>VXJJ01000017.1:1800000-2176165 GCA_020272525.1 Epicoccum sorghinum
AATCTCAATCTGGGTGGACTCCCCGGAAACAAGGCTACGAAGAATCGCAATACAAGCAATTTAATCAAGGGAGATCAACGTGCCCAACAGCTTATCCGGTGGTCAAGCATTTCGTATATATAGATCGACGCCTTGGTCCTCTCAAGCAACTCACCAAGCTTTCAACTTCTACACTCACTACTACATTCACTTCTACACTCACTTCTACATTCTCCCCAACAATCAAAATGGTTGCCTTCTCCACCATCGCTGTTGCGCTCTCCGCCGCCGCTGGCGCCTTCGCCGCCCCTGCTCCTGTCGCTGACCTCCCCGACTTCGAGCTCAACAACGCCACCAGCCTTGTCCGCCGCCAGGACTACAACCAGAACTACAAGACCAGCGGCAACGTCAACTTCCAGCCCACCAACAACGGCTACTCCGTTCAGTTCTCCAACGCTGGTGACTTCGTCGTCGGCAAGGGCTGGAAGACTGGTACCACCCGCAAGATCAACTTCCAGGGTTCCACCTCTGCCACTGCCGGCACTGTTCTCGTCTCCGCCTACGGCTGGACCCAGAACCCTCTCGTCGAGTACTACATCCAGGAGTACACCAGCAACGGCGCTGGCTCTGCTCAGGGTCAGAAGATGGGCACCGTCACTTGCGACGGCTCCAGCTACGACATCTGGAAGCACACCCAGGTCAACCAGCCTTCCATCGTCGGCACCACCACCTTCGTCCAGTACATCAGCAACCGCGTCAACAAGCGTCCCGGCAGCGGAACCATCACCACCAAGTGCCACTTCGACGCCTGGGCCAAGCTCGGCATGAACCTTGGTCAGCACAACTACCAGACCCTCTCCACCGAGGGCTGGGGTAACGCTGGCGGTAACTCCAAGTACACCGTCACCGGCTCGTAAATTCGCCGCGGTGTAAGTGATTGAAGCTAGGGAGCTTACATCCTAGCGCATCAACCACGCTTTCATCTGTAAATATTCTTACCTTGAGCTGCTGGACCGGGCAGGTATTGGACGCTTGAAAATGCTGGCCATAGCTTCGCAGGGATCGTAGCAAATTGTCTTTCTCTTCTCTTGCCTATACATAGCAAAACCCACTTGGTTATACTCCACTTTTCTGTGCATATGCTGCTTGTCCAATGACTGTATCCACCTGATGTCTATCTTGCAGTTCGTATAAAGAGCGCCAAAATATCCATTCGATGAGATAGTCGTACGCAGCATCTTTTGGAGATCATCACCAATGAGTCTGTGCCTCCCTTGTCCCAACTTTCGTATTGAAATACCATCGTACTTATCAACATGGAACAAATTTGGTGGTCAAATCTATCGTGGACTACAAGTTTGGGGACAAATTGGTATATGCGAAGGCATGAGGTGAGGTCGTGATAAAGTGACACGGGTCTACCGTACTAGGGACACAAGGTTTTGCAAGGCTATCGAATAAACTTTCGGGTACGTACAACAGATCTTAAAACAAACTTTATTTACTCAAATCCTCAACGATCACATATATACATAGAAACGTAGTTCGCCAGCCAAGAATCAATCTTGCATTCACTTCCTACTGAGGAAGTGACCCACTCGTAGCCCAGTACACAACATAGTTGAACCCCTGTGCATCATAGAACGGCCCAATATTAACTGCCTTGCCATCTGCAGTACCCTTGAAAGACAATCCCGCTGTGCCGACCCGCTGTACAGATCCAAGATCAAGCTTGGGGTTCGCAGAGAGTGCCGTCGAGCCGTAGTTGCCAGAGAGAATGGACGGACCGTACGCGAGAGCGCCGATGCTCTTGTTGTCGTTGGCAGCAATAACGTGCAAGCTCATGGGCAGCTTAATAGTCACTGTATCGCCCGACTTCCAGGCGCGCGAGATCGTCGCATAAGACCCTGGATTGGCGGTGATGGCCTGTGTTGCGCCGTTGATGGCAATGGAAGCACCCTTGGTCCATGACGGAATGCGGATCTTCATTGCCCAGGTGCCGCTCCCAGTCACGGTCAAGGTGGTGGTATCGCTTGCAGGGAAGGTGGTGGATTGGCGAACCGAGACGCTCTTCTCCTTCCAGTTGAGCGTGGAGGGAATGAAAAGATTGACGTAGAGTGTCGAGGCGTCCTTGAAGTAAATGGAATCTTGCATCTTGGTGTTGGTCTCCAGACCGGTACCCTGACAACACCAATGAGTATCGTAGTCTGTGCTCCATGTTCCTCCGCCCCATGCAGGTCCAACACCGCGCTTGCCTCCAGCGACGAGGGGTGTGAAGTAGGTAATGTGGCCATGGGCTTGCGATGGGTCTTGCTGACCGAGCATGTGGTTGATCAATGCTTGCTCGTAGAAGTCAAAGTATTTGGTGTTGGTAGGATCCATTGCAAACAGTTCTCGAGTGAGCTTGAGCATGTTGTAAGTATTGCAGCCTTCGGCTGTGTCTTTCGTCAAGAAGGAGGCGATTGCATTCGGAGCGCGGAAGTGCTCAGCTTGGCTGTTGGCGCCAATTGCATATGTGTGGGCGTTGACAGTAATTTGCCATGCATTGCGTGCAATGTCTGCGTACCGCGAAGTGCCTGTGGCTTTGTACTCCCTTGCTGCTCCGATCCACTTGGGCACCTGAGTGTTTGCGTGAATGCCATTGAGTTGATCCTGATTGGCAGCAAGAGGATTAAAGACAGCGGCATGATCGAAGCGTTGAGCGACGTTCAACCACTTTTTGTCACCGGTCTGATGGTAGATGTCGGCCATGACCTCATTCATGCCACCGAACTCCGTTCCAAGTACTTTCTGCATCTGGTCAACACTCAGCTTGCTAGTGCGCTGGTCAACCCAGCCAGCAAAAGCAAGCAACACCGTCTTCGCATTCTGGTCCCCAATCCATCGGTAGACATCGAGGAGACCGGCTAAAGTCTTGTGAATGGCGTAGTAGGGAACGTTACCGCTGGTCAGTGTTCCGCCCTCCAGCTTTGTGAATTCAGATTCGGGGAAGCCGGAGATATAACCGGCGGCAAAGCCTGCAGCGGCATTGTTGTTTTGACATTTGAGCAGCTCAGCGACGAAAGTCTTGGCTCGGTCACTGCAGGTTGTGTCTTTTAGCTGCGCATAGCATTGTGCCCAGGCGGAAAGGAAGTGTCCCTGGATATGGCTACGGAAGGGAAAGTCGGGTGCGTCCCATCCTTTGTTAGGAGTTGCGCCATTCGTGGATAGCTTGTGTGTTTGTCGAAAGACCTGTGGGACGTATTAGGATAAGGGCTCTGCTATACGGTTCAGCGTTTCTTACATATAACAGACGATCGAGATCGATAGACTTCAGATAACTAAGAGTTCGGTTCTGGTTGTCCATGAAACGGCTACTTGTGAGTGCAACCTCATTGATATCGAAAGACGATGCTGATACTCCGATAGGGGCAACAACAGGAGCAACTTGGGCGAAGACAGGGGCCAGCGCGAGGCTGCCGCTGATGACCGTCAAGAGAAAACGCATCTTGCTGCGCTTGAACGATGTAGTTGACTAGGCTGGATGGTCGCGATCGTTGCGGATTACAATATTGGCCCTCCCGCCGACTTATACGTTCTCCATGATTTCCAAAGCATGGTTCCTCTAACCGGCAGATTGATGATCTTGGTAGATCATGCCACTGTCCACCGGAGATCTAATGAAAGATAGTTGGGACCAGGATGCAAGGCAATATCAGGGAAGAAGAAATTCCAGACCCGACATCCTGTGCCAGGAATCATCCCACCGGAGCCTCCTTGTGAACTGCCCAATCAGGTATGGCGTCATCCTCGAGTCTCTCTTGGTCTGGGGTATGGAGTCGATCCTGGGAAATAGCAAGGACCGCTCTTCGTCGTGTGCATGGGTGTGAATGCGCTGTGCAGAGTTAATATTCCTTCGAATCTTCAATACGAGTTCACTTAATGTCGAATGCGGGGTATTAGCCTCGCTTCACATGCAGCGACGATCCTTGCACACTCAATCCTTCTGTGACCAAGATCGTTACGGAGAAATTGTGCGACGCTCGGAAAAGCCGCCGATGGGCCAAGAGTGGCCCTGTAAACCCAAACCTGGGCTGTCCTAGTACCATCGTGTCTCTGCGCAATTGTCGAGCCTCCAATCTTTGGTCGTGCTCGAGTTGTCTTTCTGCGACGACACAGAACAGCCGGTCCTCAACACCCTTGTCGCAGAGGTCCCAAGGAGTTCCCAAGATAATTGCTGCCACTGGAAAGCTTGGTTCGGACCATACACTGATCATTGATTGATTGTTCTAGGATTCTACGATGTCCTGCTCACGAGTCGTGGAATATGCAAGGGGCATTGTGCGCGTGTGCGCAGCGATTGCAGAGGGCTCGCAATGCAAATCTTCGAGTATTATGCGCGCGCTATTGTTAATGTGGCAGCGATTGAGTGCAAATGATGTAAAAGTCGTGCTATTGGGCGGCTGATGTTATCGTCGGCAACGTGGACTACGCCCAATGTTGCGACCACCTTTGTTCTCTTGGAAAACTCGTAGTGAATGAACAAAGACTGTTGGGTGCCATGACCTTGAAGCGGACTCAGTGCCTGTCATTGGTCTATATTCCCGGGGCACATTGCCACTGGCAGGATACTCCTCCATTGTCGATATAACCCAAACCTTGACACTTGAAATCAACAGTCCAAAGGTTCACATAACATAACATGCGAAAATCTGCATTTAATAATATCACGTACTTGATACTACACCCGGTCGACTCTTTGGATGACGAGCGATGACTAGTCGGCTCACTATCGCTGGAACATCTAACACTGACTGTCTAGCGATGTAATGTAGGTGCCAATATCCATTTCTCTATATCTGCGCAATACTGATCTATTCCTTATAGCGGGCCACTTATTGGCGGGAGGATCCGATATCGAAAACTGTGCAAATGCACGATCATGTCAAGCAGCTCGTCTTTGCCCTTGAAAGCAGTTTAAGCTGACACAACCGTACATTTAGTGCAACATCTAAGCGATCAGAAGCATAAGTTGATGATATGTTAGGGAACGCTGCGGGATAGGAAGTGGCAGATGTCTTACACTGCTGTAGCGTGGGCTTGCTGCGAGGAGTACTGCCCATCCTCTGTTACTATACGTCACATGTTCAAAACACGTGTCGTTGGTCTGCACCGCAAATTCAGAGTGGGCCATTGAGCTTTGGGCTAGTAATACCTATAGGGACAAGCACTTGCGTCCGTGCACAAGCTCTCGCGTCTACAGTGGCCGTGAAGTAAACAACCCAACACGCAACGACCCTTATCTGAGTTCGCTCTCTCATAATTCCTCTAGTACTGTCAACAGGAGCTTGCGTCTGTGACGAACTGGGACAAAAACGAGTTGCGACCATTCATTCCTCTTGTTGCTCCTGGACCTCCCATCCCTCTTCCACCCTCCAACTTGCGCTCGCACATCCAGGATGGCACGACGCAAGCACAGAGCGCGATTCAATCCGGCCTTCCGATCGCATGACAGTAGGCAGCATGCTCCTGGTACAGTATTACAAGATCCCCTCGCTTTCCCGATACTCGCAGAAGCTGCAGACTCCGTCATGACCTCCACTGACTAAGGCTCATCAGCTACACCTAACGAAGAGTCAGCAGGGGCTCCGCGCGCAACGGGAAATCACGCAAGGCGCGCGCGAGACACCATAAATGATCAGAGTCTGCCTGCTACGTCTGGAGCTCAAGCGGCACATGTACCTCACTCTGTGAGCGCCCGGCCAAGACGCTCACGTACCGTCGTTTACAGACCAGAGGTAGTGCCATGGAGCAACGCCTCTCGAATGATCGATAGTTCCTCTGAAGCGAGCAATGACCGAGTCCCCCGACAATCTTCGTCAGAGTCAGGGGACGAGTTCCGTCCAGTCAAATACAGAAGCAAGTCAAAGGAGATGGTTGAAGAAGACGTTCAGGTCTTTTCGCATACCCAGAAAAAGCACACAGAGTCTCCACCGGACGAGGAAGAAGAGCCGATTTCAGAGAATGAGGCAGAACCTACTAAGGCGAATCCTTCCTCCGGACGACGAGCTGTACCGACGGTGAGAAAGGCAGGGGGAGGTCACCGGAGCCGGTACGCGGAAAAGGATGACGACAAGAAGATTGAGCAACTCAGGAAAGCTCGCCGACAGAAACCTCAGCCTTACAGACTGTCCTTGCCAAGTCTTTCACCGCGCACCAACATCACTGGAAGGACTCTGCCAATGACCCTTGTCGATAACGACATGTCCTTTCCTATAACTCCTCGCGAGCGTGAAGGGTATGTGCAGACCCTTGTAGATGCAATGCGAGATATACGCGACGCCCAGGACGAGATCTCTCGAACTACCGACTTTCGGTACATGTGGCTCAAGCCCGGACTAGAGGGCAGGTACATCTTTGACGAAACGGATATGGAGCGGGTGTGTCGTAAGCTCATTGCTATAGCTGAAGGATTGCACGCCTACGGACTGGGCACAACTGAGATCTACTGCCCAAGAAAGATCGAGGAGATCCAGCACACCCCTGCCTTATCCTTCAGAGATAGGATTGAGGAACTTGCAGCGCTGTTGCGAGAGTCAAAAGCTCGATGCACAGACCTAATGGTAGGTAATACGTTGGAGACCACCGTTGCCTTGGCTGCAAAAATTCGAGCATCACATGCCCAGAATCGCCGCAACAATAAGAACAGGTCTACAAGGCTGATGCCCCCAATTCCACGGGCCGGAAGGAAGAGGAAGAAGCCGGATAGTAGGGGCAGAAAGAAGAATGAGGACAGGAAGGTTGATAAGAAGGACGACAAGAAGGACGACAAGAAGGACGATGAAGAACCAACGGTTGATCCGAATCCTCCAACAGTTACTGATCCATTCATGAATATTGTCCTTGGAAGAGGACAACTACTTGAAAACGAATATGATAATGGTCTACGCCAGTACGGGGAAGAGACAAGCAATCGACATGAAATTCCAAGTCAGTCTCAGTCAGTTGGCCAGTTCCCCGGAGTTGAACATCATTATGGTTTGCAGTCAGTGATCAACCCGGCTTCCAGACTGCCTGCCTTCGGAGTCCTCCACAGCGCGCCAGTCACCGCATACAATCACCCCTATCTCATCAATTACGAATCGGCAACCAGGTACGGTGACACTGGTATACTTGAATCTGTGGAGTCAGGTGGGCTAGTCAGCAACGGGGGATTGTTTCCGCAGCAACAGCCCCCCAATGTTCAGACGGCGAGGGCGATGGAAGAGGAATGGCAGCGCAACCTTCAAATGCAGCGCGACCGCCAGATACAGCAAAATGCCAACATGAATCCATCTCTGCTGTCTGCTCGAGGCGGGCTTGATCAAGGTATGGCAGCTGATGTATCACCCGGAGAGCAGTCTGATGATTTCTCGATGAACTCGCTTCTTCACGATCAGACCGCAGGACCCTCAACAAGGGGCAACAGGCGACGTCAACATTGAATTCTTACCGTTTCTCCAGATAAGAATGGAATCGCTGAAGTGGAAGCTTTCGTGCAACAAGAATAGCTTGCATAGGAACAAGGGGCAATTCAGCCACAGATTTTCCTGCTCAATCGAAGATTCTCAACAACATCAGCATCAGCGCAGTACCCATCAACCTTCTTGCCTATAATCTTCTTTTATCTTGCATCCGCACTCCGACCGCGACGAAAGTCGATCTTACTGGGTCCTTCACTTCTGTTCACCTTGTTCAGATTGTAGCTCTTTGTAAATTCTACATAGCTACATTTAGCTTCTTTCAAGTAAGGCCTTTGGTTAGCATTTAGCCTGGTAATTGCATCTTCCAGCATCAGCTTTGCTTTCGTTGATGGTCGTGGAGTGCCGTCCAGTCGTGGAGTGCCGTCCAGTCGTGGGGACAAAGCACCAGGCTTTCTTTGACCAGCACCCTTGTCGCACTGCTGTCATAGAGCATCTTCGCTATAAAATACAGTGGATGATCATCTTGAGTCTTGTGCCTGGTCTTCAATGTGATGCACTGACTGTAAAACAACGACGATGAAATATATCAAAGAACAGATGTAGTGCATTGGACGTGTATTCATCTGGAGCAGGTTCCCATCTTTGGAAACTATTCTAGGGCATATTGGATGACTCAACCGGACTAACGTAGTGTCGAAAACTTCTCTGTAGCTGTCCGAGCCTGGGCAGAGTTCAGCATGGCTGGGAGGGTTGGCCCAGATCCTTGACTAAAGACCGTCCCCGCAAACTCTGTCTTCTGCGGCTGACTGCTAGTGAATTGAGCTTTGCTTGTGCAGCAAGGCGGAACAACAGGCTCTCTGCAACCTAGTCAGCGAAACTCGATCGTGGCAGTGACTGTCACATGAGTTATTGTGGGATTTCAATATGCGTTCTCAAGACGAACAGACTGTTCTCTGTGCTTAAGCGGCGGCATAAATCACTTGATTCGTTTCATTGCCCCTCACCGTTGTTCTTCAACCTCGTGCGCGCCGCTCGCACAATAGGCATGATTCACTGACGTCAGCCCTGCCCATCAACTATTGCACACAAGTCCTCCGGCAACTCTACACACGCATGTCTGATCAGACCGCGTCGCACGGACAGGCGCTTTCGATGCGTTTCACCTTTCTGTTTACGTCTAGGATTATATGAACACTTTTCTTGCCAAATTTCTGCCCACAAACTGCCTTGCATCTGCACTGTGCAATTCCCAGCGACCGCTCTTATAGAAGCTTATACACAGGCTAATTTAAGACAGACGTCTCCCGCCGATCGAATCGTCCGCACATCTCTCCTGTTTCCACCGCCGAATTGCTCCCATCCAGCGCAAGGGAAGACCAGGTACCGCATACGCCGTTGTCGAGCCCTCGTTGGGTTTCTTAATACCGCCGCGTTTTGCGCGTTGCAATGGCTAAGCTGCGCTTCAAGTCAACTGTCAACGCGACAGACACGAGCAGTCAAGCTGCTGGACATAGATTCCACGGCGAAAAGACGTTGGCATGAGACCTAAGCCATACCCGTATGAGCAAGACCGTACCAAAGCCATCACAAACATCTGGAATCAGCATTCTATGTCGAGTCAACGACAGGCCTGAGGATGTAGAAAGCCAGACGCCGAGGCCACTGTTCAGTGAGCTGAAGACCACCTACCCATTTCTCTTCCACGCCCGCTTCCTTACAATTATGCCACGCTACTGGCCGCGCTGCCATTTCACGTACAAGCCGCTCCTCGAGTCACATGAGCAACAAGACTGACACAGACAGTTGCTTGAGGCTTTCACAAAACACATCACCTAAGTTGCGGCATGGAGTCGCCTGTACGACTTTAATGTCGAGACATTATTCTCCATACGTTAGCCTCGGGCGCAACGACGTCGATACAGAACAGATGTACCATCGGGATGGAAGACCATGATACCGCAGCGCCGCCGCCCTACCTTCACAATGACGCGGGTCGCAATATCAGCGCAGCGACCTACTCGGATGCATCACCCACGCTCGATACACTCATGTCTGCTTATAAGGTGACGAGGCAGTGTCTATCTTACAGCGCCTGCTGCTGGAACCCATGCGTCTCTCGCAAGCCGCAACAGCCGGTCCTCCTCCCCATCTCGAACACGCTTGCCACGCCTGTCCTTGAGACTCACGGGTCGTGTCTGGATTCTGATGGAACACTCTGTTAACACAGGCTATACCCGTATTGTTCATCCCGACATATAAGGTCTAGCACTTGGTTTTGCTTTTGTTGTGTGGCACATCGTAGAAGGATCGATAGACATGTCTGCTCTCGAATATAGCTCTGTCCTTAGCTTATCATGTAGTCTTGCCAACCTACACTTGCTGCCATAACTCCATGCGCCCTCCTATATGCTCGTGATGTTCTCAGGCCCATCTATCATCGCTTTAGCCGCAAACACTTCGCCCATCTGCCCTAGGTCTCTGGGCTGACCAAATGGACACCTTAGTGCCATCACTGCATGCAGTGGTGTGCCTCGCTCAGCAATGGGTTGCGCCGCGTGAGCGTTGCAAACAGAGCTGGCACACCACTCGCACTAGCAATTTGGTATGCACGGAATGCCCTCGCTCCCTTCTCGGTCTTAGGACATGTACAGTGGCTTGCGCTGCACACCTTCAGGTCGCGCGGCAGGGACATCGACGTGACGATACTACTCGGCTGTCCAAGGCTCCTCCGACCCACGCCGCTTTCTGTTACATTTGCTCGGACTCGTTATGTTGACCTGAGAAGGTTCCCAGGCTGACAAAGGCATACGTGACAAATATAGCCAGTCTCTTTCGAAGACACGAAGTACAAAGGAAACCACCCGCACTCATGCACTTACCTGTCATGCCAGTGAGTCAGTGCCAACAGCCCACTGGACAAACGAGGCGTTATGTAGTATTCTGGCATCCAGTGACGCATCATATTCTGAGCCCATACGCCATCATCTCTGCATTTCGTATGCAGTACCGTCATTGCCCACGCCCCAACACTCGCGAAGTTCAATGGCCTCGCAGACATGTTGACGTTGACTCTCCACGCTGCATCACTTCTGTTTCCCTGTGCCTATGATTCACGCTTGTGCCTATCCTCCACCTGCTTTATCGTGCTCCTTTCCTCAAGGCCACTGCATACGGGTAAACTTTGCGTGATATTTGCAACGGTACCACACTGCAGCGATGTTCGTTCGTCTGACTCCCCGGCTGACTGGGCGCGAGAAACGTACGGCCAGCAGCGTCGCGCCGATGAGTGAGATGACGTTGCATGCCTTTACACAGACTGCTCCGTGTGTCGCTCGGAAGTGCCGGTGCACCTGAGATGACTCGAATGGTTGCGACCGTGGTGCTCCTTGCGATGAGCGGTGCGGCTCGGTGTGCGACGAAGGATGAGCGTGCATGAAGGGCAGTAATGGTAATGGCGATGATGCTGCTGAGCTCGAGTTCGACGCGAACGCGAGCGCGACGAGGTGGAATTTGAGGGTCTGAAGTGAGTGCAGCGACCAGATCAAACGTAGGCGACAAGTCTGTGGGCGTGTGCGAGTGAAGCCTTTGATCGACGGGAAGGGAAGCAGTGACAGGAGGAGTGAGGAACATCACAAGAGGCAAAAGTCACAAGGAAGCATGATGATCGAAGCAGACAGTCACGATGGTGGATGAGTGAAGATTGTTTGACAAGCACACATTTCTCATTGATTGATAGCGATATGATGACTTTGAATTATCAACCCATCCAACTTTTCGAACACCACTCCATTCCTGAGATACACCAACACCACCACGGCCAAGCGAAGTGACCCTCTCGGGTTCATCTTTGGTTAAACCGAAGTACCCGAGATGATGTTGATGCACTCCACCGTTCTCTGGACCCACGCTGCAGTGTCGACTCCGCCCATACAGGATCTTCGGCCAAACAAGAATCAGATCGCTGGAGCGACATCACACCTGTCACCAATGAACAGGGGACCTTCCATTAAGATTTCGCCCAAATATGACTTGCACCATATAAGGGATACGTCAACGCTGCCGTCATCTCGAGTTGCACAGTGGTCCCTTCTTAGCGACTGCAGATAGGGTGAAAGAAGAACAAGTGAGTTCGACAAAGAGGATGAGAAGATGTACATGAGACGAAGGATACATGAAGGGGATGAGAAGATGTCTGAAGAATGTCAGCAAGAGTTGGAAAGGAGAAGAAGATGTGAGACTTACGACTTGAAAGCTAGCTACGGGTGAGTGGCTCAGTGAGCAAGACGATGTTGTTGATTGAAGAAGGCGATGCGATGTTGTGATGTGTGATGAAGTCGAGATGAAGATGTGATATGGTGAAGTTGAGATGATGTTGTGACTTGATGGAATTGTGACATGTCGAAGTTGAGATGATGTTGCGACATGTTGGTGAAGGCGACATGTCAGATGGTTGAAGCTGTCATGCTTGGATGTTGTGACTTCATCGTCGAGAAGATGAGGATGAGATATCTGCGAGATGTTAGTCGTTCGAAAGACGCGAGAGCGAAGTACTCACTTCGTCGCAGCAACCGCATCGCTGGAGCAGATCTGTGGGGAGGTTAGTGGCTCAACGAAGGCGAAGGAAGAGCAAATACTCTTGGCCAGCTGAGGCTGAGTGAAGGAAGCTCGCGCTCATATGGTATGAGGCTCAAGGCGGAAGGAGTAGAGTGAGAGAAGAGATGTGCAGCATGCTTGAAGTGATATGCATGATCGATGTTGAGTGTAGTGCTCAATGTATGGATAGAGTTGAGAGAAGAAGAGAAGCTGAGGAGTCGAGAGGGCGGGGGGTATCGACCGTTTATATACACCAGCAGGCGTGCCCGGAGGCACTAGCGCGAAGATAGCGCGCGAGGCTCGTGCGTACTGCTGCGCGCGCATGTTTGCAAACAACAGACAGCGCCGCATACAGTTTGTATGAGCTCGGGTCTACACGCGGCTCACCGATGCCAGCCGCTGTAAGTCCGCAGAAACTGCTGCCTGGCGCTAGCGTAATGGCCACGTCGCCGTGGTGACTCAATTGCTGCGCCGCGAGGCACGCCATATGAGCACAGGTGAAGGAGACGTGATTGGCCAAATCGGGAGCAGCGGGGTCAGGATACATACTCAGCGCACTTGATGAAGGTCAGAAACAGGTCCAGTTGGTATGCGAAGCGAAATTTGGCGAATTAGTGAAATAATAGATAGTAGCTTAGAGTAGCATACGATGAAGCATGCAAGGCACCGAACGTATATGCTTTGTTCGCACTTCCCTGAGGCTTCTGTAGTTTGCAAAGATACCAAGTTCTTAAGACTTAAGTCATTATATTTGGTGATACGTGTATGGTGTTTGCTGGTGTATCAGTGTTGCGAGGACCATGACGCTACATATGGCACCGAAGAGCTCCCCAGCAAGGCGCAGTAGGTCGCAATTGAATGGATGCTTGCACACTATCACAATCTGCTTATTCTCAAGCATGTTACATTGATTGTGACCACATACCATATGCGATATACAAGAAGGTATGTGCGGCGGCTCACTCGAAAGCTAATGAAACGATATTACCAAAGATGCTGCGATGGACCTTGGCACGAGCGCTATGCCTCTCCCAGACACGAACATGAAATCAGTGAAAGTGTTTATCACCAGTTCTTCCATCAAGAAAGGGCCGCTTCAAAGAGTTGTTGCGCAAACTCCCTGCCGTTCCCACTCAGTGACAATCGCCAAATCCGCTGGGGTGGCTAGGCTAGAACGTCCAACTTGCGCTGCTTCCACCGAGCAAAGCACAATTGTGTGATCGAGACAGAATCGGATGCTTGGTACCACTTGTATATGCCATTCGGCGCCGGGCGCTGCATCCTGTTGCTAAGTCTTTATGTAGCAAGTCCCTCGTGAACGCCAGTAAATTGTTTGTTAAAATAAAAAAACACTGATTGTGACGCGATGAAATAGTCTAATGTACCGATAGCATGCCACTGATTCATCTATTGGAATTGCATAGGGCTATGCATAAGCCACTCAAGTATCTGGGTGTCTGCGCTGTATCGCAGGACGTGGGCGGGCGAAGAGCGAACCTGAGATGTAGCGACAGACCGAAGAAGCATGAGCTGGCTTTGATAGCAGCAGACCACATTTCGCCTTCGTTACTGATCTACCTAGTGTAGCAATCCATGCTGAGTTGGCGGAACAATTACAAGATTGCTATCTTGAAACTCCAAGGGATATGACTACCGTAGCCGCAAAATTCGCAAGGGGAATTTATTATATCACAACTTGACGGATATGTTAAGGATCGACTTTGTTGTCTCTGTGATGGAAAGCCGCCAACTTTTATTCACGTCAACGAAGGTCTCATGACTGACGTCTCGTGTACCATCCCTGCAACCCGTCCATCACAAACGACCCCTGTCAGCTCAGCCGAACCAGTATTAGCGGCAGTGCGTGTCGCCAACGTTGAACGTACGTGAAGATATCCTCGAGCCTTGTATACAGACACGCTTTTTCCCAATCTGATGCGTAAGAAATGATCAAGTTGCATTACTAAAGCTCTTGAATTCCCAGACCAAGGCGTTGCGGAATCTCTAATCAAGAATCGCGACTGCTCCAGTCTCAGCGAAGGATCTTACATCGCCAGCTCTATCTACTCACAGCCCTCTGTCTATATCACAGTCTTTGCGTCTTCTCCAGTTCGTTCGAATTAGAAATTTGCGGACGACGGAAGCCCTTCCTATGACTGGTCAATGAAAACCTCATATCGTTATCTATCATACACATGGGGAGATTGGAAGGACAGATAAGAGACTCTTATTGATGTTCGGCACTTTTATGTTAGCAAGGACCTTGTGAAATTCTTACTGTAGCCAGTCATTGCTTTTCTAACGGTCTTTTTTGGATTGACGCGCTTTGATCAGACGACCAAGAGAAGAGTATGCAGATTGAGCGCACGGGAAGCATATTCGAACATGCAAGCGAAGTTGTCGTCTGGGACGGGAACGAGTCAACAAGCATTAAAACAATGTTCGAATGGTCAACGAGCGCCCAACACTTCTTGCTGTATGCGAAACATTACTCCATATATTCAGGTATTTTCAAGGTGACTTTCTTCATCGACAAGCAATGGCAGAGGGTGCAGGGTCGTACTGCTGAGACGCGACGCGTGACAGGGTGGCTAGAAGTGGTCTATCCAGCTAACCATGCGCTGCATTAGTTGTCTACAGATCCTCAGGCTTGACAGACATCAACTACACATCAGTGCTGAATAGGTTATATTGTTTTCAGAAATGTGAAAAGCGGTCCATTCACGAAACGAGACATTCGCGTGTCCTTACTCGAGGAATCCATCAGGCAAGCTGCACAGCAAATTTCACGACACATGGCCATATTCACAGTGTTTAACGTTGATTTGATTATTTCTCTCGCCTAGATTATTTTAATCCATCAGCACCATCCAACACCCCAGGTCGATCAACCTACATCCTGTCAGCCCAGTAAATCATACTACAACCTCGCAGTATCCCTACCATTGTACGCAATGCACTCGATCTCGACCGGCACACCCTTGGGCAGCTGCTTAACAGCAACGCAGCTGCGCGCAGGCTTGTGGGCAAAGTACTTCTCGAAGACGCCGTTCATCTCGGCGAAGTGCGCCATGTCATCGAGGAAGACGTTGACCTTGACGATCTTCTCGACGGGGGTGTTGGCTTCCTTCAGGATGGCAAGGATGTTCTCGCAGCACTGGGTGGTCTTGTCGGTGATGTTGCCTTCGATCAGGGCGCCGGTCTTGTCGGCGGGGATCTGGCCGGAGACGTAAACGTTGGGGCCGGCGATAATGGCTTGGGACTGGAAGGTGGTTAGTGCGTGGGTGGGCGAGTGAGAGAGGGGCGGTGTTAGTGGATGGTGGGAAAGGGTGATTTGGGGAGCTGAGGGGTGTAGTTTGTATGTAGGGCTGCGTAAGAGTGTTGCGGATTGGGTGGTGTGCATTCTCATGGGTTATCAAGCTGCGAGCTCTGGTCGTGGTAGGATTGACGCATAACGTATGGAGGTGTAGGGGCAGCTTGACCCAGGAGACGAGGCATTGCAGCCGGAGAAGTGTGGTGTACGTACGTAGGGCCCGGCAACTATAGAAAGTCAGCATCGATCTTGTCAAGCAATGAAACAGCACTCACCAGGGCAAGCCTCCTTGGTAGAAACGATCTTGATCCCAGACATGATTCTTCGGTTCAATTGCAGTGTTGGAGCTCTGAAAGCTTGTGTTGTAGGTCGGGAAGCTGCGAGCAAAGGGCGAAGTGCGGTGCGGAGCATGTAAAAGAAGTAGTCAGTAAGTTATGCTGGACAGTTTGTCTCCGTCCGGTAGGTAAGTGCAGGCTAGCTTCGGAGGGCGGAGCTATGACAGCACACGCCGACGGGAAAGACGCGTGAGCGTAAGAGGAAGGTGGGGGGCCGATTGCGGAGATACTGCGTTGATAGCGGGGTCGTGCTTGTTGTACCACTTGAGTCTGGTGAGACGGGATGTCTGTACTACATGATCGACAACATTATTGTAACTGTTCCGGAGGTTCATTCAGGCTGCCGCGATACACATGGAAAAAGTAAGCTTCATGTGCAATGGATGGAGTTGGTCAATTCGGCTACCGCAGTAATACACTGTAGTATGTACTCAGAGAGCCATCTATGTCGATAAAGGAAAACACAAGAACTTGATCAAATCGTCTGGAGCTTTTATCTTGCATGTATGACCGTAATAGCAAGAGTCCTGGCTTGATGGAAGAATTGTCCATGTTCCACTGGAAGAGCGCTATGGAGTGATAAATGGAGTTGTAGACCTCATCGGCAAGGCACAGCTGTCTGCATGATAGACCTGTTCGAAGAAGGCAAACGATGAGCGGGCCGTCCCTTACAAACTATGTTAGCGCACTATCAGGCAAGGTGACGCGGCTCATCTCATTGGAAGATCAAGGGGCTGTCGTGGGAGATAACATAATATTTGAGCGATAAATGTCCTTATGCAACGCGAGCGCTTCCGCACAACGTGCCTAGTGGAGTCTAGATGTTGACATCCAATCGTGGACGCACAAAATGTTGAATGAACACAGGAACTTTTCCAACCCGTGCCCAGAACCTACAAACGCCTGCCAATGCAACCCGTCCCTCATCTTTTAACGTGATATATGTGTGATTGGTATCTTAGTTGCTGCCGAGCTTCTCCTCCTGGCCGGAAAGGAGAGTGTAGACGGGCGCGTTGAGCTTGTCGCGGCCCTTAAGGAAGTCGAGCTCGAGGATGAAAACGTACTCGATGACCTTGCCGCCGAGCTTCTCGACGAGAGTACCCGCCGCAGACGCGGAACCACCTATGAACCTTGTTAGCGTATCGTCTCAAGTAGTTCAAGATGAAGGGAAGAACTCACCAGTCGCAATGATGTCATCGACAATCAGCACCTTTTGTCCCGGCTTGACTGCGCCAGCCTGCATCTGGAAGAAATCCGCGCCATACTCCTTCATGTACTCGGCAGTCTCGCAAGGGCCTGGGAGCTTGCCCCTCTTGCGGACAGGGACGAAGGCAGCACCGAGCCTCAGGGCCAGAGTAGGGCCAAAGAGGAAGCCGCGGGCGTCAAGGCCAACAATCACGTCAGGGACCTCGGTGAAGGTCTGCTTGATGTGCAGCTCGAGGGCGTGGACGAGGGCCTCGAACAGGGTAGCGTCGGCAAAGATGGGCAGGATGTCCTCGAACAAGATGCCCGGCTCAGGGAAGTCGGGGAACTGGCGCAGGGCGCCCTTGAGCTTTACTTTAAGATTGGCGAGTTCGGCGGAGGCGGAGGCACCGGCGGCGGAGAGTCTTCTTTGGGAGGCATTGCTCTCGAGGGTGGGGTCTGGCTTGCCGGCGGGAGGGTGGGCAGCAGTGGCCTCGCCAGCAACAGGCACTTCGGCGGGCGTCGTGGAGTTGACGGGGTGGCGGGAGTGGGCGGGGGAGTCGTTGGGTGCAGACATGGCGGAGGAGGGAGCGCGGGTGGTAAATATGTGGGCGGAGGGTTGAACAGGCAGACGCAAGGCAGGTGAGAATATCGCTTGAATTGCGCAAGTCGCTGCACGAAAAGTTGCTGCGCGGACCCTGAGCTAGCTTGGTGGGGTAAAGCGATTGAGATTTGGCAGGGAACGCGGGCGCGCTACGGCTGTTCACACCACACACCGCGCTGGACGCGACGCTGGGACACGCTGGGAGGCCAGTCCGTTGGACCAGCGCTGCGGCCAGCGCGCCAGGAGCCTCGCGCGGATGGAGTCGCTGGCTGACGCTGAGTACCGCTATCACACTATCCGCCCGCCGTGCCACACGCTCTGTGTCGAGGGTGGAGCACCGATAAGCTGAAGCAGCCCTCAGCACTGGCAATCGTACCGCAAAAGGGGCCTGCCGCCTAGAGCGTTCGCTGCGAGCTGTGTCCAAGGAAGCCATGCCTGCCCTGCTGCTTCACATGCTGCACTGTGGTAATAGCGATGACTCCGACTCGGCCTGTCGAGGTGTGAAGCTCCCAACAAAACGTGCCATTCACCGCTTTCCGTTTCCAAGGTGGGTAGCTCTGCGGAACTGCCTGCGTGACATCCGCTGCCGTCAATATCGCGCCTCGTACTTGAACCACGAATCACAGTTTCACCTCTAGAGGTGAGGTGATACCCGTATGTGTGTGCCTGCAAGCCCGCCTTGATGCCTGCGTTATTCTTGTAGACAGCATGCTTCTGGGTGCGGCCATCTGCACCGCCCCCCACAAAAGTATGCAGCCGCAGACTCGCCGGCCCCAAGCGCGTTCAGGGCCTGTGGTGTCAGCGTGGAAGCCAATGTGGAAGCTGAACCGCCGCGCTAGAAGCCACGATGCTTGCTCAGAATTTGTGAGCGGAGCTGGCGGCTGACAGCGACATGATGTGGTGAGAGGCTTGAACGGGCAATGTAGGGAAAGCTGCGGGATTGCCCGAACGAGCTAGTCTCTAGCATGGCGAGCGTGCGCGCCCGTCCACTGTTTCTGTACCTATTTCGATGCTAGGTATGCGGTACATGGAATTCCGAGCTGCTTCTGTCGTCTGTGCTGCGACTTGCTGCGACTTGTCGTGCAGGAACGTGGTAGAGACGTCACTGTCCTCAGATACGCGGGTCTACGGGTACCTGCCTTTGTGGTTTCAGATATGACACCTTGCACAGAGTCTGGCCCAGACGTTCCCGCTTTTATTGCCTCGTTTTGGTACCGTACACTTATATGTAATCGAGACTCCCTACATGTAGTGAGCCTGCCAGCATGCTGTATACGTCAGGCTGCTTGTCATTGCGTGTCCACTGACAGTCCTGTAATGTCGCATTCTTCAATGTTTGCCATCATCACTTTCTCCCTATAACGACACGTGTCACACTGTTGACCAGCACTTTCGTTGAGGCGGACAAATTGCTCACGAATCGTCAAATGCAATCAACGATGTTGAATCTGCCGCAGCTTGCTGATACACTCCGCTTACACCGGACTCATAGATCGTCTCCTACCGCTTTCGATCAGATCGAGCTTTATCAGCATCGAATGGAGTGACTGTGTCTAGACCACAGCAGCAGTTTCGGTAGATACTGTTGAGTATTTTATGACCACACGACACGCCAACAGTACACTGGCAGCAGGATACAAGTTTACTTCTAGGTGGTTCCACGGACCCATATTCTCGCCGCGGAACGCTTGTTTCTGTATGCTGCAAGGGTATCACAACCGCGGCAAGATTTGATGTTCTTTACGCCAAAGTCATATGATTCACCAAAAGCGTTTGCGCCGTTATAGCCTGGAAAGATGTTCTATGGTGGCGCGGATGATGGAGTGCCAGGACGCGGGCAGCTGCGTGATAAGAAGGCAAAGTGAGTTTCATTCAAAACCGCTATGTCCAGTGGGTTTGTTCTGTGACCATGCAGTTCAGTAAAGAAGGTGTGCGAGGACAGTACCCGTGGGCAGAAATCGTTATTGACTATTCCAAGCTACAAGACAATTTAAGTATTAATGCGACACAGACCTAACACTACAGAGGTCAGGGATTCAGGTACTGCGATCGCAAAGAAGGCGTTTGAGACAACCGTGTAGTGTATGCAAACCTGCTCCCGGAGTCCGTCCCGTTTGAGGTGCTGAGGCAAACAACTAGGTACACCAATGGCAGATGTAGAACCATAAAGCAAATTGGTATTAACAGGAACTGATGTTTTTCAAGGTATACAGTATGAAATCTGCTGCTCTGGCGCAGCATAGAAGCGCAGACGAGAGTTGTGAACGTCAAATCTACAATGCCCTGCTGATCTCGCAATGAGGCCCCATCCGGTCCACTTCCCCTTAGGCTGTGCACATAAACCTTGAGGCTTTGAACAGTCTAGTGCCTGACGTGTAAGATGTTCTGGCTGCAATCGGAAAGAGAAGGCGGTAATGCTGCGAATTCCAGGTCCCTTGTTTCTAGACCTTTTGTCAGGTCTAGACGACTGGGCTTGCGTCTTGCGTAGCAGCCCCAGCACTAGTAGAGGTCGCCACGTATTTGGCACCTTCGATCAGAGCCTGGTTGAAGACAGCCATGGAATCCCCGCAACGGGTGTGGACCCACTTGCCCGTGGCTACGGCTACAACGAAGTCAAGGCCTTTGAACTGATTCAAATTCGTAATGCCCATTTGACTCAGGTATGCAACAGCGCCTTGGTACATGTTCTGCGTTTGAAGATGCATAGGAGCTGCTGGTCCATGGAACCGAATGTAGATTGTCGGGGATCCACAATCTTCGCCCATAGTACAGTCAACGGATATGCCATCGACAATTGTTTCCTGGATACTCTTGAGCCAAGTCGCATTGTTGTTGTTCAAGAAGCTGTTTAGAGCCTCCAGATACTCATATTCCATTTCAAGCGTGAAAAGGACTTCTCCGATTGTCTCCTCATGTTGACAGCAATAACCGGGCCTCATTGCTTCTGCAGGATCGATTTCGGGATCCAGCTCGTCGAAGTCTGGATTGATATGTGTGATACTCTCAAAACATTCCTCGCATTCAATGTCAGGCAAATCGCAATCGAATAGTCTACGACACTCAAAGCGAAGGATTGACGTGGGAGAGTGTGCGTGTAGCTTGACTAGTGGCTTGATGTCGATGAGTGATTCATTATCGCCATCCTCGTTCATGTCGATATCATGGTCCCACTTGATAATCAACTCTCGTGGCGCATCGTGATACCACTCATGAGGGGTGTAGGTACGGTGTCGGTAGTGGTAGAATACCCTCAAGAAGTCCCTGAGGTCGCTGTAATCGATGGCGACACGTGATTGACGCATCCATAGTGGGCGGTACTCGATCCGAATCTGCTTACATACTTGCGTGAGAGAGAAGAAAGTCCTATTTCGCATGTATTCAGGCAGCTCTTCGGAGCTTGCAGTCTTGCGTAGAGTGCCTGATCTGTGGATGCAATCACACGAGTTTTCCTCGCAGAAGTAGTAGATGCGATTGCGAATCTCTGAATGAACCTGTCAGAAAATGTAACAAATCTTATGCGGTTTACATACCTGGGGGTAGTTCAAGTAGCTGGCAGCGTAGAGCTGGAAGCTCGACCGATGCACGCTTTGACTTCTTAGCCTTCTTGCGTTGCTGATTGCGCGATGTCATGGTCGACTTGGAGGAATCAGCGTGATCGCGGGCCCTCTTCTTCGATGATCGTCTGTATTGATTAGCAGTGCTTTGCTTCATGTGGAGCAGTGGCAACAAGTACGATTTGGGCCCCATGGCGAGAAGACGCTGCACTGGGAGCGAGTCGGCAAGTTGAGTGTGTGTGGTTGTGGTTGTGGTTGTGATGAGAAAGATTAGAGAGTGCGAGGATGATGGATGCCTAGCGAAGCGTGGGCGTGGCAAGAGCTCTGCGCGCGATAAAGTGAAAAGGTCGCAGTGAAGTGCCGTCGCGCTATGGATCATGAAGAAAGCTCGTCTTGAAGGGCGACAAATAGATTATAAGCAGCAAACTAATCATGTTCGTGCACCGCTCATGACTTTGTGAGCGCGACCGAACGACGTATGTGGGTGTGTGAGCGACAGTGATGGAAAAGGCGATGTATTTGGAAAGCGCAAAGCGGTTCAATGACAGTGGTGCGTGGTTTCTTTTACATGCCCTTATACTTCCGACATGTGTTCCGTGCACATACAGACATCCGAGACGACAGCCAATTTTTAAGACAAGAGCGCCACTGATCAGCAGCTGGTTCAATGTTTCATAAGTGACTGAGATGTATGAGGGCTGTATGCTCGACGAAAGCAGTGGTCAGAGGATACTAACGACATCCAATACAACCGAAGCGGGTATAAAGATCAAGTATATCTATTCCTTCCCTACATTTCCTGTGGTGGGTATTCAACTCGAGAACCAATCGCTAAAGACGAATGATCTTGATCACATTCCAGTATTCAGGTTGAATGCAGCCGTCAAGCATCTCAGCCATACAGACTACCCTGCGTGCGCTTGCTCGCCTGGTTTTCGTTGTGCAGATGCTGCGTGACGTCGAGCGTGGTCAGGATATGCTCGTAATTCAGCCTCTCCTCCTTCCTGCTCGCTAGGAGGCGCGCGATCTTGAGAATATTCTTAATTTGACGCCCATTCATGTTCATGAGCGCAAGCTCACTCAGTTGCGCTTTGGTGATCGTGTGTTCCTGCGTAGAGGTGTTAAGGAAGTTCTCCCAGACAGTCTTGCGTGAGTCAATCGACAACTCCTGATAGTCGAGCGAGATATGGATGCGCGACTGGAAAGCCGGATCAAATGTCTCGACACGATTAGTGGTCAGGAACATGGTGCCTACGTATTGTTAGCCACAGTAAGTTGGTCAGAGCGAGACAACAAACCTTCGTAATACTCAAGCACCCTCAAGAAGATGCTGACCAGCTTGTTGCGCTCGAGCTCGTGCAGCGATCGCTGTTCGAGGAAGACATCGGCCTCATCAAGCAGGAGCACCGCATTCCACCGACTGCACATCTCCAGTATGTCCTGAAGCTTAGTCTCGACATGACGAGGATCGAAGCCCAAGTCACCGGCACTCATCAGATACAATGGAACTTTCATCTCCTCCGCCACCGCCTCGCTTGTGAGTGTCTTGCCAACACCCGGAGGTCCGCAAAGCAGAATGATCATACCACGACCCTTCCCTTCGATCACGTCGTCGAACGTGTCACGGTTCTTGCGCTGCGATTCGGTGAACCCTAGAATCAGCTCCTTCTGATTCTTTGGCAAAACAAGGCGGTCGAAAGCATCCTTCTGCCACTCAATGTCCTCTACGCAGTTCACAAAAAAGTTCAACCACAGTTTGTTCTTAAGGCTGTAACCGCGGAGCAGAGGTGTGCAGATAAGTTTCTGTTCCTCTGTAAGTGACGGAGGCTGTGAGCTCTCGTCATCTTCGTCCGCAAAGCGGCCATCGATGGGCATGCCACCGTCGTCGTCGTCATATTCCTCCTCCTCTTCGTACTCTCCGCCTTCGTCGTAGTCCTCTTCATCCTCCTCGCAGGCTCCATCGTCCTCAGACTCTTCTACGACTGGTTCCTTGTGGCTCAAAGGCGTCACGTACACAGCGCTGCCGGGGTTGAAACGGTTCCAGCCGTACGTATCGATGACAATCTGATCAGTCAGTGATCTGTTTAGAATAACACTTGTTGGATACTTACACGACCCTTGACGTTGTACTGGTCTTTTGTACCGAATTGGCCCGCTCTCCAGGCAACACCGTGGTAGGCACGATAGTTGGATCCAGCTAGTGCTTCTGCTTTAGCTCCACGCGCGATCAGACGCTCGCGCACTGCTGCAGAATCATGGTGATAATCGATTGGGTACGCTTTCAAAGAGCTGATAGGTCGTGTGCCAGTAAATGCCGGAACGCAGACGTTAAGCTTCTGTGTGCCAAACTTGGTACCATCCCAATCGATGTATTTGCCAGTGATCCAAAAGCATGGACACCCTTTCGAATCAACACCATATCGAAGCGTGTTGAGATTCATCGCTGTCTCCTGTCCATCTTGGCGTGAAACAACCGTGGCACCAGGCTGGTATAGAGTCCACAGAAGCTCGAAGTTCATGACTCGTTTGCTCATCATATCCTGTGATGTGTCGATCAAAGTCTTGAATTCCTTCACAAGGATATCCTGCAAAAGCTCCGCATGCTGCTTGGTAGTCCACTGCTCCTCAGTGGTATCGCTCAGGCTGCTAATAGCTTTCTGCAGCTCAGCCCATCGATGGATGAGAGGCTCAAACTTGCCGGAGAACTCAAGCCGATTTAGGCCCACAGTGACGCCAGGATAGTTCTTTAATACACCAGCGAGGAGCTTCTTCAGCAGTGGGCTTTGAACGACGATGGAGTGGATCGACAACACCCTCCTAGGATCATTGTAAACCTTGACATTGCGAACGAGAAGTGCCCATTTGGCAGTCTCACTGTTCTCGACAGGATCACCAATGTCTTCGGGGATGGTATCCTGCCACTGGAATCGGCCTTTCTTGTCCTCTTTACCAGAGTAGAGATTTTTGAATCCAAGCTTCATTCCGGGATCGAACTGATCGCTATCTTCCGAGCCCTTTGCCTGTTCTTGCTTGCCATTCGTCGCACTGTCTCCGTTGATGGTCACGTGCCTGACGCCATTGGTGACACCCTCAAGCTGAGTATCGGAGTCACCCGAGCTGGATGAAGCAGGTGATGTAGACTCAGACATGGTGGGCGGCATGGCTGTGTGAATACTGCAATATGAGTGATGTATATGTGACAGCCTTCTCTAAGCGATTCATCAACTTTCTCGCGAAATTGCCGCGATGCGAGTGTTCCCAGAGTAGACGACGTTGGGCAGGAAGCAAGTGAAGAGTTATGAAGGATGAGAGAGGAAAGAGCTAGCGGCAGGGTCAGCAAGCCACGAGGCTGCCTTATGTAGTGAAGGTGGCGGCCGTGGTTGCCTGCTTTGCTGCCTGTACACTCCCCGAGACATCCAGAGCTCCACAGGAACAGAGTCATCTTCTTTGGAGCGGCATGCATGTTGATGTGGCATGCCAGGCCGACCTAGCTAGGATTATTCCTCCTGGTTGGAGGACCAAAGGGCTGCAGGGTGACGGAAGAGGGCGCTTACATGCGTCTCAGCCTCGCTGCAGCCCGTGCTGCTGCTCTCCCAGAATTTCGACGTCATGGACAGCTGTGATGGCTGAGTGGAACAGACACGAAGGATCAATCGATATGATGAGCAAGGCGCAAATGTTCTCCATCAGGCTCAGCAAAGGGCGGTGCTAGGCTGCAGCAGAGGCCGCCAGCTAAGCTCTACGTTGGCCAGCATAGTCATACATCGAGCACCAGGATACCGGGCGACCACCACTACTTTGCACTGCTGTCCATGGCCCACGCGACTCTCACTGGCCGGGTGTCGTGAGGCTCACCAGAGACGAGACGAAGCGAGAGGACGTTCCCAGCGAATGATGGTCCGTGTCGAGCCCCCCGCGATCGGCGGAGTTTCCCTGCCCCGCCATGCAGGCCGTCATTTTCTATCGCGGCCGGGCGTGAATCACTTTTTTTGCGCGACACACATCCAGTGGTCGCGTCGGCCTCCAGTCACCACCAACACTCGCAATGGCTACTCTGATCAAGGTGCCGTGCTCGTCGGCCAACATTGGCCCCGGCTTCGACGTTATTGGCCTTGCCCTCAACCTTTACCTCGAACTCGAGGTCACCGTCACCAAGAAGGCCAGCTCGGAGCATTCGCTCAACTGCAAGATCACGTACGAGGGTGTGGGCGCTGAAGACGTGCCCCTCGTCGCCGAAGACAACCTCATCACCCGCACCGCCGTCTACGTCCTCCGCTGCAATGGCATCCGCGCATTCCCCGCCGAGACTCACGTCCACGTCAAGAACCCGATTCCCCTTGGCCGCGGCCTGGGCTCGTCTGCCGCCGCCATTGTGGCCGGTGTGCAGCTCGCAAACGAGGTCGGCAATCTGAAGCTGTCCAAGGCACGCATGCTGGACTACTGCCTCATGGAGGAGAGGCACCCCGACAACGTCGCTGCGGCGCTGTACGGAGGATTCGTGGGCACATACCTGAATGAACTGTCGCCCGAAGACACTGAGCGCCTCGAGATCCCGCTCAGTGAGGTTTTGCCTGAGCCTGCTGGCGGTGTTGATACAGGCCTGCAACCACCGCAGCCTCCCCTCAACATCGGACACTACACCAAGTTCCCTTGGTCGTCCGAGATCAAGTGCATCTGCATCATCCCTCAGTTCGAAGTCTCCACAGCAAAGGCCCGCGCCGTGCTGCCAGAGTCATACTCGCGCAAGGACGCCATCTTCAACATGCAGAGGCTGGCAGTCCTCACCACTGCGCTTGGCCAGTCGCCGCCCGATCCTGACATGATCTACACGGCTATGCAGGACAAGCTTCACCAGCCCTACCGCAGGGGCTTGATCCCGGGTCTGACCGAGATTCTCCAGTCTGTTACTCCTCAGTCACACCCCGGCCTGCTCGGTATCTGCCTTTCTGGCGCCGGTCCCACCATCCTCGCTCTCGCGACCGAGAACTTCGACTCGATCGCGAACCACCTCCTTGCCGAATTCAAGAAGGAGGGCATCACCTGTGACTGGAAGCTCCTCCAGCCTGCCACCGACGGTGCGACCGTCACCAACTCCCTCAACACCACACAAGCCGAGGCCATGACATACGCTTCGTCTGGAGTCAGCATCGATGCTGGCAACCAGCTCGTTCAGCAGATCAAGGCCTCTACTAAGTCTACTCGACGCCCCGGCGCAGACGGCGAGATTGGCGGCTTCGGTGGACTGCTTGATCTGCAGGCTGCTGGCTACACAGAGGCTCCGATCCTGGTTGGTGCCATTGACGGTATTGGCACAAAGGTCAAGATTGCTTTCGAGATGGGCAAGCACGACACTGTCGGTATCGATCTTGTCGCCATGAACGTCAACGATTTGGTTGTTCAGGGTGCAGAGCCGCTCATGTTCCTCGACTACTACGCGTGCTCGAAGCTTGACATTGCTTCGGCTGCCAAGTTTGTTGAGGGCGTTGCAAACGGCTGCAGGCAGTCTGGTGCCGCACTTGTTGGTGGTGAGACAGCAGAAATGCCTGGCATCTACCAACAAGGCGAATACGATGCAGGTGGTTGCGCCATTGGCGCTATCAAGAAGGGCACAACAATCCTTCCCGACACAGCAGCCATGCGTGAGGGCGACATCCTCCTGGGTATGTCTTCAAGCGGTGTGCACTCGAACGGTTTCTCCCTCGTCCGCAAAATCGTGGAGCGCAGCGGCCTGAGCTTCCACGACACTGCACCATGGAGCCCAGAGCAGAACATCGGCACTGCGCTCCTCACGCCGACAAGGATCTATGTTAAGCCGCTCCTTGCTGCCGTTCGCAAGAACCTGCTGAAGGGCATGGCCCACATCACCGGTGGCGGTCTAAGCGAGAACATTCCTCGTATGCTGCCCAAGACACTTGCCGCTGAGCTCGATGCGAAGACATGGCCGTTGCCCGAGGTCTTCAAGTGGTTGAAGAAGACTGGAGGCCTGGAACCTTTGGAGTTCCAGAGGACGTTCAACACCGGTCTCGGTATGGTCATTGTTGTCAGCCCCGAGAACGCGAAGGAGGCGTTGGAGTTCCTCCAGAGTGAGGGGGAGAGCGTGTTCCAGATTGGAAAGCTGACCAACAGGGGTCAGGAGGAGGTTGTTATTAACAACATGGACGTTTGGGGTTGAGTGGTGGGTTTGAATTCTTGATATCCGTTGATTATAGCTACAACAAAATAGACAAAGGCGCATTGGGAAATGATATGTGTGAGTGCATGATAAGACGATGGTCCCAGTCGCAAGTGGGAACGATGGAGCTTTGTTAGACGATTCAATTAAAGATGCATTCTATTTTGCATGACAACACGCACAAGTAGTCCAGCTGGGAGCCTAAATGACGAATGACTTTTTGCGCTATGAATGAAAAACCGTGACTGGTACCTTCCTAGACTGTACTGTACCCTAGAATAAATCCTCTTGAGCCAACAGTAACATATCGCAGATTGAGATCTGCAAATCACCATGCACCAGCACCGGACCAGGTGCATCGTCAAATATGCCGAGCCTATGCAGAAATTCTACTTCCACCAAGCTCAGAATGGCAAGCTGCGTCCTGGAGGTGGATTGATACTGAATATTCAGTAAGCTGGTATCAGGACCTTTGCAACCTGAGTCAAGACTGAGATTTTGCGGATCCGTCAGAAGCAATTTCATGACCCGCGCAGCCGTGGAGAACTTGGATAGAGATCGTTCTCTTGCGCAAAGCATCGTCTTGACCATGTCGTGATGCGTCGTGAATTAGACGCGAACACGAGCGTGTTGGTAGCATCTTGGCAAAGGCTGATTGCTGAGCGGACGTCCGATTCCCCGCCTCGGGTAGTTGCTCTCCGTTTCTCGCCTTATCATTCGCTTATTTAGAGATCCCAAGTACCGTCTGCTCTGTTTGTCAGCTGCGGTTTCCATCTTCGATTCTGGTACACATTTGCGCCAGAATGCCGTTGCAAAAACAATATGGCTCCAAAAGCTATCTTCGTATTGCATGGTTATTTCTCAATGCTGGTCTGTCCTTCTTACTCGGGCCCTCGGCCTATCAGGCTAACAATTGCACAGTGTCTGCGGCAGTCTATCGAGTGGCGTCGTATCCATTTCGAACAGTGCGCGGTCCAACATTGATCAAGGATGTTCTCAGTGCCGCAGTACGCTCTATGCTGAGCCGACTTACCATTGCGGACTCCAGATTCTTGATGCCGCCGACGAGCAAAAGTTATGTCGACTCGTACTGCAAACCTCGAGGCCTGGAGCCCAAGACGTTGAGCCTCGACGGCAAGAATGGCCAAGCTGTTGCGCATTGGATCGGAGACCCAGATGCAGATGCGGTCGTGATCTACTGCCATGGCGGTGGTTACACCCAGCCAGCAAGCAAAGGCAATTACGAATACCTTTCCCGACTGGTCAAGGACCTCAACACAGGGCAACAGAGACAGACTGTCTCGGTTCTGATGCTAGCCTACAGCTTGACTCCCGAAGTGATTTATCCGACGCAGTTAAGGGAAGCAGCTGTGGTCCTTGCACATTTAGTTCATGAGACTAGGCGTTCTCCATCGAGACTGTTCCTAGCAGGAGATTCTGCAGGCGGAAACCTGGTGATGTCTTTACTTTCGCACCTACTACATCCACATCCAGACGTTTTTACTTTGGAGCTCGAATGCCCCCTGGGTGGCGCTATGCTTCTGAGCCCATGGGTGGGATTTGGTACCGATTTTCCCAGCTTCAAAGACAATGCAGACTTGGATCTGATCTCCCCTTTTGCACTCCGTAAATGGAGCGCTATGTTTCTGGGTAAGGCTAGCACCGTCAATCCCGAGGCCGATCCAGGGCCAATCTCTGGCGACAATTGGACTGATGTTTGCATGAATACTCCGTCTTGGTGGGAGGGCATGCATCATGTTGTGGGCAGTATGTTTATTTGGCGGGGCGCGCACGAAGTGTTGGTCGACTCGATGCGTGAACTTGAGAAGAATCTCAAAGCAGGATGGGCTGACGGAGGTGGCGATCTTGAGCAAGTCATATTTCTCGAGTCGGCAAAGGAAGCACACGTGGCGCCCATCTCCGAAGCCATGCTTCCGGGTGGAGGAGAGAAAAGCGATGCACAATTGGCGATTGAAGACTGGTTCAAAGGCCACTTATTATAGCAATGAACTTGCACAGTAGCAGTGCAGAAGAATCCGCCAACTCGGGAGCTTTTAACCCTCCGGCTTGCTGTCAATCGTCAACGACACACGAAGTTCGCGCTACACAATGCAACACTCGGTACAAGTTGCCATCCTAGAATTGTCGCACGTTTCGAACTCCGCGTGTCCAGAATCTTCGAGCATTTCGACGTATACAAGTGTCAAGTGACGGTCCGTTTAAGGCGCGAAACTGTGCAAGAATCCCGCTGGCTGGGCAACTAGAGCTTAAATGGTCGTGCGCGTAATCCCAGATTCGGAGCTTTCTACTGTCGACGTCACCGACCTTCGACTTCTAAAACAACGTTCCGCGGTGCTTACCATGACTGGAACCCCACCAAATCTCCCGTGATAAGCACATACAACTGCGGCGTATATTGATCAACCTGCTGAGAAAATGTGAGGCTGCCCCGATCATGAATACCGAGATATGATCAGCGGGCCACCTGCGTCTGTAAGCATACCACTGCAAATCTTCCAGGTACCACCCGTGGATGGGCCCAGAATTTGCGTGTCTTGCGGCATTTTCTACTATGATCTGCATACATTTCCAGGGCATAGTGCTCACGTGACGGGGCTGTGTAAAGCGATTGCAGCGTAGTGTCCACTCCACGGTAAGTAGACGCTGCCAAGCACGCTCTGGATAGTTCTCAAAATCCCACCCCTGGGGCTCTTCTGCTGCTTTCAGTTCCACGCCTGAGCGACCCGGAGCTATCGCAGCTCGATGGTTGACAATGTCTTCGCCCTCCACGAGATTCCAGGGGACGACGAACAAGTGACTTTCCCCTTCAACATCAAAGATTATCAGCGCTACGTCTTCGGGGATGACAGGCTAGCGCACCGCTTCGGCACGGACTGCGCTAAGGCCTTCATCGCCCACGCCTCTGGGTCCAAGGCTGCGCAGCCTACAACGCCTACCACACCGAGCTGCCAGTCCGCAGTGGACGATATCGCAGTTGCCGTGTTATCCGACTACGTCCCCGCGGCCACTCACGGCCTGCGAGATCACTTTGTCGCTTGTCTGAATCGACATTTGGTCTCGATCAATGCGAACCCTGCCATTAAAGTGGACATCACTTCCGTCGATGAGGCTCTGCAGGGACAGATGCCTTGCGCACAAGCAGGCACGGCGATCTACCGTATCCATCGGGAACGCGTGGGACTCAGATCCATCATCGTTCTGAGCGAGATGCGCTTGAGCCAGGTTCGCGAACATCAAATCTCAGCTTCACTCCGCTCCGCAAAGGTTGACAATCCGATCACTTTTGTCTATCTTGCCTCGGCTGTGGATCTTTCGAAAGCCGCATCCCTATCACCAATACTGGGGTTCATTGTCAGTCCCTCTGTGAAGGATGTTGAGGACATCGCGCACGCGGCCGGCTTCGTCATGAACGCCAACTTTGTTCAGTACATTCTTGGGATAGAGGAAGAGGAGTTTTGCCGATTTCTGAGGCGGCAAGACGATGGCTTCGCGAGGCTGTTGCTGGATTACGCGATTGGGGGGAGGCATCACACTGATGAGCTTTATAAAGCGAATGTGGACTTTTTGCGCTGGGAAGTTGGGACAAGAGAGAGTCTATGATACCCTTCATTTACACTTTTGCAACATGCGGAAGTTATGCAATCTTTGATATTGCGTTCGTCTAGGTTATGATAATTATGACATATCGAATCCAAATACAAGTCATTGCATAGTAGCGTCTATGTCTTGGTGCATGTTTGGATGAGAACCCCATTTGCTTGATACTTGCTTCTATGATGTTCCCACAGTTTTGCTTTGACCCGTCATGATGGTGCAGTCTGTTCTGGCCGCAGATGCGGCCTTTCCAAGGCTTGAGGCTGACCCGGACTTCGGGAGTCAGTCTGCTTTGAAGCCTTACCCACCACTATCGGGCTTCATGCACAATGCACCCAAATACAGCGCACAAAGCGATGAAACGGTTTTTCTCCGATCTCACTTCGCTCCCCTGGATGGGTTTTGCAGCTGCCCGTTTTGGACGATAGTTTTTGCAGTCGCTCTGCAACGCAGCCCTGATTGAAAGTGCCGCCATGAATAGGAATGCGCTAGTCTTGATCTATATGCCGCTCTAGAAGTACAGTGCAGTAGATATTGAGCTTGTTGCTGAATTAGCAAAGCAAGCTGGTTATCAACGCTGCGTTCAAATCGGTAGACGTACTGGTGTCGAGGCCGGCACAAAGGGACGTTTTCGTCAAGGGCCAGCACGGGATAGAGACTTCCCAAGCCTCCTGAGCTCTTAGATTATCTCTAACATGGCTGTCGCATAGTTGGGTGGCCTCATATGCGCCGTAGCCCGCCAGCCCAGCGCTGTGCATGCTTCAACTCCGTAGCAGGAAGGTCCGACCATCACGCTCAGCAGGAGCGAACTTCAAGACAGGAACTACATAAAGGCAAGATCATACGACTGAAAGAACTACAACTCAGCTCACAATCTCTACACCACGAACAACAGATAAATCCAATACATCCTACTTACGCAGCCTTCCACAACAAACACGAAAATGGTCCGATCCCTACCCATCCTCCTCAGCTTCGGCGCCGCCGTATCCGCCCACTCCTGGCTAGGCTGCACCGACCAAGACAACAAACTGATCCTCGAATGGATGAAAGGCAACGCGACCCTCTACCAGAAGCCCGGCGACCTCGTCGTCGACACCTTCGCCCCGGGCCTCGCCCACTTCTGCCACGGCTGGCCGCGCGCGAAGCACAACCCAGGAGACTGGATCGACGAGTCCAGCAACTACCTTTGGGACATCGCAGCCAAAGAGTTCCAGGGCGACACCAACGCCTGCCACCCAAGTCAGCGCACGCCGACGTACTTTGAGGACGAGAAGGCTGGCATGGCGAAGAGCAAGCCCGGAGGTTCTATCAAGTTGATGTTCGGAGGCAACGGGCACTCGAGGGGGTCGAATGTTGATGGAGGTGACCCGGGAAAGGTTGTGGTGTACTGGAAGGGAAAGAAAGAGGCAGAGATCAAGGACATCAAGGAATTCACCAAGGAGAATAAGTTGAAGGAGGCTGGCTTTGCGGAGGAGGCTTTCATCTGGCCCGAGGACCCTAACGTCAAGAGCCCCACGCAGGGACTGTTGGATAAGGGTAACTGGATGACCGTTGAAATGCCGAAGGATATGGAGAAGGGGCGTCACATGATGGTCTGGGTGTGGGAGTATGGCGGTAAGCCGAGGTGGAGCACTTGCTTCGATGTCATGATCCAGTAGACGGACGTCGTGATTCGTTCGGCGCTCTAATCTGCAGTGTGGAAGCTTGATTTCTTTCGGATCTATACCAAGATAAGGCGTTCAAGGCGATTATATGGGTCCGGTGTTTGGTAGATTCCCCTTTTAGAAGTTCGAGTTCGATATATGATTCACAGAACATTGCTCAATATTTTCAATCTATCTCTTTATTCAAGTCGGCAACATGAAAGTCCCTTCATCAACATTGAAGCCAGCATTTGCAAAAATCAAAGCCCAGACCTCATCGCCAGCAAGCGTCAGGGAGTCCGGTCCGTTCAAAAAGGCACTATCCTGCGAATCGGTCGTAGCACTCGTTGCGAGAGCCTCGACGCCTTGTACATCATGTATCGTGTTGGATTGGGTCTGTGGCGGTGTTGTTCGGCTGGAATCTGCTGTGGTTCTTGGAGTGCCTGTACGCGGTGGCTCGTGAGACGCCTCATATTCGAGTGCGACGTTGTATAAGAAGTTTGCTTGCAAAGCACAACCTGTATTCGCGGGTGCTGCTTGTTCAGCCAGTGTTCTCGCAGCATCTCGGATAGCTTGAATGGCTGGTCGTTCCATTTCAGATCTGATATAAGTGGGTGCGGAGACAAGTAGCTAAAATTGTGAGCAGTGATTAGAGTGGTGATATGAGCAAGCATACCTTGACAAGGAAAACGGTCGCGTATGCGATCATCACATGTACCGAGTCCTGCGCAAAGTACAGCAACTGAGATGTCGACGCCTCAGAAACCAGTTTGAGCATTGTCAACGCGCTGGAGCCGCTGTTCCAGATTGCTTCTGTGTCGACTGAAGTGGTGACGTCTTTCAACCTGAGAGAGGCATGCAAAGGCGAGGTGAAAAGCAACAATCTAGCATAGGTGCCATAGAAAGGCACCAAGAAGGCGTGACATTCTTCCCCGTCACCAGTAACAATTGATTGCCAGGTTGCCTGCCATTCCTCTATCTGCCTGTCAAGTAGACGCAATAGGGATCGGAACTGTAAGACTTGTTGGCGCTGTTCTTGCACAACCCGACTAGTCATTATGTCTGTATGTGCCGAGGTTATGAGGCGGAGTGAGACAAAAGCACTAAGAAGGCGGTCATTGGGGACTGCAAGGCGGTGCTGATACCAGTCCTTCGCGGATTCTATATAAGCACTCCGTTCAATCATCCAGGGCTTTCCGGTTTGGAAGCTTATGCTGCCGCAAGATCAACGGCCACTTTCTGAAAGGAGGGTCTTGCTGACTCACCTTCGATCATAAACGAAAAGAACAAGCCAAGTCCTTTCCATATTCCTAAATTTGCGAATCGTAAGTTCGGATGCATTCGCAGGGACTTTCATCTCTTCACCACCGAGCTGGTGCCAGCCCAGCTCAATGGCCATTCTTGTTGCATAGCCAACTGACAACCATGCTCGACTATCATCAGGCTTCTTCCAGTACGTCAGGATCAAGATCGCTTGTACAATCTCTACTGATTTCGTACCGCCGCGGAAGCACTCCACGAAGAGATCCTCGGCGTGGGCAGAGAGAGAGGCGTAGAGCGGAGCATGTAGCAGCTTTGCCGCCGCAGCGAGAACAGCCGTAAAGAGAAATGAAGAAGAAGCTCTGACATAGCCCAAAGTATGAAGTTGGGGGTCGAGCTGGCTGACGAATGGATTCAAGTGTCTCATGAACCCTTCGAATAAGGAAGAGGCGACGTGAACATTCACTAAGCCTTTCATGACAGGGTCATTCAAGGATTTGTCCTGAGAGAGTGGTTGTGAAGTGTTCCCGTGTTGCGTACTCAAAACATTTTGTAATGAAAACATGCCTCTTGATGTCTGTCGATTGAGAATGTCCGCCGGTTGGAACCCGCGGGCATGCGACCAAAATTCATCTTGGTCCTGTCTATCAGGTGATTGCGATTGAAGTAATGTACGTTGTTGTGTATCTTGAGTAGCCGTTGGGTTTTCGTCAATCGAGATGCTCATCGAGACGCTTGTGAGTCGCGATTCCTGGCGCAGTACTTCAGCACCCTGGGCAGATGATCCAACTTTCGAAGTGGTTTTCTTCAGTCTTCTCCTACATCAGCTCACATCCATACACAGGTAGGCAGGCTTGGATAACAAACTTAACGCCTTTCTTTCTGCCGCGTCGATGCCCAACAAAGTCACATTGCAAAGACAGCCGCACACATCTAGCGCATTTAGCATCTTGTATTGCTTTGGGACACTTCATCTTCACTTTCCGGCATTGTAAGCATGCTCGGGGACTTGTGAATAGTTAGTGATACCAAACCGCGCTCACACAGACAACAACCTACGTCGCTGGCGAAGGCCTCGGACCAGATGGTTCGTCATTCTCCATACTTGCACCATCCACACAATGCTCGCAAGAATACAGTAACGGATGTGATGTGATAAGGGATGCTATCGGACTTCCGAAGTACGGTCCATGGCATGAGCTATGTGATCCGTACAAGGTGTGTTATCGGCGGTATCTTACGCCCCATCACCTCTCAGCCGCTCTTTCCACTGCTCGCTCTGATTCATTGTCAAGCCCTAGATTTGCGCTAATGTTGTCTTTGCCTCCATCAAGCCTACAAAAACCTTATCCTGGCTTTGACGCCCCCACAAATTCGTCCCAGTAGCGACTCGGATGTTCATTGCCTTAACGAATGAGTCGAACCCCGCAGAGTTTTGGCCCTTGCGGCTGAGGTCGTGCGATTACGGCCCGCATTTTGCGATAAGGCGCACCGGCGGCTCACCGGTGTCTTTTCCAGCTTAGAACGCCGGCGAGTGGGGACGTGCACCAGCATGGCTCAGAGTTAGGTACCAGTCTACATATCATCAGACGTGAACGTTTGAGAAAAGGCAGAACAGCGTCCGGAATCCGATCAGAGCATCCAGCATGGCCGTAGCACCATCGTCGAAGGCCAAAACGGCCCATGTCAATATGATGACAGACACCATCATAGCGAATCTACCTGCAGATGCACTACGAAGCATTGTCAGGACCATTCTCACGACAGACCCATCAATTACTTCGATTTTCGAGGAACAGGCACGCAAAATTCTAAAGAACGCCGCTCAAAACACTCTTGGTAAATCATTCCAGTCCATGCCTCACGGGATTGAGCCTACGGCGAACTTCACGCTCGTGCAGCAACGCATACGATCCACCATCGGATGTGGACTGGTGCTCGAAAGCTTGTCACTACTCACAGACGTCATTGAAGAACTGGTTGGGCTGACAATGCCCGGAAAAAGGATTCAATCAGACGATACAGATCAATGCATTGTATCTCTAGACGGTGATGTTGTGCAAGCGTTGACTGCAATGCAGAAACGCTTGCTCTCCACCCAAGGCAGCCGGGAACTCAATCCAGACGAGAAGCTACTCTTACAAAAGCTGCAAAGTGTTCTAGAAAGATTGTTAAGACCCAATTCGCGAGAACCTACATTTCAACGAAGTATTGAGGTTCTCGAAAACATGCTTTACGGGCCAAAGCCATCTATAAATATCGCACGACTACAACGGATCTCAGACTACCAGCCACATATTGTCCAAACCCGATCATCAGCACTTGTGGAGACGTTCAGCTTGAAGGCTGTCCAATTACCCCGGCTCTTTTTGGGGCTCTGGCAGCTTTCGAGCCCCTCTTGGGGAGCGGCCTCGCGCTCGCAGATGACGGCACATTTCCTGGATCACATGGACAGTGGATTCACCGCTTTCGATATGGCTGACCACTATGGTGACGCAGAGATCATCTTTGGTCAACTCAGGTCGTCGCTAGCCAACGCGGATGCCGTGTTCGGTGCTACAAAATATTGTGTCTTTCACAAGACTGCCATAACTCCTGAGGTGGTGCGCGCCAATGTCGCGGAGCGGTGTCAAAGAATGAGTGCCAAGAAAATCGATCTACTCCAGTTCCACTGGCAAGATTATGATGACCATCAATACATTGAAGCTCTTCGACTCCTCCAGCAAGATGAAAGGGTCTGTCAATTGGGGCTCTGCAACTTCGACACCGAACGGCTTCAAGAGGTCGTGGATGAAGGGGTCGATATCGTCACCAACCAAGTTCAATTTTCCCTGATCGATGCGCGGCCGAGATTCAAGATGGGTGAAGTCTGTGCGCGGCACAATATAAAGCTTCTCACATACGGTACACTTTGCGGAGGTTTCCTTGCTGACAAGTGGCTCGGCAAGGCTGAACCACAGCTTTTTGGACCTGAATCAACGCCTTCTCAAAGAAAGTACTTCGAAATGATTCAGACATGGGGCGACTGGGATCTTTTTCAGACGCTGCTTCAAGTCCTGAGAAGCATTGGCGACAAGTACAATGTTTCTACATCCAATGTCGCCACGAGATGGGTTCTTGACTTTGAGTATGTCGGCGCTGTCATTGTTGGTGCTCGCATGGGTGTCAGCGAGCACATGGAGGAGAATCTCAAGACCTACGGATGGCATCTTGATTCGGAGGATCAAAGGAATATTGAGACGGTGTTAGAGAAGAGTAGAAGGGAGGAGGTTTTCAAAGTCATGGGCGACTGTGGTAGCGAGTATCGATAGCTCGAACAAAATCAGAAGCTAGATCTAGAAAAATGCATGAAGGCCAAAGATCAACATGCGCTACCACTTTACAGAATCTGTCCTAACTCAATGATTTCCTTCCAACCCAACTACCGTAGTCTCCGCATGACTAAAAGTTCGTAGACCAGTCCTGATGATTTTGAGCTGGGACTTGCAATTTGGGTCCGGACAGGCTATGAGTGCATCCGTCGACATCCAATCATGGGCGTGGGTAGGGCGTTGTTTCGATGCTAGCAGGGGAAGTACAGCAGCTTTGCACAATCTATTAGTCTCTTCTCATCGAATATACTGCACCTTGCCGGCTCCGGGTAGCTACTTGGCACATTTAAAGGATTAATCCACAAGACCCAAGCACTCAAGTGGACCAATCAATCGCGTAGTAGGATACCTTGCATCCCACCAAGTGGCCACTCGAAGCTGGCAAGGTGCAGTACCATATGCATCTTGTACGCACCTAGACTGTAAAAGCTTATGCTTTGCCCAGGGGGAAGATGCAGCATCTCCCCCTGCACTGTGAAATAATCACCCTCTTTAGCTCCACATAAGATTCGCTCGCCAGGTGGGCAAACGACTTCGACCCTGAGATCGTATAACTGGAAGGTATCGTTGTTTGCCGAGTCCATGATAGCCGAACGACAGGTTCCGGGATCCAGAGCTGGTGATTTTGGTACACTTCAGCAGCTATGTTGGTGTACATGTATTGAGCAAAACGTTATCCTATCATTGGACAGCCGGCTCGATGTGGGGCCACCGGCGATCTATCTTCTCAGCGGCAGCGGCACCGGCGTTCAACAGCGACTTATCGCGAGAGGACTCGCTACTCCCTCTCCATTGAGCTAGCCATGTCTGTTTGTCCCAGATGGAATGCCGGGGTGAGGAGATAGGTATTGATCACCGGGCGATTTGACTCAGCTAGCAATTGGACCGAACGCCGGTCCTGCATCCATGGTCGTTCCTAAATACTGCCCTTGCACTCGCACTCGTCAGCAGTTCAGTCTCACGAAGGGGCATCTTTTGCAAAATGAATACATTAAATAAAGATGAGACACAAGTCTCTCAGGACCTTGCGTCGAGATCAGACGTAGAAAGTATGGTCGTGGACACTGCACATGAAGTCAAACGCGACCTGAGCCGTCGCCACATCAACATGATCGCAATTGCTGGCATGATAGTGAGTTCGCCCAGACAATCCAACCTTGTCCTTTGCGAGATTGACTTATCGTCACATAGGGGACTGGACTATTCCTTGCATCTGGTCAAGCAATCGCCACCGCAGGACCTGTTGGCGCCTTGTTTGGTTACATTTGTATGGGACTTATCGCCTGCGGCGTTGCTCTTAGCACAGGAGAAATGTCAGCTTTCATGCCCGTTACTGGAGGTTTCGTCCGACATGCCACTAGATTCGTACAGCCAGCGCTCGGCATTGCTACTGGGTGGAACTTCTGGTATACAATGGCTATAACAGCACCGGCTGAGCTGGCAGCAGCAGCAACTTTGATCAATTTTTGGGATAACAGTATCAATCCTGCTATTTGGTATTCTGTGTTCATCGTCATCATAGTGGTGATCAACTTTTGCGGAGTTAAGATCTACGGCGAAGTAAGCTTTCCCCAACAGCCTGGCCAATATTTTCTGACTGCCGACAGAGCGAAGTATTCTTTGCCGCACTCAAAATCCTCCTCATCGTAGGCCTCATTATCGCAGGTCTCATCGTTGATCTTGGAGGGTCACCAAGTGGCGACCGCATCGGCTTTCGCCATTGGAAGAACCCAGGTCCATTTAATGAATACTTGGTTCCAGGCAACACGGGAAAGATCCTTGGCTTCTGGGGTTCTTTGATTTCGGCAGCCTACAGTTATGCCAATATCCAGGTTGTGGCGATAGCTGGAGCGGAAACAAGGAACCCCAGAGTCATCATCCCCAACGCCATCCGCATGACATTCTGGCGAGTGCTCGTTTTCTATGTGGTCAGCATTTTTATTGTAGGCTTGCTGGTTCCATACAACGATCCTAATTTGGGTATTTCCACCGGAGATGCCCAACAGAGCCCCTTCGTTATCGCTTTCCAGCGCGCTGGAATTAATGTTTTGCCCTCGATCATCAACGCTATTGTCTGCACATCGGCATTTAGCTGTGGCTCCGCGTGTGTGTTTCTTGCGTCTCGTACCTTGTATGGACTGGCAGAGGATAAGCAGGCACCACAGATCCTGTTGCGCACCAACAGATTCGGTACGCCTTACATGGCTGTGGGAGCCTCGCTCATCTTCATGCCGCTTGTCTATCTCAGTCTTGGGAGCAATTCTTCAGTTGTTTTTGGGTGGTTTGTCAACATCACCACTATTGCTGGCTTGATTGGATGGCTGGTGATCCAGATCACATACCTCAGGTTCTTCTATGCTTTGAGGGCTCAGAGCGTCAGCCGAGATCGTACGTATTCCGGTAGCATTCCCCAGTCAATTCTGAAGATACTAACAGGTTTAGGTCTTGCATACAAAAGCCCCTTCCAGCCATATCTGGCTTGGGTTACCGCAGGTGCACTCATCCTTGTTATTCTTTTCTCCGGCTACAGTGTCTTTTTCCCTGGTCACTGGAGTGTGAGCACATTCCTGACGTACTATGTGGATATTGCTATCTTTGCATCACTCTGGGCTGTTGCATTTTGCTTCTCGAGATTCGGGATCATTGCTTTACAGGATATCGACCTCTCCGAGATTGGCGATGTTGATCGGGAGAAGATGGAGATTCTGGGTTCTTTTGAGAGCAATCTCCCATGGTGGCGGAGGTGGTTGATCTAGTTCTAGGAGGCATTATGGACAACTGAATGCTACTGTTGTGATGATGTGGGAATCAAGAACGCGGTGACCTCGTGTGTTGGCTGCAATTTGCAATGCTTAAGAGGGAAGATAAGCTGGTGAAAGCGGCAAGGCATGGCGACCAAGGAAAGCTTAAGAGAAACAAGCACGATCTGCCTTCTGAGCCGCCTTCCCGAAAGTGGGTCGCTATGGAGCTGGTGTTTACGCAGCTGCTGACTAGTCCGCCAGCGGTGTTTGTCAGCCTGCACGCCAATCTGTTGAAGATCGGATCGGCAGAGCTCTCTTCGCGTGGAAGAGCTGCTGGCAGGCTTTGATGTGTTATCAGCTAATCGCGAGTCCGTTGTGGCCCTGAACAAAGGACCCTTAGGTGGACATTGTAATGTTCACAATTTCGTGTCGTGGTGGGCCCGACATTGACGTCATCGTGCCGAAAACTCCCAACGCGCCTGCTTCACTGTTTGTGGTAGGGTTCACTGCCTGCATTACGCGGAAACAACCGGCAACTAATAAATGTGGATGCTTCGCTGTCATCACTCGAGCCATGACATGTACCGCTCTATCGTAGCCCGTACGGCAACAAAATCCTCCACGCTTCACCACTCTCCAACACAAATAGCTCCACTGAGCTACCAACAGACCGCGAACATGGCATCACATGCTAACCAGCACAAAAAGAACGAGAAGTTTGGTCACTTGCCTCTCTCTACCTCAGGGCCCCAGAAGACTACTTTGACCGTGAGTTGTGCTTCTCGTAAATTTGACAATTAGGTACTGATGCAAGCGACCAGGGAAATGCTCTCCTCCGTACGCCATACTTCAACAAAGGCACAGCCTTCACCGCTGAAGAGCGAGCAACATTCAAGTTACATGGCTTGATGCCCGACAATGTCCAGACACTTGACGAACAAGTACGACGGGCGTATGAACAATACAAGTCACGGACCAGTGACATCGCCAAAAACACGTTCATGACAAGTTTGAAAGAACAGAATGAGGTTTTGTACTACAGATTGATTCTCGACCACCTGAAAGAGATGTTTTCGATCATCTACACACCAACCGAGGGCGAGGCCATTGCAAATTATTCGCGGCTTTTCAGGAAACCTGAAGGTTGCTTCTTGAACATTGGCGACGTGGATAGAATCGAAGATGATATCAGACAGTGGGGGAATCCTGAAGATATTGATATCATTGTAGTCAGTGATGGCCAGCAGATCCTAGGTATTGGTGATCAGGGTGTTGGTGCTATACTGATCAGCGTAGCCAAGTTGGTGATTTACACATTGTGCGCTGGAATACACCCATCCAGAACACTCCCTGTCGTGCTTGACTGCGGTACAGATGTGAGTTTGATCGCTGTGTTGCCTCTCTCGAGCCCCGACTAACAAATCTTAGAACAAGGAACTTCTTGACGACGACCTTTACCTTGGTCTGCGCAAGCCCCGAGCTACAGGTGAAGAGTACGACAAATTTGTCGACACTTTCGTCATAGCTGCCAGGAAGCGTTATCCCAAAGCATACATTCATTTCGAGGATTTCGGCCTGAACAACGCAAGAAGAATCCTGGACAAGTACACTCCGGAGATTGCTTGCTTCAACGACGATGTGCAGGGAACTGGATGTGTAACCCTGGCTGCAATTATGGCGGCTTTCAAGGTGAGCGGCACCAAGTGGGACGAGGCGCGCTTTGTCATGTTTGGCTCCGGTACTGCGGGTACCGGTATTGCAGACCAGATCAAGGACGCCATCTCTCAGCGCACTGGGAAGTCGACGGAGGAGGCAGGGAAGCAAATTTGGTAAGGACTTTAACTGATCTTGTGCGAATAATTCGAAGCTGATGTCTCTTAGGTGTGTTGACAAGCCTGGTCTGTTGCTTGAAGGCAAGAAAGACCAGCTCACACCAGCCCAAGTCAGCTATGCGCGCAAAGATAGCGAATGGGAAAATAAGGAGCACGGCGACTTACTCTCTGTAGTCAAGGAGGTCAAGCCTCACGTTCTTATCGGCACATCCACCAAGCCTGGAGCCTTCACTGAAGAAGTCGTAAAGGAGATGGCGAAGCACGTTGACCGCCCGGTCATCTTCCCACTCTCGAATCCCACAAGACTGCACGAGGCTAAGCCGCAAGATCTATATGATTGGACCAATGGCAAGGTCCTGGTCGCTACCGGTTCACCCTTCGACCCTGTCAAGCACAACGGCAAAGAGTACGAGATCTGTGAGTTCTCCTCTTCTTCCCTACCCATGGTTCCGACGCTAAACCTTCACAGCTGAATGCAACAACTCCGTAACCTTCCCCGGTATCGGCCTCGGTGCAATCCTCAGTCGGACTCGCCTTATGACTCCTGCCCTCCTCGTCGCTGCTGTCGAGGCACTAGCCGCCGCTGCCCCAGTCGTCACCGGCTCTGGCTCAGGCCTCCTTCCAGACGTCGAAGATGTCCGCGAGATCAGCGTGCAGATCGCCAAGAACGTCATCAAGAAAGCTGTCGAAGAAGATCTAGCTCAGCAAAAGGAGATTCCAAGTAATGACGATGATTTGGAGGAATGGATTCGCGAGCAGATGTGGAATGCGGAGTACAGGCCTTTGGAGCTTGTCGGTGAGACAGAGGCGGATGCACATGCTAAGGGAGAAATGGGGACGGGGAGCCAGCAGAGAGAGGCGAGGTTTTAAGGAGATCTGCGCGGAGGCCAACGTTGCGAGTAGGATGGTCAACATTTCCCCCAAGTCTGATTCAATAATCCCTCTTGTTTAGTCGAAGACTCAGGTCTTTAGGGTACTTTAATACTACATCTTGATCAGTGGATGCTATCTTCTGCGTGTCTTGTACTGGTACTGGCTACATTGTGCCGAGACAACGATCCATGTATGTAAGAGATGAAAATCCGGAATATGGCGAATTGAAGATGTGAGGGAAGAGAAATGTCGTTCTCAGGTGTGACCTTGTGCAGGGGACGGCAGCGGAGAATGTTGGGTCACGTGATATGACTTCCTATGCCGATTAAGTGGGGATACAACGTGTGCTTGCTGAAAATCCTGATATAGATAGAAGGGACCGGTTTATTCTGTGAGATTTCCAAGCGACATTCGTCCGGGGGAAATGCATACCAGGTATAAGATTAGCAATCCGTCGGCTTAGAAATCCAAGCCAAGCACGACATACATGCAGGCACGCGGGGGTGGGCCGCCTAATGAATCCAATATGCGAAGCACAAAAAGACCTAAAGTTCGCTGCGCAGTTAATTTGGGTGTTTCCACAAAGCAACGACCCAATCGAGTCAATTGTCCAACAAACAGCTCAGCAACAATGGCCAACCTAGCATGGGGCGTACCAGCCTCCGCGACGTCCTTCGCCGATCTCAAGCAGATCTCTCGTCCAGTCCCTGCAGCAGGTCCAGGGCAGGTACTTGTGCGTCTCACTGCAGTGTCGTTGAACTACCGCGACCTGCTGGTAACAACTCGCAATCCAGTGTATCCCGGGATCGGTGGACGAGGTGGTGCCCACGCTGCGGATATTGTGCCTACCTGTGACGGTGCTGGCGTGATTCATATTGCAGGGCCTTCTTCGCGATGGGCTGGCCGTGAGGGTACAAAAGTGATTCTGCATCCTAATAACTGGTTGTCGGGGGACGTGAGGAACCTGGATCTTAGCTCTGTATTGGGTGCCGCAGATAACGACGGTGAGTCCTAGTCGCGGTTGTGGTCGTGAGAGACACTGACTCACGTGACTGTAGGTGCGCTGCAGCAGTGGATTGCCGTATCAGATGAGCGTGTCATTGAGGCGCCAGAAGATCTGTCGGCATCAGAAAGCGCAAGTCTGGCTACTGCTGGGGCCACAGCTTGGGCAGCGATTAGAGAATATCTAGATGGTTCCTATGACGGAAAGCTTCGCAGCTGGCAGGAGAACGGCAAACGGTTACAAGGACAGACTGTTTTGACGCAGGGAACTGGCGGAGTCAGTTGCTTTGCTATTCAGGTTCGTCTCGAGGATTTCTTCTCGTAGCTTTGACTAAGAGACGCAGATCGCAGCAGCACTTGGCGCAACTGTTATTGTTACTTCTTCGTCCGATAGCAAGCTTGCACTTGCCAAAAAGCTTGGAGCTACCTACGGCATCAACTACGTCACAACCCCAGACTGGGACCAGGAAGTGCTGCGCCTGACAGGTGGCAAAGGCGTCGATCATGTCATCGAATTAGGGGGTGCGCGTACATTGTTGCAGTCTGTCCACAGTGTACGAGCGGGCGGCTTGATCAGCCTGATTGGGATCTTGAGCGCGCCAAAGGATATACCTTTTGAGATCATACCCAAATTAATGCTTAGCGGCAAGACAGGTAAGGGCATCCATCTGTACTGATTGAACACTCTAACATTTAGCTACCTAGTCAAGGGCTGTGTGGCCTTCAGCCGCGATGCAACGGCTGAGTTCGCTAGGTTTGTAGGAGATCATCAGATCAAGCCTGTCATTGCCAAGCAACTCGAGTTCAAGGACGCGCTTGAGGCGTTCCGAGCGCTGCAGGATCAAACAGAGGTTGGTAAGATTGTAGTCAAGATCAGTGACGAATGAATCGGGAGTGTGGTCTGGGCTGGAATGCAGGACCTTGCCAGCTCCAAGTGGCCACTCGACAATTTGGAAGGATTTTGTTTGTAGAGAGCGTAAGGTTTAGAGGACTAATCAGCTGCGTAGCCATATCAAAAGCTATCAGATCTTAGAAATCTACGCTGAGTAGCCTTGAAGGTCATCAGTATCTTGCATTATGCCAAGTGGCCACTCGGAGCTGGCAAGGTGCTATGTATGTGTGCGTTAACTAGACTTCCCTACCGTGCATGTCACTGCTCGGCCCGCTCATGTTGAATAAGTCGAGCAGACGCTCGCGGTGCTCACGTAAACCAGGCCGAGCGCCTGCATATCACTTTAGCGTGCAGCAAGTAAGTAAACTCTTGCAGGTTATCTATGGCCCAGTAAATCAAGTCTGTCTTTGGGTCTAATTTGACCTTCGAGTTGAACAAAATACCTGTGTCACTTTCCTATAGTACTTAGTAAAAAGAGGCAGTACTTTCTCTGATACGAGGCGCTTGAAGAATAAAGTTTGGATTGCTGACTACATGTGTATTTTAAACGCTTATGTTGGTCTTGTGAAAGTCACCCGCATTGCATTTAAGAAGTCCTGGGCCCAGTCGCAATTCCCATCCTGAAGCTTCTTCCGGTTGATACCGACAGTCGCGATCTACACGCTGCGTCGCTTACTGTTGATATCCCTGTTGCGAGTAGCCCTGCTGAGGCGGAGGGTACTGTTGCTGCTGATAGTTCTGAGGAGGATACTGCTGCTGCTGATAGTTTTGAGGAGGATACTGCTGCGACTGGTAGTCCTGGTGCTGGCGCTCTGGTTCTCCGTGGTACGGCTGGTCATTGCGGTACTGTGACTGATCGTTGTACTGCTGCTGGTTGGGCCTTTGCTCGTTATAGGTGTCGCGCGGAGGCTCTGGACGGTAGTTGCCCTGTGAAGGGGCTTGGAAGCCGCCACCCATCTGTGTGTTCGATACTGGGGCTCCTACACTGACGTTCTCGTTTCCAATGTCGTCTGGCACGTTGATCTTGACGTCGGGGAGGTAGCGTTGGACCTTCTGCTCGACCATGGTCTGGACAAAGACCCAGCTCTCGCGTTCGAATTTGCGATGGCCGCCGTTAACGACGCCGAGGATGCTCTCGCGGAGGGTCTCTTGTACCTTTTGTACCAGTGCTCGTACCTTGCTGAGGAGTTTGGCTTTGATGTCATCGCCAAATCCGCGGTCTGCCTGGCCAGATGCATCGCGATCTAGTTGAGAGTCGAAGGGATTGCCACCGAGGATCTTCTCAAGAGGGCGCTGGAACTGGTCTGGCAGCAGCTCAAAGAGTTGCTTCTCGATCTCGCCGAGAACCTTGCGGAACTCGAGACGAACTTCTCGGTGGACCCTGGCAAGACCTGTGGAGAGCTTGTCACTGAGAACTCTGGAGAAGCCACCGCCGCTGCCTTGCTCTTGACCATCGCGGTTTGAGTCATCAAAGCCCCTTGCTGACTCGTCGTTGCTGGACTTCTTTCCAAACAAGCCACCAAGACCCTTCACCAAATCACCGACCTGGTCAACGATCTCGGCCTTGGCACCTTCACCAAGATCGCGCGAACTTGTGTTTCCACGTAGCCATCGCTTGATGTGATCTAGAGCAATTCGAGTGAACTGCTCAGCGATAGATGCATGCTGCATGCGCAATTTGTCGCCGACGGCTTGCTTGATCTCAGGGCTGATGAGCCGCGCTTTCTCCTCGGGATTCTGGCTTGCATCCTTCAAAGTATTGCTGATCACGCCGAGTAATCCCCCGATCTCAAATTTCTGGCCCCCTCCACCCTGGTTCTGGTCAAAGTTGTCTTGAACTGCGTTGAGAGCTGAAGAGAGGAAGCCGCGAGCCTTGCGAGAGAAGTCGCCGTCATCGTCTCCCATACCGCGAGACTGAGTCTGACCACCTCCACCGCCCCGGCCTTCAGTAAGATCGAAGATGTCGCGCAAATCTCCACCAGCTTCATCTGAGATCTGGCTGAAGCTGCGCGTCAATTTGGCAATCTCGTCAGCGAACGGGAGAGACTGGCCACCGTATGCGTCTGGCGCGGCATCATTCAGATTCCAGGGGCCTCGGCTGCCGTCCGAAGACACAGGCTTGTCGCGGTTGAAAAGCGAGCGGAATGCATCGATGACTTGAGATTCGAGACTGTCGATGGTCTTCTGCTGAAAGAGCTCCAGCTCGTCCGCGATGCGGGGCTGGATCTGCGGTGCGAGCGAGTCAACATAGTCGTCAACCTTCCTGAACAGGGTCTCGGATAGACCGCCGGAGGACATGTTTGTAAGGGTTCAAAGATATAGGGTCCAGTGCTAGTGAGATCCGCGTGTGGTAAGGTGTAGATTGATCGATAAGGGGTGGCTGATGAGGCGGTGCGACCCGAAGAGGGGCAGCTGGAGTGGGGTCTGATGTCATGCAGCTGTTTATTTAGGCAAGCACCCTAGCAACCGTTGCTACATCTCATTAGAGGCAATTGTGACGATGAAGGGTAGCAATTGGTGTGAATCCTGGTGTCGTCCAGCTTGCGATGGTGTCGATGGACTATTATAAGTTGTGTAACGAATTGTTGAGATAAAGTCAGAGTGACACGAAACTATATTATCACCTGCCTGGATGTACTGATTCGAGCAGGAGTGGGATCGAGCTTCTCAACGTTTCCAACTCAAACAAAGTTGATTTAAAATGCAAGTCCATTTTAAGCATACACCAACTAAAGCTTGCCCGCTCGTCCCTGTCCCGCAGCAAATCGCTTCGCGCCATCCAAACCTTCCTCTTTAACAATTCCTATCCCACGAGAATACTCATAGTCGAGCGCCTTCTCGAAGCTGCTTGCTTCATAAGCAGCGAAGTAGCAGCTATCTCGATCTCTATTCATACAAGCTTGTGGAAACTTCACCAGCATCTCCGCGACCCTCATCGCTTCCTCAACCGCCTTCCCCTTCTGCACAACCCTATTGGCCAATCCCATTGCCAGCGCCTCTTGAGCTGACACCGCACGTCCCGTGAGTATCATATCCATTGCGCGACCGAGGCCCACTATGGCCTGTAAACGGACCGTTCCGCCGTCAATCAATGGCACGCCGAAGCGTCGACAAAAGACACCAAATACCGCGTCTTCTTCAACGATCCGCATATCGCCGAGAAGACTCAGCTCCAAGCCACCTGCCACGGCGTAGCCAGCCACGGCACAGATCACCGGCTTCTTAACTTGCAGGCGTGAAGGGCCCATGGGTCCTAGATTGCGGTTTGATACCTGTTCGAGGTCCGGCCGTGTTGTCTGTCCCGTTGCTGCTAGCTCTTGCAGGTCTGCTCCGGCACAGAAGGTGCCATTGTCGCCGTGGAAGACGCAAACCTTTTGAGAGGGATCATCTTCGAATTGGATGAAGGCATCGTAGAGCTTCTGAGCCGTGGCGGGATTCACGGCATTGCGGCGTGCAGCGCGGTTGATGCTTATTGTTGTGATCCCCGTTGGCGAGGGAGTATACTTCACCGCGAACGGCTCTGCGTCTTTTGGGGCATGAGACATATTGTGATGTGTACATACAACACCACAAGCCTACAGGGCCTACCGTGAGCCTTGGTCGTGGTGGTGAGTGCGGGGCATGCCTCCTCATCGGCGTCACATCCTCGGCAATCATTGTTAGCACAGCATACGTATGGAATCTGGAAATTGTGTGTGTTATCCAGAAGACACCGGCGGTTAAAGATACCAAGGAACGGCATCTGGTAGATGGACGGCAGGTGAACAAGCTTTGCGGCTCCTGCATCGGCGTTTTGGCCGTCGCTAGGAAATGTTTCCCCACTCCCGATCCTACCACACCCCGGACTGGCTCCACGATGGATCTACAACAGCGCAGGCTCTGCTTTACCGGTGATGCAAGGGCCTTCGCAGTACCTGAGTCCCCGCACTACACGTCGTCAAACTTTCCTCACACTGAGGGGCTGAGTGACGTCTTGTCCGGCACTTGAGCTCGCAGCACGCTGATCGGCAAAGGTCTGAATAATACAAAAAGGAGGCATGGAATTGGGGACAACAAAATTCCTTTGGAAAGTGATCATCGTGACTTCCATCACAGCAATCATGTCGAGCATCATCCCTGTAGACCTGCTGTCGTACGCGACCAACCCAGGATATCTCAGCACACTCGCAACAACCAACATCTCCAACCCCACAACCATCTCCCTCCTCGCCTACGACCCAAGCTTTACCTCAGTGATCGGTGCCAATGCCACAGCCCGCCAACTCTACAGCCTGGACTACGAGGCCTTCCACGAAGCCGGCGTCTACAACCACGCCACCAACAAACTCTACGTAACCAGCAACTGGGCGGGGGACCTCAACAACCCCATCAACGTGACCATCATCGACCTCGCGCCCACCGCAAACTACTCCCTGACCAGCACGCGCTACCCCTCCCTCGCAGAAGCAAACGGCGCAACCTCCTACTTCCCGCCGGGCACGCAAACCAACTCCTCCTTCCCGCCCAACATCCTCTACTGCGACGAAGGCGACTTCACCTCCCCCAGCGCCCTCATCTCCGTCGACCCAGTCACCAACATCTCCACACCCATCCTAACCTCCTACCTCGGCCGCAACTTCTCCTCCCTCAACGACGTGCGCCAGCACCCAGAAACCGGCGATTTGTGGTTCACCGACGCCGACTACGGCTTCTTCCAGTCCTTCCGCCCGGCATCCACAATCCCAAAGCAAGTATACCGCTTCTCGCCCTCAACCGGCTCCATCGCCGTCGTGGCAACCGACTTCTCGCAGCCCAACGGCCTAGACTTCTCCCCGGACCTGAAGACGCTGTACGTCTCCGACACAGGCGCGCAAGAGTTCGCGCAGAACCTCACGCGCCCTGCTACCCTGTACGCCTTCGACATCGTCGCCAGCAAGCGCCTCGCCAACCGGCGCACATTCGCCTACGCCGACGCTGGGTTCCCGGACGGCGTGCACTGCGACACCGAGGGTAACGTCTGGGCAGGCTGTGGCGACGGCGTCCACGTCTGGAACCCCGAGGGGACGCTGCTGGGTAAGATCTGGACGGGAGTTGTGGCGAACAACTTTGCGTTTCTGCCTGGGAAGGTTATGGTGTTTACGAACAAGCAGTTGTGGGTTGTGGAGAATGTGGTTGCGAGGGGGAGGGAGGTGTGCAAGGACTTCGGGGTTTGTTGAGGAGAGGGATGCGGAGCTGCGTGTGGCGAGGAGTGAGCGGGAGCGGTCTTTCTGCTTTCCATGGAAGAGAGGTGCTGGACGAGGCTGCGAGAGCGAATGCTTGCATCCGGCGTCGACAGACATGTTGTGTCTGTATGCAACGAGCGATAGCTTCGAACAAGCAGTAACGTTTCAAGACTCCATCGGTAGGATGAATCAGAACAACGCCTCTGCCACTGCTGCCACCACGCAATCCAAATCCCATCTCAGCTGTCAACCCGTCAAAACAGTGTAGTAGCATCTCCAAACGCTGCAGCAAGCGCGAACCCCCATCCCATGTCATCACGCTAGCAAGCCCACCCACTGCATTAACTCCGCCAAACTCCACGCAGAATCCAGGGTCCAGCGCCGGCCAAAAAAAAAGTTCCCCTCCACATCTACCGCGGCACAACATCCACTTCCTACAGCGCTCGTGCACAAATCATGTCTGTACGCCAATAACGGCCCCCGCCGCTGTATGCACCTCACCTTACCTTACCTTACCTTACCTTTCCCTCTAAGACCGAGACGCCCATTGCATTATCCGCATACGGCGCCTCCTCACCACCACCACCACCTCCTCCATTCGCACAGCACACCCAAACTCCCAGGGCACCCCCACCACCCCTCTGCACGGCAGCAGAACCAGCGACCCGAACCGAATCCTCCATCTGCACAGCACACCTACTACACCAACCCCTCGCATCGCATCGCAGAAGAATCCACACGCCGTGCTGTCAGCGACAATGCCCTCCCCCACCCCAACCCCGCCCCTCTTCTCCATCCTCAAAACGGCCCACGCCGGCCGCGCCGTCTTCGCCCACACCCACCTCCCAAGCGGCACCCTCCTGCACCGCGCGCCCGACCTCTCCGTAACCGTGATCCTGCGCGACTACCGGCGCGAGGTGTGCGGGCACTGCTTCTTCTACAACCGGGGGGTCCACCTCCCAGTCCGCGTCAGCGCAACGGGCTACGCGTTCTGCAGTCTTGAGTGCCAGGGCGCGTGGGAAAAGGGAGTGGGTGGGGTGGGTGTGGCGGCGTGGGAGGCGGTGGAGAAGCTTGTTAAGGGGAGGAGTAGGGAGGATAGCGAGGGGGTGGAGCTGGAGACGCTGGTTAGGCCTGGGGTCCAGGATATTGCGGAGGCGTGGGAGGCGGTGGAGGGGAGTGCGGAGTTGATTCGGGGCGCGCGGGCGGTGGAGGATGCGGGAGTCGCGGGAGGAGGAGGAGGAGGAGGAGAGGGGGGTGAGGGCAAGAAGGCAGGGGGAGGAAAAGCCACGAAGCCGCAGCGCCGCGCTGTTGCTGCCGCACTGCAAGCGCGCATCTCGCCCGACGTCATGGCCTTCCTGGTCAGCGGGCTTGTGTGGCGCCACACCGCGTCTGCGGCGGAGTGGGACGCGCTGGTTGCGCTGGCGGACGATGCGACCCCGTACCACAGCGCGGATGATCTGTCCGCCTTCACGCGGTCGTATCTGCATTTACTCGCTGTCCTGCCCTTGCCGCTCCTCCCTCTCTGCACACCGGAGACGCTGTTCCTACTGAGTTCAAGGGACAGCCATAATTCCTTCGGGATACGCAGTCTGGACGACGAGGGGAGCGAGTTCTTCGGATATGGATGCTGGCCCAGCGCGAGCTACTTCAACCACTCGTGCGGGCCGAATGTGGAGAAGGTGAGGAACGGGAGGGTGTGGGAGTTCCGGGCGGGAAGGGATGTGGAGGAGGGGGAGGAGCTGAGTATCACGTATCTGAGTGGGGAGGAGAGGAGGCTGGGGAGGGAGAAGAGGATGCACACGTTGAGGCGGAATTGGGGGTTTGATTGTGCGTGTCACAGGTGTAGGAAAGAGGAGGGCAAGACGCTGGAGACTTGACTTGAGACGTGAAAGATGGAGATATGGGGATGCGTATGTGTGCGCGTAAGCGTACGGGTATGGTATGGTATGGATCACTTCGCGCCCCCGTCATGCGGCTTGGCGTCGTCGTCGACGTCGTCGTCCCACTCGTCCCGTCTGACGCCGCTCTCATGTGCGCTGCCACTCGATCCAGCCGCGGCCGCAGGAGGGGCATCGTCGTCGCTCTCGTCGTCCTCGAATGCAGCAGGGTCGGCCAGCGGCTGCGTCTCCGAGTCGCGGTCCACTGTGTGAGGCGCATCCAGCACGCCTTCGTCAGCCGACACACTGATGCCCCTGCGTCCCCACTTGTTTGGCTGAGCACTACCCCTCTGCTGGTTACCGGCAGCTTCCTCGTCGTAGTCGAAGCGATCGGCGCTCTTCCTGCCCAAGCCTGCCAGCCGACCAACCAGCCAGCCGCGGCCCAGATCCTCCGAGTCGACGACGCCGCCCTGCCTCAGCTTAACGCGCTGGCGTGTGTAGTAGACCCAAGCGAAATCGATCATCAGCGCCGTCTGGATCGTGCCCCAGACCCAGCTGGTGGGATCAACGTAGTTGTCCTCGTTCGCGCCGCGCACGATCCAGTTGAGAATGTAGAGGAAGCGGTAGGTGCCGAGGGTGACGAGGTAGAACGAGTCGATGACGGTGGGCACGGTGGTCTGGCGGAGCAGCAGCAGCTGGGGGATGATGCAGGTTGCCTCGAGGATTTCCGAGAACACCCAAAGCAGCTGTGATGTTTTAGTACTATAGACAAGCACACGTGCGCTGGACATTGATTGTTGCATGCATACCTTCATAAACGTACTCCTCCCAATAACAAACCTCTGAAACACCAAGTACCAAAACGGCGCCACCACCAGCGCACCCAGCAAACAATACAGCCCAAACTTCCACGCCTTCTCCCTCTCCCTCGTCCTCGCATACACACTCGTCATCAGAAAGATGATGTAAAAACTGCTCAGCGTGTAGAAAATCTTCAGCGTAAAGTTCCACGTGTGCTCTGCGTCTTTGGTCGCCGACGACGTGAAGATGTCGAGGTAGCGTGTGCAAAACACAACCGCGTACAAAGCCTGCGTGATCAGACTGACGCCCTCGGCGCTGCTGTTGCGGTGCATCGCCCAGATCAGGATCAGCTTGGACGACGTGTGCGACACGTCGCCTAGCAGGTGGAACAGGTTGAACTTCATCGTTGGGGTGGGCGGACGGCTGGCAACGCGCTGCGCCCGCGGCGAGGTTCGATGCGGAGCGGAGCTATCGGGTGTCTGAGCTGGCTGCCTGCGGTGTTGCGGTGCGGCTGCGTGCGCACAAGGGCTGTGCCGGGCGGGACGGAGCGGCGCAAGGGATGGTCCTGTGTGTATGAGGAAGCGTGTTCGAGGCGGTGGGTTGTGTGAGTTGAATAGAGCAGCGCGAGTGCGTGCGTGCGTGTCGTGTCTGGGTGAAGGAGAGAGCTGCTATTGATAGCTGGCCGTTAGCTCGGGGCCATGTTAGCTTGACGTCGCGGATACGCGGCCTGCTCCCGCCAGCTCACGCGCTCCGCTCCACCCCAGCAACAGGGAAGAGGAAGAATGTATGGACTAACCTACCTTACAATTCAAGACCACTAGTGGATACTGGTCATTCGCGATCCGAATCCAGGGCTTACGAATAGCGTTTGCTGCACATGATCCAACCCAAGCCGCAGTTTCAAACGATCCTCGAGATAGATACCACGGCAAATAACACGGACTATAGCTAACGTAATGCTCAGTACTATAGCCAACGCAATGCTCGGTACCATATAGTACAGCCAACTCAATGCTCAGTCGCTACAGGTAAGCTAGCGAGGCTCCGCCTTGCCATCTCTCCCGCCATCCCAATATCCTCCGCCCCACCCCAGCGACAGGAAAAGCCTTGGCGCAGAGCCAGCGTCCTGCACAACACGCTGCTTAATAAATTATCTCCAACATCGATACAAACACCGCACAGCTAGTGAAGAGATAGGAACGACGGAGAATGGCTCTGAATCTCACAGACGCTGATGCAAAATGCTAGCAAATTACGGTACAATATGCAAGCGAGGGTATATAGCAGCGAGCGCAAACAAGCAAGCCAACATGCCAGAAGCGGGTATAGAGAAGCATACAGCAGCGAAGCAGCAAACACCAAATCCCGAACCCCGCGCGTGGAGTGCAAGAAAAGAAAGGACAAGAAGTCGAGCAAAAGAATGGCATCAGAAGCTGGCACGGCAATCCCAGCCCTGCCAGCACCAATTCCCAGCTCAAGAAAACCATTACCTCCCATCGAAGCTCTACGAGTGCATATACGGCAGAAACGTCGCCGCCGGCTGCTCCGCAGGACTCATCTCGTACGGCGAGAAGGAGTGCTGGGGTTGCTGATCGAGCTGGGGCAGCGGGGTGGGGAGGGCAGCATCGCACTCAGCCCATTTGCGGGCGCACTGTTTGGGCGTCCACTTCTCCTGGGCGCCGAATTCGAGCATCTATGAGGCCCAGTCAGCGATATCATTCCGTTTATCCAAGACATTCAACACATCTCTATGTTCGCGGGGGGGTCAAGAGGTGCGTATAGCGTACCTTCTGCGCAATCACATCAAACTTATTCTGCGCCCAGTACTCATGCGCCATGCGCAGCGCGCGCACATCCGCCTCACTCCACGTGCGCATGCGCTCGCGCAGCCGCTTCAACCGCATCTGCAGCGCAGGGATCTGGTACTGCTTGCCCAGCTCCGTCTGGAACCGGGCTGCAATGTCTTTCCACGGCATCGAGTCCGAGTCTTTGAGCTTCAACAGCAGCTTGTCTTCCTCGGTGAGCTCGAGCGAGGAAGATGCGTTTGAGGAGGAGCGCCGCCGCCGTTTCGACGCATCACCGGTTTCGTCGTCTTCTCGGGGCCGTTTGGTGGTGGTTGGCCGCGGCGTGTCCATGGGCTGAGGTGCTATCGGGGTGAATCCGTGGCGTGAGTGCGGCGTGCGCTGTGGCATTTTGATCGTGCTCTCACCGCTGCGCATGTTGCGGACGTACTGTGCGAAGCCGGCATCATACGAGTCCGCGGGTGTATGGATCCCCAAGGAATCAACAGCCCACGACGGCGTACTCGGCACTGATCGTAACACTGGGTGGTGGCCGCTTTGCTGTGAAAGTTCCTGGCCGTGTTGGACATGTGATGGCGAACTCGTTGAACTCAAGTCTGAAATCTGCGGCAGCTCTGCCGACTGCTGTGCCGACTCGCTGAGCAGAGGGATGTGCGGGTACACTGGCACTGGCGATATAAGTCGCCTTCCCGAGAAGTCCGCGCGAGCCACTGACGACGCAACCCTCCCCGTCTGCGACGACAACTCGGGCGGAGTCGACGAGTTCAACACAACCTCGGAGCAAGGCGTAGCGTAATGCTCGTACGCAGCGTACTATTCAAATCCAACGTTAGCCAACAAGCCTCGATCCCTCAAGCCATCAACGCCAACATACCTGAAAATCCCCCGCCGCGACAGAAGCCCCATACCATCCACTGGTAGCCCCCAACTTCTGAACATCATGCGAGTCCATATGGGCGTTCACACGACCACCGTACGCCATCGGCGGCAGCCCAGGCTCCTTTATCGCGGGCGAGCAGCTGCCGGCCTGGGAAGTGTACGCACTAGGCCAAGTCGCAGACCTCGCGGCGGGAAACAGATGCGGCGGCACGGCATCCTCTACCTTGAGAATCGACATGATAGGTAGTTGAACTGGCTCGGTCCGGTGGCGTGGGCGCCGTTTTTGGGGGATTGGGGGGTTGATGTCACGCCTTAAGCAGCCAGCATGTTCCTTCCGTATACGACGAGAGTAGTCTTCGGCTGGCTCAAAGACGAAAACAGAAAATCGATATGGAGGCGTTCGACGAGCTGATTTCGACTTGGACTCGAAAGGCACGGCAGCCCATCCATCTTAACAAGTAGGACATAATAGGCGGACACCACGCCGCACGCTCATCGCATGCTGCTTCTCGAAGGATGCTCATGCACGCACCGCACTGACGACACGGGCGCTTAGCGCCAGGCCCCCTTCACCTTCTTACCTCGCCCTTGGGAACACACCGAAGCTGATTAGCGCGCATGCGCTGCAACCTGCCTCTTGTCGCGGCCCACGAATGGCACCAGGCCACTTTGGCCTGTCGTGTCAACGGTCATACCCGGCTCATTACCAGGGCTAGCCCGTGAACGTCCCACCGGGTCGAACTCATGACGATCTCACCGTTTGGCCGCCTGCTGCCTGGTTCGCACATAGAGGTTATGCTCCCTGACGGTACTGCCATATAAGTACTGAGGTCAAGGGCGCTCCTCTCGCAAGACATGGCAGAAACCTTGGGCCCTAGCGACCGTCCCGCGACTTCGGCAGCCCAGCAGGCCAAATCTCTCGTCTGCAGCGTGATATTGATAGCCCGGACTGCGCTGGCTCCGTCGTCAGGCCCCATTTCGCTGCGCCGGGTTTAGCTTCCTTCGCGGCGATTTCACAAGCCGTGTCTTCTCATTTGGTAGAGTCGTTTGGACTGTGCCGCGCAACTGCAGCAAAATGGCCTACCACGGTGGAATTAGCAATCAACAAGGGCGCATAGGCGCTTAATTGCATCAAACGCGGCAGCTGATATTGGATGCTAAATATGCGCATTCACCCATTTGCGGTAGAAAATGGGCCACTAAGAACGCGGCAGAATGACTGCTAATCTACTTCTTTCGACGGTCTCTGCAGGAAGGTACCCACACCCTTACACGTCGTTACATGGTCGCCTGCATGGCTTACCGGACCCTTGGGCCAAATGCTGCGCTCTCCGCGTTTGCGTCGTTCGTCCCCCGACGTGCGTTTCGAAACGGCTAATCTTCAGCCCGTTGCCAAGGTCCAACGTGCCAAAAGGTCGAGTCACGACGCCTGGGGATGATCTGACTTCTCGTCACCTGCAACGTCCTAAATACGATCCTCTTTTGTTCCGACTCAGATGCAGTGGTACTGTTCATTGCGCACATGTTACATTGTGACCCTGGGAGCAATCTACTGCTCAGCAATCCCACACACGCCTGCGAAGCCCTTGAAACAGGGCTGAAGTGGTAAAGACCGCGCATGAGGCATGTCAATCTTGGATCCCTATCAGAACCCGTTGTATCCCTGGATATTTGTATCTGTAGGATAGCTCCACAGCATCGAGTCTGGTATGAACAAGGCCGAGAGATCCGCGTCAGAGCCTGTCCCGAGATCAAATTGCGTAAAGTCAAAGTTGAGATCGAAGTTGGGCTGAGACATGCCCATCACGTCAGAGGCATTTGACTGGCCTTGGTACCAGCTCTGTTGCTGCAAGGGTTGTTGCTGGGCATGCGAATGTGCCTGGAGCGCTGCCTGCGCTTGCTGTTGCGACCGGCTATGAGCGTGCGACTGCACTTGGGAGGGAGCAGAGTTGCTGCTGCCCATGGCGACTTCCGAGAGCAAGTGTAGGGGTGTCTGATTCGTCGATGTCTGTTGGGAAGGGGGTCGAGCTCCATCGTTTGAAGCTCGGCGGGACATTTCATTGGCGTCTGCCTGCTCTGATTTAGAGGTGCCTTCTTTGATCTGCGCGAATCGCTCTTGTAGCCGCTTGGCCACGAAGTAAAACTTCCCATGTGGCGACTGGGCATCTCGGGAGACGATCGCATTGAACATGGTCACCAGCCGCTCCAGGTACATTTCGATCTGCAGATCTTCCTTCTTGATGATACTGCTTACTTCACCCGAGCTGCTCACTGACACCCACATCTTCATCAAACACACAATGGCGTAGATGGCGCGCACACCTGGTGATCTGCGGTTAGCTTGTGTAAAACCGTCTGACAGAAGTTACGACTTACAAAAAATGACAGGCAGTGTCAAGAGGATGTCCAACTCGATACTAAGAATCGTGTCCAATATCCCGTGCGTGGCGGTAAGGCATTCGCCTAGTGCACCGATGTGTGCCGGTCCAATGGGTACACCCTTCTGTATTGTGCTCGGCGAAAATGCCTCGAGCGGGAAAGGTGGTTGCAGGTCTGTTGCACCCTGGTTCTGATGAAGTGCAATTTCATGTAGGAAGAGGTTCGTGACGTGCTCACCAAGTCGAAGAGTGGCTGTAATTATGTCAGATCTGCACAAGCAGCTGATGAGCTAAACTTACGATCGACTTCTCCCATCTTTGCGTTCTCATCCTTGAGTTGTTGAAGCTCGTTTTCGAAAATCTTAAGGGCGTAGATGACTTTAGGTTCAGAAATGGCGATCTCTGCAGAGGGGTCGTCCATGCAAAACTGCACGGATATATCCTCTCCAATGTGGGCCATTTTCACCTGCTGGCATAGTAGCTTGTCAGAAGGGAATGCGTCGGGCGACGTCTCGAGTATTTTGACGCTTTCTTCCATGTATTTTGTCCATCTAAGGAGAATGGGCCGTCGCAGTACCATGGTGATGCTCATGCACAGATAGTAGCACACGAGGAATGTTCTCCGTGCTTCGATGCTGCTGGAATTAGGGTGGTATCTCCGAAATGGACCCATGGAAAGCTTCACGACATTTGGTGTTGCTTTGCGACCGAGTCCAAGATCTAGGGCCATGACTGCCGCCACATTCACCATCATGTAAAAGTTATGCTGCTCGAAGTGGAGAGGAGGCCGGTACCATAGAACTGCAACATGCAAAGCCTGCACAATCTCCAGGGACTTCTCTCCGTTACGCCAGATGACGTCTGCGAGGCGATCTTTCAGCAGCGTGATGAGCTCGCGCTGAACGTCCTGTGAAACAAGTTCCACTGCGCTGCCATGCGACGACGCTGCAAGTAGCGACAAGAACAGCAGCGGCTTCTTTTCACGGATGTCCCTGGCGGTGGTTCCTGGAGCAAAGGGTACAGCAGGGAAGTGAGGGCAGACTTCATTGACGTATCGAGAAAAGATGCGCTCTGCGGTTTCTGGGCTGACAAGAGCGTCGATCTGAGCGTTGATATGCGAATGGTCGGCGTGGATGCGACTCTTGCCGTTGCGTTTCATCTCTGGGTGCTCGGCCAGATCGCGGTGGATGGCGTCCATGGCCTCAGGGATCGTCTGGATATGTCAGCTGAAGATCGTGGGAGAAGCCAATGCACGTACTGCATGGCTGTGTCCGTGGTCTACCTTTCTCCGCTTTGCCTCATGCCCACGCTGGATCGTCTGCGCCGGCCCATAGCCCGGTGGGATGTTCTCGTAGCCTGGAGGAGCAGGACTGGCCCACTCGTGGCTGATGGTACCCATACGAAATGAGCCCTCGGGCATGGCGGTGGAGGGGGTATTGCCTATGTGTTGGGGGATACCTCCGTGATGGCGGACTTCGGGCGGTGTCTGCTTCTGCGCATGCAGAGTGGCAGTCAGGGCGTCGATCTTGCGTTCAAGCTCGGCGACACGACTATCGGCTTTCTTCTGGCGCTTGCGGGTCGGTGGGGTGGTGATGCTGGGCAGGTCAGTTTGCGTGCGCGTACAGAGCTACCACCTGCAGGCTGCTTACCAGGGCCGTCCGGCCTTTGCGCACCGCTTGCACGACACATCCGGGCGCTCTTGGTCGCAGCGCACCTTCAGCCCTCTGCACGAGTCGCAGGCGCGCGGGCGCTTGAAGTCGGCCGCGTCCTTTGCGGAGCCCGGGGTCGCGAGAGTACCATCGTGGTCGTGATCGCCTTCATCGTCGTGGTCGTGTTCGAGCTCGTACTCGTCGTGGTTGCCCTCAGGCACATGCGGCGACGTTTGCTGCAACGCCGGGTCGGTACTGCTGCTGAGCGTGGGTTGCTGCGACAGCTGCGGGCGCTGTTGTTGTTGTTGCTGCTGCTGCTGCTGCTGCTGCTGCTGCTGGTGTGTTGCCGACGACGGCAGATAGTAGGGATGGCCAACGTTCGGCTGCGGCTGCGATGCGTACGGCTGGGGTTGCGCGCCGTCTTTACTGTCGAACGGTGAGAACAGTGCAGGATCAATTGGCGCCGACATGTCGCTGGTCTTGGGCACACGCACTGCCTCGGATCGGTCATGTCGGAAGTCGGTGACGATGAGGGACGCCACGGAGGCAGGTAGCACCGAGCGCCGCAGAAGCAGCCAAAGCCACTGACCACCAGACGGGTTCAACTTGCAGCAATGCAGCGTCCACGACTTGCCCAAGAACCACCTCGAGCCCGCCGTAACTATTCGAAGATAACAAAGATCAGATTCTGGGGTAATGCATATTATTACAGCTACTTGGCTCGACGCATATCGGCATGGAACTACCATAAATCGTTTTCTCATCAAAGCAGGACCATCCCATGCCTCACCACGCTCCGACGCTGTCAAGCTAATTGCGTCCCTGGGGGAGGAATGGCTAACTGCGCCTTCCTGAGTTGAAGTACGTGAGCTTCAACCGGAGCTGACGGGCGGGATGATGGCCACCTCGTCACCAGCTTTGATCTCCTGGCTTGAGCTAGTAGCATCATCATCGTCCAGATCGACATACTCGAGGTTGACAGTCACAGCACAGCTGCTCAGCACCTTGTCCTGCATGCCAGGGTACACATCATTGAGCTTAGCGAACAGGTCGCGCACACGGAGAGGTGCAGGCAGCTGCTCTGTAGTCTTGCCTGTGAATGTCGCGGCTGCCGCGAAGTACAGAATGGTGAACATACCATCTACCTCGGTGGATGCTGACATGGCCAGGAATGTCACTGCAAAGCTCGTTAGGACAGATTCGCACATTCGTTGTGCATGAAATCAGGGAGCAAATTTTCTAATCAGCCAAAAAAGGTGTTCCGCAGGCCATTACCGAAGTAACAGTCGGATAATACATGCTATATTGGAAAACATCACAAGACGTCGGGGTGTGAAAATAGGAGTGCGATTGATGCTTACCTTTTATTTGTGGGTGTAGAGAGGAGACGGTGCGGAGCGCTCGGAGGAGATGATATCGGCGGTGGGTCTAAGAAGCGCGCTAGTGGCCTGTCGCGACATCTTTGAGCGCATCATCGTTAACATTTCTGTAGCTCTGTCTTTCTTGTACATTATGCACCCGCGCTCGTTGTGGGCTTCTCGCGATGTCTGCCTGCGATGTCAATGGCGTATAGCTTCTTCTAGCAAGAGAAGCAATATTCTGCACACCTCTCGTAATGCTGATTCTTCGATTCTAGTGCCCAGGGCTCTCTCTGGGCGCGCCTTTCACACCTCTGCATGTGTATGTCCTCGCCACCTCTTGGATCGCAGTGCCACTAACATGACCTAGTGCACGCAATCAGTCGTAACTCCCACCCCCATCGACCTCACGGCTGACCCCGTCTTTATCCCCCGACCTCCCAAAGTGCCGGTGCGGGCGCACTTGGCGAAGTGGCAAGACGAGCATGGCGGTCCTAGCGAGGAAGTTCTCTCTGCTTTCGAAAAGTACCCAGCCGATGGGGAGATCTTCAATAATGTCTCGAAAATCTCGAATGCATCAGCGACAGACGATCAGACCGAGGCAGAGCGCTGGTTTGCAGGTGAAGACGACGGGGAGGGCCTGATCACTATAGGCCTTTTCCTCAAACCTGGAGACGTGGTAGAGCTCTCGTAAGTCCTGCCGCTGATATTTGTCATCTCTGAGTGACGCCTGCTGATATATGCTAGACAAGCCGGGCGTGAACCTATCCTGGCCGTATTCGTGCAGCAACTCGACACCGACAGCCAGTTCTACACGATCACCGGCAAGTGGGCTCACTCGAGTCTGAGCCAAATCTCATTCGCCATCCCTGGCTGCATAGATCCTGCGCTTTTAGAGCCTCTCATTCCATTCCTGCCAACCGACCCCGATAAAGCAAATCCGAAAGGCGAGGTCCACGTACCTTCGAAAGTCGCTGCCCCAGTTCAGCGCCTTCTCGACGATTTGGCGGAACAAGCTGAGGAAGTATACCGCACAAATGCACCTGTCCTTGACACAGCTTACGCTGTGCTTGCCGATGACAACAAAACTCGCATGATGACCCTGGCGCAAATTGCGAGACATCTGCTTCCTCGCACCGACAAGTCATGGAACCCTTCTTCAGCGGATCTCTTAGCAGTGCGCAAAGCTTTGAACCATAACGCTTTTCGCTTCCGTTCAGATCAGCGAAGCCACCGTTTGACCAACATATTTGCCATCCGACCCAAAAACGACGTGCAATTGGTTGAAACCGTACACGAGTGGATCCGGGAGTATTTTGAGTTCATGGCCGTTTCCGCGAACGACACCACAAAAGCAGCGGCGATGCCTTCAAAAGGAGCTTCATTCGTAACAGGATTTATCGACACGGCTCGCAAGCTGATATCCATGAGTCGAGAGAATCGCGATCCTTGCTTTGGAGGTCTTGGGCCGAAACGGAATCGACACAAGGACGACACACCTGCTCTTTCGGCAACTACAAAAAAACAAGCCTCCTTTACGAGCGCTGAATGTGACATCATCAAGTTTCTAGAGGCCTGGGTTCTCAACAATCAATTCCAGAACATGAATGGATTGCACTCAGCCTGCGCAAATCTTGTAGCAGCTACAGGATGCTACGAACCAGGATCTATGCAGCACGCAGCCGATGACGATCCGCAGTCTGATCTAGTTCGCCGCGCCACAGGACTTGTGTTTTTGCAAGAGATTGGAGTCGTAACACCCTTCTTAAATCGTTACATATTCGACGAGCAGCTCATGCTCCCCACTGTCCGCCTGACACGAAACTTGGAGGTGCTGCAAATGAAGGCAGGTGCGCTTAAGGAAACGCCAGATTTCACAGATTCCATGGCCAATTTGCGAAAGGATTGGGGCTCGACCAACGTCTATTGCATAGATGATGTAGGTGCCCAAGAAATCGACGACGGTATTTCGATCGAGGAGATCCAAGACGCAGATTCGGAATTCTGGATTCACGTTCACGTGGCCAATCCGACTGCGTTTTTTGACAAGACACACACCCTGTCTAGTCTGGCGGCACATATGACTTCAACTGTTTACATACCAGAGAGAACGTTTCCCATGTTGCCCAAGTGGGCCACTGACCAACACTTCAGCCTGCGGCCCAATCGTCCTGTCATCACATTCAGCACCAGAGTAGACAGCCAGGGCACCGTGCTGGCTACGAATGTATCTCATGGCATCATCCGTAAGCCCATCTCAATAACGCCCTCAGAGGTGGCGTCGAGTCTGGGGGAAGAGAGGACGAGCGAGACACAAAAGCTTGTTGTCGGCAGCGATGTGGCACCCACTAGTCAGGGGAGAAGTCCACCCAAGCTCGACTCCGATAAGATCGAAGAGTTGCAGTCGCTTTACGCGATTGCCAAAGTTCTCGCAAAGAAGCGTCAAGCAAACGGTGGTATCTCCATGTTCAACAGCTCACCCGTTGTACGTGTTCACGAGAGTATCACAAAGCCAGGTCTAGCCAAGGCTGGTCATGTCACACCATTCTATCAATCTTCACGATTTTTCACAGGGGATCCTATCATCGAAGTTGCAAAGTCAGCGCCCAAGGGATTCTTACGATTCGACATGGATGCCACCAACATTGTTGAAGAGTTAATGATCCTGGCTTGCTCCTCGGCGGCTACGTGGTGCGGCGAGCGAGGCATCCCAGTCATGTTCAGAGGGTCGATTGCGCCGCCGAACACCAACCGGGCTCCGGCAGAGGAGCTGAAACAGAACATCATGTTGAACTATCTCCAAAAACGCAGGAATCCGCCCCTCCATTTAACTACGCAATATATGGAGTCGCTGGGAAGAGCCATTGCTCACACATCCCCCATACCTCATAGAGTGATCGGCGTTCCTGGCTACGTGCGAGTGACAAGCCCCCTCCGACGCTTCAGTGATATGATAGCACACTGGCAAATCGAGGCTGCCATCAGATACGAAGCCGAGACCGGCAAAAAATTCAACGGCGCTGATTCGGGTTCTCAACGTGACATTCTTCCATTCACGCAGCGCCAAGTCTCGGAGTCCATCGTCACGCTCTCCCCACGAGAGAAGCTGATCGCCACGACGCAACGCAACGCGGTCAATCATTGGGTTTCACAGGCGTTCATGCGAGCCTTGCATTACGGCGAGGCTACGTTACCTGCTACGTTCAAATGCTGGATTAGGTATGTCGACGAAACTGCTACACGTGGATCGAGGCCTATGGCGGTGGGTCTCATGCCTGAGTACGGCTTGAGAGTTGCTTTTCGCGACATCGATGATGCTCAGCTGGGCGATGAGTGGGAAGTCGCTCTCGACAACGTGGATCTGTTCAATGCTCGCGTCTACGTCAAACCTGTTCGATTGTTAAGAAGGGAACCAACGGAGGTCAGCTGAGTGGAACGGTGTCTTCGTCAGTTCGTCACCAAGCCAAGCGAAGCGCCTCAGTGTCTGGGCCCTGATAAAGGCAGCTGAGAGGCTTGGCTCGCCCAATTAGCTATCCCTCCAGCGTCGCCGTGAGGAAGCGTTGTATACGACGATCAAGGATGACATATTGATGTCCATGGATGTCGGGTGAACTGTCACGTGAATCGTGAATGTTTCAATAAGTGATGCAATCATAGCGACCCACATTGCTGTCTTTAGGCTGGGTAGCAGTACGGGGACGGCGAGATCTAAGTGTGACCGCACCCATCGATTACAGCGGGCCAGCCACCACACCTACATACCCTTGCAAGCCACGAGAGGCACTGGCGCTTTAGCGAGGGATGTCGATCCGACCGGGGCGACTTGTCCTGCTGTCAGGCATGCGCGGTTGTACTTGTGCTGAAAGACAAATAAAGCATAGCACGGTAAGAAATCCGGTTCGTTCCGTTGTGCATGTCCGCGCGCATGCCGCACGGCTAAGGGTGTGTGGACCCAGCGGACCGGCCCCTGGTAAAAAGCGCCAGATCTGTGTAGCAGGCATCACATACCGTCCCGACGATTTTAATACATCCTTGGCGATATCTTTGTACGACATAGAATAAGATGAGATTAGCCGGTGCGCAACTACTGCACCAAGACCAATACGGACCCAGGACTATCCTGAGGGTCTAACAGCCTCGACCAGTTCCTTCATTGTACACGTTCGCCGCCTTCCATTCGGACCAGGTCTACGAGTGAAGCGACCGATTTGCAATTACTGATCAGACTTCACTTCATTGAAAAGCCACTCTCGGTTAGCGACATGCACATGCCCTGTCACAGAAGCTGAACCCCAACTCCTGCCTCTTTAGACAGTCGATAGTAGTTTGACACCTCGTCTGCTATAAGTTCGCTCAAGCCACATCCGAATTCACTCAGCTCCCCCGCCACGGTGGTGATCCATGTTTGGCCACACTCCGGATGACGATTCCATCATGTCTACATTTCCACAAGACAATGTTCACGCAGGTGCTGGCGAACCCATGGATGTCACAAGAAGGAAGCAGCCATCTCAGCAACCTCGTCAGCTGTTGTCGTGTACGAAATGTCGCGAACGGAAAGTCAAATGCGATCGCACCAAACCGTGCTCAGCATGCTGTGCACGGGGATCGCCCAAAGAATGCCACTTTGTTACCGAAGGTGGTGACTACGCCCCCATCCAGCAATCTTACGAGCTGCGCAAACTTCGTGCAGAGAATCTGCGACTGAAGGAGAGACTACGTTCGAGCCGGATATCGATCGAAGACGATGAGTCCGACCAGTCCTCGGAATCTCCTTCAGGAGACAGATCCAGGGCGTCTTCAATCAAGCGACGTGCAGCGCGCCAGAAGAGATTTCAGGGCTTCGAGTGGTCCGACTCTATCTACTTCGGGTCCCCAGGTCTCGCGAGCGTCATCTCAGATGTGAGTAGATTTGTCCGGATAACCAGTTCCGTTGGCTGACCCCAGTGAAGTTTGCGAATCTAAACCTGAAGCCTCACACAGCACAATCTCTAGCTCATCACATGCCTCGCGGCACTGATATGTTTACACCCAAATCCTCTTCACCTTACCCATTTGCCACTATGTTTGCGGCCACACCTGAAGAATGCATACCACAATTGCTAGACATTCTGCCGTCTCAGAAAGAACTTATGGAGTACATAGCCGCTTTTGAAAAGCGCGCTCACATTTGCGCTTTCCCGCATCTTCCTGTTGAGCTCTCGAAGTCTGAAATCGAACGCTTCCTCACAGACGCAGAGAGAAATGCTCGCATGTGTCCCGACATGCTAGCGCTGATCTTTGCCGCGATTGCTCTGGGCGCCCAACATTCTGTGTGGGACAAGGCTGGCGGGACATGGACAGCCGAAATCATCGATGCAGAGGCGCAAAGAGGCAATGTCTATAGTAAGTCGGCCCCGCTCTTGAGCTGCATACATTCATTAATGTTTTAGTTGCGGCTTCAATGCAAGCCCTCCGCATCTCGTCGTTCATGCATAAGCCATCGCTGCTAGCTGTTGAATCGCTTATCATGATAGGACCATTTCTATCCAACTCTGGGCGCTTTCTAGATGCTTGGACGTTGTTCGGCACGACCATCCGCTTAGCTCAGGCTATTGGCCTTCACCGTCATCCCAAATATCTGGATCCGGCCCCTGCCACCCAGAGAGAGTGCTCAATTCGGCAGACTCTCTGGTGGTGGATGCTTCACATGGACGAACAATATTCAATAGCGTTGGGGCGGCCGCTGGGACTGAGTGGTATCGGAGATTGTCCGCCTCCTCATGAGCTGACGACGGACCCACAGATGCTACGGCTTGGCGAGTATATCAACCACTTCACCATTCTGGCAAGACAGATCCTGGGCAGCGATCGACTGAGTAACGCAAAAATTGACGAATTCACCGACCTTCTGCTTGGACTTTTGGATACAATGCCGGAGATGCTCCAGTTCCAAAGGTCATGGTTAGATCGTACTAAGGACCTTCCAGAGTGGCCATTATGTACCATGGCGGCCGGTATGTGACCCATTGGTATCACTAAAGTTCATTCACCGCTCATCTGTTGTAGTGTACTATTGCAAGACCCATACCTATCTCATTTTGCTGAATCGCCAGCGCTCTGAAAGACCAGAGTCCGCACAATCAAACACTGCAAAGCTGTTCTCGTCCGTCCGCCCTGCGAGTAGGGTGTCCTCCTCGCTGCCATCACCTACTACGTCAGCACCTAGCATACCACGAGGACGTGCCCTCGTTCTTCCGTCTGCTAAAGCAGTATTGACGGGTTTCTTGTTCTTTTACTCGCGCGCTCCGGCATCGCTTGTGTCTTGGACTATCAGCCAGCAAGCTTTCAACAGCGCTATGCTACTACTACTGGACGCACTGGAGACCAATGACATGTCGCATATAAGGCAAATTGAGCAAACGTACGTTGTCTTCAGAGAGTTGCAAGATAACGGTGTCCACAAATTGGCCGTCTTAGCGGTCGAGAAGCTGAGCTGGGGTCTGGATCAATTGCGCAAGAACATGGAGGGATTGGGGCCGCCTCACTCCCCTGCACACGCACAGCAGTACGAGACTGAAGGTTGCGCGGCAGGCTTCCATGACGCTGTGATGGGAAATACAGGCATGCTAATTCCCGAGGACCCAGGTTTACAGTCGTACAAAGTCGAACAATTTACGCCTCTGATCTGGGCCGCGACAGAAGCTGAGAGTGAGGCTGCGACACCAGACCAGTTCAAGCAAGAGCAGGAGCAATCGCCGCGGAGCAACCTTGACTCGTCGAGTCATAGAAATTCAAAAGGTCTGGATGGAGATGTCAAGATTGCACAAAAGCTGCAACGCAGTGCAGAATCGCCCGACAAATTGGACTCGGGAAGGCATCGTGCTCCCCTGTCAAACAAGTCTGTCCAGCCACGATGCTGTGCAACAACTCGAGCTTCGCCTACGGACCTTGCAGACCTGACCCATCAGGAATGTCGCAAGGATGGATTCATTGCCACGCCGTCTCGTCGTCCGCGTCAAGAGCAATTACCTTATGTACAACAGTCTGATTCACGATTTATGGCGACTGACACAGATGTTGCGAGTGTTGAATTCTCGCGGCCCCATACAGGTGGTTGCGATCTGCATCGTCCCGAGCAATGGGCGCAACCCTATGCGACTGCCAGGGGCAGTTGCCCGTCAGCAACACAGCTTAGGCACAACTCGTGCCCTACGCCTCATCTATTCGCAACGACCCCGCCGTTTCCGCCTCTTCTGCGGTCCACATACTCGTCACCACTAGCGAACGAAGCGCAGAGTCCGGTCAGCAACGAGCACTACGGCACGCACACTCAATGGTCGGCGAGCTCTGCAGCCCCAGCATTGCATCGCCTCGAATCGGGAATGTGTTTCTCGCCCCTGTCCGAAAAGGTGCATGCTACGCAGGCTATTCACCATGGGCACACTCAAGAACAGCAAGCGGCCTACCCGTATAGCTTCGCGCACCCTTTGGCGGCTACTAGTAGCGATGACTGTGCGGAAATGGCCGCGCACCACATGAGCGTAGATCAATGGAGGGAATGGGTGAGCAGTGGAGCTTACAGAAAGTAAACTTTACTGCCGACTCCCTAGAATTATGCTGGCTCGGGCCACTTTGCCTCATATACAATGTACATTATTATTGTTGAGTTGAATTGCTGATTCTCGTTACCTGGTAGTGTGTACCCTGATTGGTTGTGGCTGCCTATTGGTGCTAGTCTTGTATTTACTAGTACGATTCCTCCGGTAGTCCTCAACCGTCACTTCTTGCCCACAGTCATCCAATGTGCTATCCTCACCATGGTGTTGGTTGCTGAGTTCATGTCCGATACGGCGTCTCCAAGCTATCTGTGCTCAGCTGCACGGACAGTAAATTGCCATTCGTTGGTCATTGCATAACCTTCGTTGTGCGCTTCAACGCTCCGCTGCTACAGACTCCAGAGTAATCTTGACATTACGTCGCTATTAGTCAGCCTCCAGTGAGCAAAAAGCAACCACACTCAGCATCGCCATGCCGCTGAACCCTCGCGCTCTAGAACAGGCGCCTGGAATACGAGAACCGCTCATCGGCATCGAATGGCGTGCAGATCTGCTCGTCCACGTCGCCGGTTCCTCGCAGCGTCACTTTTGTGTACAGCATCTCAACTTCCAGCAATCACACGCGATGCATGACTCGATCTCATCTCAGAACCACGCTGACCACTGATCGACTCTACATACCACCATCAACGTCCAAGGCACACTTCAGAACGCGATCAGGCCCGCATTGCCCCACGCGAAATCTTGCTTTCCCGATCCACCCACACAGCGGCATCTCCCTTCCGCTGCTGCAGACCAAACGTAAACGCGTAAGTCTCACACTTGGCAATCAAAATCGACCCGTTCCGATGGGGCGCTTGCTACCCCGGTGCCCGGGTACGGGATGTCATATCCACGAGTCAGGACACGATATGGGCGGCGGGAGGATCTCAAGATCTCCGATCGCGTTACACGACACACGTAGTGGTTATTCCACACTGCGGCCGGCACACGCGAAAGTTTGCGCACCGTCTCCCCTTTGCCTGCCCTCGCCCTGGTCGATGCTTTCTCTCTGCCACCCCCGCAGCGATAACTGTTCATGAGATGGAATGGGAAAGAGGCGCCGCCCCGTTGTCGGCAATTGATCGACGTGCCAGGGTTATGACATAGTGTGCGTGCGTGCGTAGGCTGGCAGGTTGAAGGAGGGACCTGGACGTGCATAGTTTGTGCTGTAATTGGACTCGCGCTCTGGTGCCTGGCGCATATCGGCGGTGCTGCTGCGCTTGGTCATGGAGGAGGTCCAAAAGAATCGCCCTGTTGCTGCACGACAGTACCGTTATTCCCTCGCCGGGTGGAGTCGCTCACACGGACTGGTGTCTCGTTGGGGACACCTCTCCGGGTGCAAGTAAAGAAGGCGATCCACAGCATCCACGACGTGTTCCACGACGGGGGTGTCAAGATGCTTTCCGACAAGCTCCTCTCCTCGTATCTGGCTCACGACGTGCGGCGCAAAGCGTTCGAAAGCGCGCGTCCAGTGCCTAAGAAGCGTGTCTCGCGAACCGCCCAAGCCAGCGAAATAAGCGTTGAAAAAGAGTAAACATGCCCATCCTGCAGGATCCGGATCTCACGGGCCTGGCCCTCTATTCCATTCCTCCAACAAGCTAATGCACGGTATGCTTCCTTTTTAGCATGTCCATCACCTACTACCATAGTCGTCCTAGCGGCCAGCAGTCACCCGGTTCCCATGGTCGCGTCAAAGCGCAAGAACCGTGTCCATGCGCGGAGGATAAATATTCCATCTGTTAGTCTGCAAGATGTGGGGAGCAGCCACCTATCTTGCCCCATAAAATGTACAATCCTGCGTCTCGGCGGCATCGCGCGGCGCAATTCGATCATGGGAGTGGGAGGCTTCACCTCACCATGCATAGGCATACTGTACCTATGCACCCAATGGCCTCTCTCGCCCGCGTCCCAGCAAAGCCCGCGACAAGATCGGGGCCATGCCAGACGCGGCAAAGATCCCCCCATCTGAGCCCCATTGGCGGCGCGGGAATCGTATTTGCATCGCGACATGCAGACAACATACGATACTTGCATGCAACCCACCCCGTTCCTATCATGGTGCCGCCTCGACGGCGGGTCCCTGAGCGCCAAAAGAAACAGACAAGACAGGATCCTGCTAATAACGAAACGTCGATACAGACTATAGGACGCTCACCTCCCCGATCATTTGACCTCGCCGACCTGATCACGTTCTCCGCGTCCCCGAACGTCGAAACCTCGGGGACGCGCGATGGGCGTGTATCAGTACTGCAGATACGAGGGTGCCAGTACAGTCTGTCAATGTCGAGGGGTTTCAGTCGACACAGTAGACCGCGGACTCTGAGACCCCAGTCACGATAACGAAGGTGAGATGTTGTCGTTGATGAAGTCGTGTGCATTGCAACCAGGTCTACCAATCTGACAGGCACCCAGTGCACGCACCGGCCGCCGGACGCAGGGAGAAGGCCGGCAGCCACTGGCCCTCCCTCTACCGTACTGGGGTACCTATCTCATCTCACCACACACCTACCTACCTACCTACCTACCTACCCTGCACCCAAAACGCCCAGATCTGCGCCGCCGGACGTCATTCCACCCACCCACCATTCACCGGAGCTCCCTCGCCTAACCCACAAACCTGCCTACCTGCCTGTCAATCACTCACCCACCCAACCGCGACCCTGGACCGGCCCGTCCGCCGCTTTGACAAGACCCTTGCACGGTAATCTACCCAGGCAGATAGGCCTCTCTAGCCCAGCCCATGTCAGCGCAAGCCCGCCCCGCCCCCCGAATCTAGGGTTCAACAATGTAGGTTCAGTACGCACAGGTGGCAGTTTCGGCCCAGCTTGCCAGCCTCTCAGCGAGGCGCACACCGCTCCTTTGCCTGCGCGCGGGCTGGGATGGGCTGGGATGGGCTTGGATGGGCTGGGGTGTGCGGCCTTCGTTCCCTTGTCCCATCCACTCTCCACGTCGAGAGCTATGACGGCTGGTAGGCGCTTGCGCTTGGGACGAGGGTAGCGTAGGGGAAAAGGGCAACGCAGCGACGATGCCGAGGCGAAACGGGCCGTTGGCCTAGGCAGGGTATGAGGGCGTGGCTGCGATGAGGGTAGGTAGCGTAGCCGTAGCTAGGTGGCCGTGTCGCGACTCATCGATTCAGCGACTCATCGATTCAGCGACGCCTGGGGGGTGGCTACGAGTCAAGCCGTTTTGGCGCGAGGCGTGGCGTGGGTGAAGGGGAGGGGAGGGGAGGGGAGGGGAGCGGCGTCTGGCGCATCGCATCTGTGTCGACACTTCCGGGCTGCGCGGTGCTGCGTTGGATGGGATGGCATGGGATGGCATGGCAGCGATGCAATGAGGTGCGATAGATGCCTTGCTTGACATCCCATCCCATCCAACGGCTCCCTCCTTCTCCACAGCAAGAAGACGCGGCCTTGTAGCGAACTCCACATCCCCCACATGGCCACTTGCCAGCCAGCCTTCCCCCAAAGCCGCCCCATGCGTCCCACGAAGAGGCATGCGCCCCCAGAGCGGGCCGTGAGTGTTGCCATTGCACCATTGCCCTCTCGCGCGGTCTGGACGTAGGTGCTGCTCTTACGAGCATGTCGGTGGTGGGTGGTGGGAAGTAGGTAGTAGGTAGTAGGTGTACAGACAAGGCATTTAACACGGGGGAGCGTGTTCACGCGAACCCCCAAAACCGGCCCAGCTGGACGGACGAACGAAGTGTTCGCATTCTCTCTTTCCGCAACTCTTGCACAAGTGTGTGCGGTGTCCCTGTATTGATGATCCATCTACATATCAATGCATTTGCAACAACTGCCTGCCTGCGTGCCCATCATCATCATCGCCATCATCATCATCATCATCATCATCATCATCATCATCATCATCATCATCATCATCATCATCATCATCATCATCGTCACCACCACCATCTCTCTGTCCCCACCAAAAGAAAAAGAAAGACGCCACCTGAAAACTGCGGCCCCATCCACAGTTGCCATCACCGAAACGCCCACCCGATACCACGAAGATACTACTCTTCCGCAGCTGAGACACCGCGTTGTGCAGCCAGCCAGACGAGGCCATGGAGAATCGCGGATCCGCCTCGGCGTGAGAGTGGCTTGTTGGATGGGTGCCGCCGTGGACTGGCGGCGAGAGAAGCCAGTCGAGCGAGGTCGCGGATTGGCGTCGTCGTATCGTGGCTGTTGGACGAGGATACTGGTTGTCAGGAGGAGGAGGAGGAGGGGGAGGAGAATGCTCTAGCCTCGTTGCGGTCTCGCTTTGCCAGGTGTGCTCTGGCACCACGATATCAAAACCCGCGCCTTGCCCTCGCGTGGCATGTGTGTGTTCTCGCAGAGCCCTCTCTGGCCTCGCAGTCTCGACTGGCCTTCTCGAGCGCCTTGCGCTCTCAGCAAGGAAAACCCTCGCCTTATTGCTGCGTCTGAGTTTTCCCGACGAGAAACGTCTTGGTCTCGCAGCCGCCTCTGTGCTCAAGAGCATTGGACTCTCGGCACGAGAAGTGGCGCCAAGTCATCGGCTGAGTATATGCTTGAAGCACCTGCACAAGAGCTTTACCCTCGACGCAACATCATTCGCTGTGACTCTACGAGAACGGCACGGCAGCGACACTCATTTTCAGGGTGCCAAAGGCTTCCAGAATTCTGTTTCCTAGAAAGAGCGCCCCTGTCTGATCTTCAAGCATGTATTCGCCACCTTGATGCATCCAGAGCACTATTCTTCGTGCAGCTGGTGTGTTGGGCATGCGCCGCGGCCCTTCATCTTCCACCAGTCCTTGATGCATTTCTGGAAGTAATTAGCCTCGTTTCGACTTCTTCTAGCTTCAACATTTGTCCAGATAACACTGGTGACACGTCTGTTGGGGATCACATACCTCATGGAATTTGCACCAGCACACCAGCCTAGCCATCTTGTCGCCTGCTTCAAACTCCTCGAAACAAATTATGCATTCAGCGTCATTTCCGTCTTCATCCACGCAGTCCTTCTCGGTAGCGATGTATGGGAACATGCCGCGGGCGGCGTGACTGTGTCTGTGTGAACTTGTCCCTTCGCCATTTCCTGCGCTGCTCATACCGCGAGTGCGAGTGGCTGGCAGGCTCGTCGAGGTTTGTGCCTGCGGTCGCATTGCGGAAGCAGGCGCTGGTGAAGCCGAATGCAACGCAATGCACTCTTCGACATGCTGAGATCGTGCCGAATCGTCGCCATCGGGACCCTTTGCGGGCAACTCCCCACCGCAAATCGGGCATTCGTCCTCTTCTGCAAGCTGGCGTCTGGGCCGAGGATTCAGCTGCTGTATTGGCGGAGGCTGTGTTATAGCGCCCTGAAGCAGGCGCGGCAGCATGTCCACGCCTCTCACAGAACCCGATCCTGGACCTGTACGGTGCTGTTGCTGCTGCTGGTTGTACGCAGAAGTAGGCAGAGGCGACGGCCAGCGATCTTCGGACTGAGAAGCATCGTGGTAGCTGACACGTCTGCTGGTGAAAGAGTCACGCGAGGACTGCGTTTGAGGCACAACGTGTACACTAGAAGATTGTCGATGTGCACGTTGGTGCGACGCTGAACTATAGTCTGGCCGGGTGGGAGGCAGCCGGCCATATGCGTGACTTGCTGGAGTTGGATATTGCGGCGGAAGGCTGTAATTGGGGTCCGGGACACAGGGGTTGCACACGCGGACCTCCTCGCCGCCACCAAGAGCTGGATTCCGGAAGGGGCCAAAGCTGGACATGGGGTTGGCGTCGTCATCGTCGCCGGTCAAGTCGATAATGGTGTTTGAACCATCGCTTGGCGGATGGACAATGAACTGACGCGGTATGGTGATGCGATGGGGCGAGCACTGGGAGCACACCACACGCCCACATTTCCTACAGTGGTGTTTGCGGAATAGGAAAGTAAACTGTCTGCTGCACACAGGGCAGTTTGTGACGTCTGAGTCGGGCTGCCACGGCGGCAAGACTAGGTCGCTCTCGCGTCTAGACGGCGGCGGCGGCAGTGGCCGCTCCCGCAAGGATGTGTTTGCTGTGGCCGGAGACGAGCCCAGCACGATGGGGTCTGTACTCGAGCCGGCGTGCGAACTGCTGCGCATGCGCATGTTGGAAGGGCGGCGCAAAGGCGATTCGGCCGTGGTCAGGCGTCTCTTTCGGTCTGAGCTGTGGCCAGAGGAGGGCGAGTCGGCACGTGGAGACGGGCGTGAGGGCAGAGCGAACGGTGAAGACGACGGCGACGACGACGACGGTGGGCGGTTCATATTGACATTCGGGGCGGTCGAACTGTGGTTCGGCTGTGGACGCTGGCGGACAGGGTCGTTGCCGCCCTCCCGCAGGAAGTCGACCCATGTTTCGCCGCCATGAGGTTGAGCGAGGAAATGCGAGGCGACGGCGCCGTGCAGATGTCGGTGTCCGTCTGAGTGCTCGGTGCCGTCGTGGGCAGTATTGGCCGTCGGCGAATCCATGGTGCTACCGTCGATGGGTGCGTTACTGCGAGAGAGAGGCACGAGTACGGGGACGTGAGACTGTAAATCGGGCAGCGAGATTGCCTCACGGTGCTGATGTCGGCTGAGATCGGAGGCTCACGGCGACATGCCGCCACGCCTTGTCTATATCGCGTGGACGAGAAGGCGAACGAATGCGAAGGCGGCCTCAAGTCGTTGCGTTGCGGTGAGACGCGGAGGTGGGTGGGGCCAGCGTTTGGCCGCAGATGCCACTCGATGCAACGACGGACGGCAGGTGGGGCGCGAGATAGAGGCCGTGAACCTGAAATGACGGCTGAGGTGTTGCTAGAAATGTGCAGACATGCTCAGGCGCGAGCTCAGCAAAGCAAAGTACAGTTGTAGCTAACGCTGAAGGAATGCGGGTAGGCGTTCTGACTGATGTTTGTCGTCACTGCCCAAGGCGATAAGATAGGATGGAACCTAGCAGCTGCAGCCCGGCAACGGCAACCGCACGTGTCTCGCCGCCGTCAACAAACCTCCGCATGCAGCGAAACTGCTGATACTATTCACTACAGTATACTGTGCTAGCGGCCACTTTGAACCTCGCTACCATCTAGAGAAGGTACATACAAGAATCCATGTGTCCCTGTATATGCAACAACCCACCTGCGCCTTGCTTTGCAACCCCAATGCGCCGCTTTTGATACTGAAATGGAAATGTACAGCCATCATAATTACAAAGTCTGCTATGTGGAGAAGAAAAGAACGCTTCAGCGACTTCATGTCTTACAGGAAACCGGGAAATGCATCACAACTGCCTCGACTTCCGACTCCGTGCGCTCATCTGCGTGCTGCCACTCTGACTGCGATTAACAATCTCAGCCTGTGCTTCTACATCGGCACCGTCGTATCCGTCGTTGTGAAAGCTGTCTTGCGTTCTATGACCTTGGACGAACCCTGTGCTGATCCTGGCGCCATTTCCTAAAATCGGTGGGGGAGCGAGCGCCTGCCGGTACGCGCTCGAAGCCACCGAATGGCCAGGCGACCGCTCGGGCGAAGGATCCGTGGACCCAAACGGCAGTCGCATGGGCAGTGTGCCGCCATCAGGCTGCAAGTGCTGATTGCTCTGTGGTATCGAAGGGGAATCCATGATCTGTGAGAGCCGTGCGTTGTTCTCGAGAATCGCTGCTTCAGTCGACGCCGTCCGCCTGGAGCTTCGTCGGGGTATCGTGGGTGCTCGCCCGCCTCGTGTTGATCTACGGGACACGCGAGACCCAACTCTGCTCGGCAGCTCAATGCCGCCACCCGTTTCTATCGGGCCTAGCATGGGTGGAATCTCCGACACCCTGGTCGTCGTGTCGTATGCGAAGGCATCATCATCGCTCGATTCCGAATCGCTGTCAGTCAACGGCTCCCTTCGCTCTCCGCCAGATAGAGCCCCAGCCGTTGCCACAGCCCGGGGCGGACTCTTCTGATTCTTTTTCGACTCGGGAGAATCGGGATGGTCGCGATACGGTTCCTGCTCGGGTCGTGGTGCGTGTTCAAGCTCCTCTTGCTCCTCCACCGCCATCATCTGTGGTGGCATGCGTGTGCTCCTGACTACCTCGAAGCCCTTGCTCTTCTCCTTCTTACGTCCACCGCCCAAGAGGTTCAAGTTCTTGAACCATCCTGTTGCAGAGGATACTGGACTCATGGGGTCGGCAGGCCCAGTCTTTAGCTTTCGGCTGGGTTGAGAAGACAGAGCGGGTCCACGAAGGCCGTAGTAGAAATCCGACTCTCGCACCGAATAGTCGGTATTGTTTCGCCGTTCGAGGTTCGGATCGGAATCGTTCTCTCGGTTCATGCGCAGATATGCTGGCGATGCGCGCGATGGGCCTTCTCCTGCATCGTGAGCAGCCTCGAGATCCATCTGGTCAGAGAAAGGCGCATCGACGATATCCGCGCTTCCTGGCGGCACAGGCGCTCGCCCTCGAGTGCCTGGACCCACCGAGTCCATCGTATTTGTGCGCACACGGGGAGGCCTGTAGTAAGGATCCGCCGCCTCGATTCCCATCGTCGGTCGGCGAGAGCTCTGCCCAGAGCCGCCCCCCAGAAAATTGAAGGGCATGGCGTTGATTCCGGGTGTCCCAGGGCTGTTGCCCTCACTAAAATCAAATCCTCCGCTGCGGCGCATCTCATCTCGGTCGTAAGGTTGGTTGAGTAGTACAGCCGAGCTCGCAGACATACTACGTGAGCGGCTCTCTGTAAGTGGGATATTCTTGTTCTCGTCGTGAGCCAGCATTGCGACGTTGGAGTTGAGGCTGCTGCGTTTTTGTCGGTGGTTCACACGTTTCGACAACTGACGCTTTCCGAAAACTTTTGTGAGACCGCCTCGGGTATCTGCACCGGCGCCCGAAAGTCTCGCAATAACCTCGATGATGGTTTGTAGAGCGTTGAGGAAGAAGCCAAAAATCAGCACGATGGCGTGCAGAAGAAGGATTGCATATCCTATCCAACCCCTCGAGGACTCTGAGACGCCGAGAGAAGGTACGAAAGCCACCGAGAGGAGGACGCATGCGAGTCGAATGACGGAGAAAAATGTGTGGTAAGCATTCATCGATGTGTTGGATTGGAAAGGCCGGAACGCGTGCAGAGTTAGAATTAGGATTACCTCGCAGATAGCGAGCATGATGATCTGGGCAATGCCGGAGGGCTGAATGGCGCCTATGGCAACGCCTCGGATGATAGTAAGCAATACAGGAATGAAGGCAAATGGCGCAGCGTCGTCGGAATATGTATTGTAGAGGGGTCCATACGTCAGAACGGTGGGTAAATCATCGAAAAGGTGCGCGCGAGGCCGTGTAGTAAATATAAGCCAGAAGATCCAGAGTGCTATGCCCATGACCAGAAGGAGGAGCACAACGGCAGCAGCAATCACAGAACCAGACGATCGCGGTGCGACCACCAACTGGAACAGCGTGAGTGCGATAATCGGAAGCATGAAAAAGTTGAAGACGATGCGAACAATGTTGCCGGCAGTGAAAGACCAGTTCTTTCCCGTGAGATCCCCACCTTGGTTGTTGGTGACCATACGCAAGAGCCAGCGTACAAGAAAGCCGAGTTGCGTCAAGACGATTACGACGGCAATCACCACCAGAAGGAAAACTGCCATGCATGCCCATATGTCTCGCTCCTTGCTCATGCCTACATATTGGCCAAGCCGTGTCAGTCCATATGTGCCGTTGACAATGTATATGCCATCGTCGAGGCTTTGCGAGCCATTGCCTTTGCTGACGAAGCTCTCATTGAAGAGGAGAACAGACCAACTCGCTTGGCTAATCACTGGCTGAAAGAAACCAGGGTAGTTCAAGCTGAGACTGCCAGCCAAGACAACGAATTGAATGTACTGCAGACAATCACCGAATCCTGGTGTGACAAGACGTAAGAGGTCCTCGTCGCGGCCGTAGTTGCTTGTCCAACGGAAGATGTTGGAAGATCCCCATGGGCTACATGTCGCTGCAAAAATGGTAGCAACACCAACAAGAATCAGCACAGCGACTGGAAAGTAACAGAATGCATCGGAGAGACCCTTGCCCAGATCTGGTGTAATGCTAGCGGAGACACATCCTAGGATGTACTTGTCTGGATTAGGCGACACAATGCGCAGCTCAGTAGCCCACGTGGAGAAGGAGTAGGTGCTGTGAAAGTCGTGGCTGACAGTGAAAGCAGGCAGGGTGCTTGGGTCGCTCGCGTTGGCTTCGAATGCTGGGCCTACGGGACAAAACGAAGCCGCTGTCTGGTTCAAGGTGGTGCCACAGAATGACACGCCTTCGGGAGTCCATGACGAGTATGTCAACGTCTTGAAGTCGGAGAATAGCGTAGTCAAAGTCGGTCCTTCCGACTCCACAATCTTTCCAATACGGGTCTCATTGGGGGTTTTCCAGCTGATATCACCAGGAGGGGGGAGTTTGCCAGAGTTGGACTGACCCGACACATTCCCGTACACTGTGACGTTCAAGTTGTGGGTTGGATTCTGGGTATCGAAGGCCGCCCAGACATACATGGGCGTGAAGCGAAGGTACGGGATTGTACGGTTGTCCAGTAACAAATTAGGGCCGCAGGACTCGAAGTTGATGAAGACGGCGTTCGCGCGCGGAAGAAACGAGGCGAGGATGAGATAGAGGAGGGCAAGTGGCAGGAGGCTGACGCGCGATAGCGGCATGGTTCTGGGTCGCCGCCGTGGACGAGGCGGAGGATGTGTGTGTTCGTAGGAGGCAATCTCGGGATGTCTGCCGCTGGGGGCCTCTGGGACGGCTCTGCGAGGGGTGGTGATTGCCATCATTGTCCGCAGTCACCCTTCATGTTAGAAACCAAAACCGTCTCTTGACAATGCGGCGTCGTGCAGTGCAGTGGACCGCAGCGGTCGGCCAGCCTTCGCGCGTGGTGGTGATGCAGGCGCAACGGTGCGTATATGACGTGGTGTTGCGGGTGTGCGAACGTCGATCAGAACAGCGATCAGTGCTGGGGGGCGCGGGTATTCCTAGCAGTAGAAGCTGGGCAGGCAGCGCAGGCGGCTGGTCGCGCGTAGGACGGGGATGGCCTGCAATGGCTAAAACACGGGGGCAGCGGCGAGATGAAGAGCTGAGGTTGCGCGACGAGCGGGCGTCGACGAGGGGCGCAAAAGACGACGGCAATCGCAGCGATGACGGTGCTGTAGCGAGTGTACGAAAAGAAAAGCGGTCGTTGCGTGCAGTCTCCTGAGGCGGCTGCTGCGGGGATTGGAGGCGAGGCGTAGTAGAAGTGTAGCGCACTGCAGTCCAGACACTACTTCGTATAGAGGTGCGCCAGTGCGCACTACAGCCGTTGCAAAAGCCCAACACGCCGCAGAGAAGTGACGGGAGGCCGCAAAGGAGGCGGCGTAGGGAATACGAGCTGCACGCGACGCAGAGGTGCAAATGAATGGAGAAGAGCAGCCAACATCAACGGCGACACGGTAGCGCAGCCAACGTGGGCACTGCACTCTGCATCGTCATCATCGCGCTAGGACGCCCTCACCGTGAACATGGAAGTCTTTACACTTTTGCTACCCTAGCCTTCGGGTGTCCTCCAGCCGTTGCTTGTCCACGGAAGCCACCAGCTCTGCTCAATGGCTGCTGATTGGCTGCGTGCTGTGCTATTTCGGGAAGCAGCCACTCGGCAGCGCGAGTTGTTGTTGCATCATAAATGATGACTTGTGTGAGCATGCCGGTTAATATCTTATGCCATATGGGTCGCACAACACGTTCTCGGAACCCTCAGCTCTCAATGGCTCCAGCTCGACCGTCGTTGTGCCCTCTCACGTGCACGAGTGGATCCGCGTTGTTGACACAGCCACATAGAAGATCACGGCCCACATCCTGCTCACTTTTGTTTCATCGCGCAGGGCAACGCGATCGACGGACTTTCGTGTCGCCGAAGCCCGCGCAAGGGGACGCGAGTATCCTTTGTTGCTTTAGCGAATCGATGCAAGACACCTAGAAGCACCATATGCTTGAAGGGTCAACAACGGGCCTGTTCAGGTTCTGTTCACGTATGGATAAGCTTGTCCACATAGAAAATGAATCGCGATTCATTCGCACCTTGTCCAACGATACAACTACAGCAGTGCGCTCTGGCTTTGGCAGAAGAGACCAGAGACACCTGAGAGTCACACTTTCTCTTGACAAGCGACTTCAAACATGCTGATAGAGTCTCAAGTTGCGAGTATTTTGCTTAGTTCATCGTTAAGCATGAAGCCCAGCCATGCCTGGTTGCAACGCACGTGTTCGAGTCTCTACACTTAGGTTGCGACACCAACATCTACAGACAGGCGCAATATCTTTCAGGTGCCATCTCGCGATGCAACACCTATCGCGTCATTCAACAAGGCATCCACTTATGGCCAAGATGCCATAGCTATCACGTTTCTCCAGCTTTTGGCACGCCTTGCTGGAGACTACTCCTCTTTTTGGCAGGTACCGGTACCACAACGTGATTTCCGACCAAAGCCCCGCTCATATCAATGAGGAAGACGCCTCAGCGGCACAAATACAACATTATTTTGACCCGGCATCCACGCAAGGAGAATAAGCCCGCAAAAGCCTTTCTTGGGAGAAGCTAAAAGGGTTAGCCTATAGAAGCATTAGGCAGGTAAAAGTAAAAGAAGGGCCTCCAAGAGTCTTGGCAACCGATTATCAAGACTTCCGCTGTCGATGATGATGCAGGATTCTGGAAGGCTGAAGAAATTCAAAAGGCTCATGTTAGCCCTTCGAAATCTTCAGCTTCGTCTCCCGTTCCTCTCAATCTCCTAGCTCGGAAGCTTCGAACAAGATGGCGATGCGCTCGACAATTCTGGCTGCAGGGCTATTCCTTGGCTCTGCGCAAGCATTCACCACTGAGTAAGTCATGCGAACGGAATTGCGAATGATGTACTGACCTCGAAAGGGGCATGCTTGCTGCACCACGAAGGAGCACTGGAAACCTTAGCCCGAAAGGTGTAAGTTTAGGATAGAGACACAATATGCACGCAACTGACATTACAAGGACCGTGCTCTCTTCTCTTCTACCAGTTACAACTGGACTACCGCCAAGGCAACAACCGGATGGTACTTCCTTGACGTTGAGAGCGGCAACACTACGAAGGCACCCTTTGGAAGCGAGGTCTCCGAAGTCGTCTGGATCGGCGAGACTGATGAGAGCATCCTTTACCTGAACTCCAGCAATGAGGAAGTTCCGGGAGGCGTGACGCTCTATACCGCTGACCTGAGTGGAGAGTTCAATCCGTAAGTATGGGAGTCTACAATAATCCGAACTTAGTTGACCCAAAGCAGTTCATTGGTAGCATCCTTAAGTGCTCCATTCTCAGGTCTCAAAGCAGCAAAGACTTCTGACGGATCTTTGAACTTTGTGCTGAATACCCTTGCTTACTGGGGCAATGGCTCGGCTTATAACCCAGAGCTTGTCAGTAAGCCCAAGACGAGCGGACAGCTTTATGATGCAGGCTTTGTCCGCCACTGGAACTATTACATCACCGAGCAGCGGTACGCTGTTTTCGGTGGCAGCCTCGCCAAGGGCAATGGCAGCTATGCCTTCGACGGGAAGATGACCAACTTGCTGAAGGGCATCAACTCGACCGTCACTCATCCCGAAAGCCCGGTTCAAGGTTCTTCCAGCGACCCCGGTGACTACGACATCTCCCCCGATGGCAGCAAGGTGGCATTCCGCAGCAAGTCGCCTGACCTACCCAAGGCCAACTACACAGCAAGCTACATCTACATTGTCCCTCACGATGGCTCCGAAGTCGCAGTCGCGATCAACGGACCAGGTACAACTGCGCCTGAGAAGGCACAGGGTGCTTCTGGTTTCCCAGTCTGGTCGCGAGACAGCAAGAAGCTGGCATACGGACAACAGGACGGCATTGACTATGAATCCGATAAGTTCAAGCTGTACGTGGCAGAGATCGATGGCCAGAATTCTAAGGTCACGCCAGTGGCGGAAGACTGGGACTCATCTCCCTCGGGTCTGAAGTGGAGTCCAGACGATGCTGATCTTTGGGTTGTTTCTGAGTTGCACGCTGCTAATCGCCTGTGGATCGTACCGCACGATGCACCTGCCGATTTCAAGCCTGCAAACGTCACAGGACCTGAAACCGTCCTGGCCGATTTCGACGTCCTCCCTGACGGTGCTGCCTTTATCTCAGCTGCTGCATCGTGGACCAGCCGTATCTTCTACAAGCAGTCGCCGGGCCAAAACAAGGATGTCATTTTCACGGCCAACGAAGTCGATCCCGAACTTGCTGGACTTCTGCCCAATTCAACTTCCAACTTCTGGGTTGAGAATGAGGACGGCGACCAGGTCCAGTCCTTCGTCTACTACCCCACAAACTTCAACCCCGAAGAGAAGTACCCGTTGATGTTTATCATCCACGGCGGTCCTCAAGTCGCTCAGGGCGACAACTGGAGCACACGCTGGAACCTCCGCCTATGGGCCGAGCAAGGCTTTGTAGTCGTCGTGACTCAGTTTACTGGCACACCATCCTATAGCCAGGCGTTCACCGACAAGATCCAAGCCAACTGGGGAGGAACTCCATACCAAGATCTCGTCACAGTGTTCAACCACATCAAAGCGAACATCTCCTACATCGACACGGACCGCGCGATTGCTGGTGGCGCATCGTTCGGCTGCTACATGACCAACTGGATCCAAGGCCAGGCCCTGGGTCGCGAATTCAAGGCGCTCATCTGCCACGACGGCAAGGTCAACCAAGTTGCCAGTTACTCGACTGACGAGATCTGGTTCATTCAGCGCGATAACAACGGAACTATCTGGAACGACCGCTCCAACTACGAGAAGTGGGATCCTCTTCTCCACTCTGCCAACTTCAGCACTCCCGAGCTTGTCATCCACAGTAAGCAATACTGCAGTTAAATCAGCCATGATTCTCTCACTAACATATCATCCAGACGACTTGGACTACCGTGTCCTGATCAGCGAGGGCCTGCAAACGTTCAATATTCTGCAGAGTCTCGGCGTACCCAGCCGCTTCCTGCACTTCCCCGACGAGGGCCACTGGGTCACTAAGAGGGATAACAGCCTGTTATGGCACAAGACCATCTTTGACTGGATTCGATACTACGCGGGCATCGACAAGGAGCTCAATCAGCAGGGCGTGATCCATCAGTAGATATAGCGATCTATGAGGAGACGTCTCGTAGGCGTTGTAGCCTCTGTATAGCACGAGATAATGAACATTGCATTGGCATCATCTACAGTTTTCGCATGTGCCTCAAATGCTGCTGTGAAGTGTGCAGTGAAATGAGATGATTCGACTTTTGCGACCACAGCTTCTCACAAGCAGTTTATCCAAGGCTGATGCTCCTCTCATTGTGAACATGCGACAGTGCAGCGCCTTGTCAGCTCAAAAGGTCCATGTGACAATTTTCAAGGATTCAAGTGGAAGAGAGCAAGAGATAGAAGTCCAGTCGATTAAGGAACTATCCAATCAATTTTTTTTTCCCTGCAGAGCTGCGTGCACGTGACTAAAACATTAATAGGCGGGGATATCTGGATGGAAAAGCCAAGCAGAAACAGAGTGCTGACAACAACGCCAAGTGATAGGGTAGGATCTCGAACCTCTGCGTCTTTGGAATTTGAGTCATGGATCAGTCGCCGATCCGCTCTGGGACGATCCAATCGTCCAATCTCAGTGACCCTTGTGCTCATCATATTCCATCAAATACAAACATCGTCCACGCCGGGTTTTCTGGGCACGGAAGTTGCGTTTGACTGCGCATTCGCTTGCGGCAGTTTCGATCCTTGTCGACCCCGCGTCTGATCTACGTCCTGTTGAACATGTTGTGTCCGCTACAACACGACGATACCTGATTTAACAAAGTGAAAAACTGAACTGAGTTGTCGCCAGCACATTTTAACATGCAGCCCGCGTTTCATGTCCAGTGCGCCCGTAGTAGCACCCTGCCAAGGCGGGCCTCACCTGGATTAGGATTGAGCATCACCACTCCCGCTACGCGACAGCACTCCATTGGCCCCGCCTATCGATGCTTTGCCCTTTCCAGCATCGCCAGAGTCGTGCCGTTTGACATACGGCGCCACGCAAAGCTGCACAAACGCTGGGTCTGAATCGCACGTTTTCATTGGGTCACAATGTGCAGAAGGAACATTCAAGGATAGGGGCACGCGACACCATATGAAGTGCTCGCGTGTCGCAATCAACTATCTGCTGCATTTCACCGTCCCAACTCTCTTCAACACGGAAGCGATCAATCATGGCGGAGAAGGCACAGAGTACGGCCAGCGCCTCGAATGGCATGCATAGCACGTCAACACGACCACCTCTGAAGAAGCAAGACAGCAACATGGGTTTAGATGATTATTTTGTAAGTCCTTGTTGTGTTAGGCCCAGCAATCTCTAATCGAACCAGATCGGACCTCGCGACCTTGATCATCACTCAAAATGGCCAGTCTTTCTACGTGTACACGGCAGCGTGACGCCAGAAATGGTTCTACCGCTCTTGTTCGTAGCAGGATGGGCTAGCATGATCACACTCATCTCAAAATTCGTGCACGACCGTATGTTCTTCTGGTTTGGCTCAAAAATGGCTGCTGACAGTTTTCAGTTAGTGTCAATCAACTCCTGCTCACCGTTCTTGGATTCGTTGTCGGTCTCGCCCTGAGTTTTAGGAGCTCCACAGCATATGAGCGCTATAACGACGGCCGCAAGTACTGGGCTCAGTTGACATTTGCGTCGCAGAACCTCGCCCGTCTTATCTGGATACATGTCGACGAGCGACACGCACAAGACGCTGAGCTCGGCAAGCAGGATCTTCTCGCAAAGATCAATTGCCTAAATCTTATCGCTGCGTACGCCGTCGCCCTGAAGCACAAGCTCCGCTTCGAGCCGTATGTCCACTACGATGATCTGGAGCATCTTGTTGGCCACCTGGATACCTTCGCGCGTGACGCTGGACAGCCAGACCCCAAGGGGAAACAGAGCGTCTTCAAGACGGCAGGCCAGTTCCTTGGTCTTCAAATGGCCGAGTCCAATCCGCGCAAGCTCCTCAAACGGTCGCGCGTTCCGCTCGGCAACCTTCCGCTAGAGCTCCTTAACCACCTCAGTGTTTACATGAAGTCGATCTACGACAACGGTACCTTCAAAGTCTCCATCTACCAGACCCAGTCCCTTAATGCTTTAACAACTTTCAATGATGTTCTCGTCGGCACAGATCGCATCCTAAACACACCTCTTCCCATCGCGTACAGCATCGCCATTAGCCAGATTACTTGGGTGTACATCCTGCTGCTCCCATTCCAGCTGTACAAGCTGCTGGGCTGGATCACAATCCCTGCAAGCATTTTCGCCGCGTACATCATTCTCGGTATCGCACTGATCGGGCGCGAAATCGAAAATCCATTCGGCGACGATGTAAACGATTTACCTCTGGATGCATTCTGCACGCAGATTCGAAAAGACGTCGACATCATCATGAGCAAGCCCGCGCCTAGTGTCGAAGAGGCGGTCATGCACCCAGATAACATGTTGCTGTATCCCTTGAGCGAGATGGGAAGTAAGGGCTGGGCAGAGAAGAGCGTAGACGAGATCAGGGATGCGTTGGCGAGCAAGCCCGGGCTACACTTTCCGCTTGTCGAACATGGAGAAAAGCCTCAACCAAGGAAGTCTGTGAGCGAGGGCATCAGGAGACGAAAGGCGAGCGAGGACCACGCTGAGAGGGGCGAAGCCAAGCAGAGTCGACCGAGCAGCACTGCTGGAGATGGCGGCGAATAAGCGATCAGTTCCCAGCCCGGGAAGCCGCTGCTCTTGAATTTTGTAAGAGCTGGATCATGATTTTCGACAAGATTGGTTTCATGATCTCGAAAGCCGGCGGTCCTCACCAAAAAGCATCTCTCTTTGTGCCTTGCTCATCATACCAATCATCTTCAAGAGATGTACTTTATGAATCAGATTTTACTACTGCATGTAATTTTATGACTAGATTGTAGTCTTTTGCGAACGTGCTTGCTGTTGGGTCGATATCAATGAGTTGTGCAGCAGTCGCCCGAGCCTACATTGCTTCGACGTGTTTCGGCACATCTACGACCGAATACGCATCTCTCCAGCATTTTGCGGGGTGATCGACCCTGCATTATGAAAGCAGGAACTCTCTGTAGCCAAAGAGAACAAACACTAAACCTGGGCAAAGCGGGCTTATATGACCCCAATCTAATGCGCTCTTGGGAGCCTTGGCCGCGGAAGCAAGCAGCACAGTAGCGCACCAATAACACCGATTGTTTCCGCATGCCGAATGGCGTGGGAAGGGCTCGGGTATCACGTTGTTTCAAAGCAGACGACGACATCTTGGTCTTCCTCTTTCCGAGTGGGCTAAGCCTGGGTCGGCACTTGGAAGACTCTACTTTCATGTAGATCCAAGACTACTAAGGAAGGATATTACACAAGATTCCTTGGATGGGGCGGCAATCTGAAAGGCCCACACAGTTTCTTAATATCATCCGCCAACCAAATGCTGGAACGGAGCAGCATGCACCGCTTCTGAAGTCGCGTTGCAAGCCGTTCTTGAATGCGTTATAAGTCGTAGTGCCTTACTGTACTGATCTCCGTATCCTTCCCATTGCCAAAGCAGCCATGGTACAACTTTCCCTTCTAGCGTCTGCACTGGCGCTCGTCTCAGCCGTCTCAGCGCAATGCGGCTCCGGGACTCCAGCAGCCCGCGTGACCGGCTCTGGCAGTTCCTTCACCGCGACCCGCGGCTCTACCAACGTGTACTCCGGCTCCGACTACCGCGCTGCCATTCAAGCCGCAGTAGACTCCATCAGCGCGGGTCAGCGCGTCGCCGTCATCGCTTCGGGCTCCATCGGAGCCAGCACAATTACGCTCACGGCTGGAAAGATCTTCGAGGGCTGCGGAACTATCAACGTCGCTAACCGTGCTGGCCGTGGCGCTATTGAAGTCACCGATGCGAATGATGTCCAGATACCTTATTTGACCATGACGGGCAATCCGTACTTTGGGCTGCGGTTCTCGGGTGCTAATGGGCTGGTGCTGGGGAAGATTACTATGAATCTGAGTGGAGGGCTGGGGATAAGGTTCGATAGGGATCGGGCTGCGCAGTCGAATGTAAAGATGGATGATATTCGCGTGACTGGTGCTGGAAGGTGAGCTCATTGCGTCTTTTTCCCGGAGTGCACAGGGTGTGAGATAGGGGACTAACACTTTCCCGCAGCCACGCAGTCGAGACCTGGAACATCAACGGCCTGACTATCAACCAAGTCATCGCCCGCAACGTCGGCGAGTCGGGTCTGCTACTCCAGAACAGCCAGAATGTTAATGTTGGGCTTGTGGATGGAGACAATGTCGGCGCTGGGACTGGATATGGCACTCTCCGCTTCGCTAACCGCAATGGCCGCAATGCCAATGGTAACTACAATACGAATGTCTATGTAGACAGGGTTAAGTCGCGTGGCGGTGGGAGAGGTATCTTCTGCGTGTCTGAGTCTGGGGGCGCGGTCATCACGACTGTTGACCTTGCTAACAACGGGAATAATGCTGTTCTGATTGAGAACTGCTATAACGTGTCGATTCGGGGTGGTACGGTCAGCGGCGGTGGTGAGGTGCGCGTTTCTGCTCGGACAGAGTTTGCTAATACGCGAGATTTGTGGATTACGCTCAGGGTGGATGGCACGACTGTCCGTGAGTCTCCTTGTGCGGACAATAGTAACTGGACCTTGACTGGCAATGGGGCGAGGAATATTTGCTAGAAGAGTGTGGGGAGATGCTCAATCAGACTTGCATGTTCTCTTACTGCTAGGTTCGAACCAAATGCTTCTCAGATCACAGCCTCGCCTTATCCTCCCTCTTCCACAGCCCAAGCAAACCCTCCTCACTCAAATCCAGCACCGGATCCCTCTCAGGCACCTTAACACTCCAAACCTCCCCAAACCTCCCCTCATCCTCACCCCCAATCTTAAAATCCCACCGGTCCCCCCTGGGATACGCGCCCATCATCATAAACTCCCCCTTCACCGGGATCCCAGCAAAAAACCTCCTACTCGCCTCCTCATCATCCCTATCCGGCGCCTGGTGAAACTCAATCCCCTCCGTCCTGGGCACCGGGTTATGCGTCTTATGCGCCACGCCCGCAGGGAGGATAAACACATCGCCCACGTGCGCGTCGAGCAGCACGCCGCCCGCCTCTCTCCCAGCGGCATTGAGGTCCTCGCCCCGCGCGCCAACGCCGAGATCTGAACGACGGTCTTCGAGCGAGTCGGCAACGCCAAACAGGATCTGGGCTGACCCGCCGGAGATCACGGCCATGCATTCGTGCGCCCCTGAGTGGTAGTGCGAGTTCTGGTTCGGCCCGTACCGCGCGATCCATTGGGTTTGCCAGCCGTTGCTTGCGAAGAGGTCGAAGACTTGGGTGCTTGAGAAGTTTGGGGAGCGGACGAGGGGGGTTAGGAGGCCCGGGTAGTGGATTAGCACGTGGGGCGAGTTGGGGATGAGTTTTGTGGGGGGAGGGGGTAGGTTCGGACTTCGATTTTTGTAGGGGTGGTCATTGTGTTGGTATTGTTTGTAGTTGTTCTAAGATGATCCGGATTTGCGGGACGTAGTGTAGAAATAAATGCTGTTTCAAGTTTCTCAAGTGTGGATTGGATTTGTCAGTTTGCTCAAGTTGTTGCTTACCAAGTAGTCTTGTGAGGGGAACGGTTGACGTCAAATCTCGGGTTGCATCCCGAGCGGATACAATGACCCTATTGCGACTAGGAAGTTCGCGACGGAATGGCTTGCGACTGGATTGCAGCGCGGCTTCGTTATCGCGGAACATGATTTTGCAGTTATTATCACGTTACTCATGGGCATTGTACGTCCCTTTTTCGACCTGGAAACGATCCATGCTATTGAAAGCGAGGAGGCAGAGTGTGTGAGTGATGAATCGGAGTTCTGAAAGAAGGCCATCTTGTAATTCAAGACCTACAAAGCAAAAATCGTTAAGCTGTGGACAATAATTGGGCGACCCGTGGCAGACAGAAAGTATGAGGGCCGTGGAGAAATGTGCACAGCATTGCACTGGAGTTATGATCGAGCTGCCGACCCTGTAGCTTCGTGCATTCACAAATAAATACGATAGTGATGAGAGTGTGATTGCGCAGGGACATGCGGTTCAGTAAAAAGAAATGGCTACTCCATTCAATGTCTTCATACAGTTCCTTGTCAGCGCTGACGAGACCCTTGGCACATTTGCAGGATTCAATCATTGAGGAGCAAGAGCTCAGAAGGACTACTTAGATATGTAGTCATCTCTTGGAACCGTGTCTTCGTCTAGACTGTGCCAATTAGACGTAAGATCCTCTAAACAGAAGCCTTTCCTGTTTTGCCAAGTATCGCATCGAGGTGACAAGGTGCTTCCGGATCGCAGCCATACAATTGCTCTGCTGATAATCCCATTTCCATCATGCTCAATCCGAGTCATAAAGCTTTACAAAGCGCTCTTCACTCCCTCCGTCTCTCCAATCCTGAACACATACTTCACACCGCTCGCCTTTCCATCCCTCAGATTCTCCAAACCCTGCTGAACGCCCTCAAGCCCACCAGAAATAACCTCATACGGGTGAGGCTTGAAGAAGCCCTCGGCCAGGCCCCTTGCAAAGTACCTGAACATGATATACGCATAATCTTTGTCGCCCTTATGCGACTCTCCCACGTTTGTGGTCGTCAGCTTCACAGTCTCAGGCACGCCCTCGTAGTTCTTGCCAGGAAGGACCACGGTGAGGTGGCCAGTAGGTTCAAGAACCTGGACGATGTTGGTGTAGCTGCCGTGCTCAGATGTCGCGTCGAAAGCGTACCACAGCTTCTGGCCTTTGAGTGCGTCCTTGATGCCTTGGACAACGGCCTCATGGCCTTTCCGGTAATCGACAATGGTGTCGCCTTTGCTGCGGTCGATCAAGCCCTCGACAAACTTCTCGCCGCGCCCCGCAACGGCAATGATGGGGTGGATATTTGCGAGCTGGGCGAGCTTTATCGCATAGGCGCCGACCGCTGCAGCGCCGCCGTACACGACAAGCGGTGTGGGCTCTTTGGCGGGCGTCCAGGGATCAGGGAGTCCTAGGCGCTGGTGCATGCCCAGTGCTGCGGTCATGGCTGCGAGGGGGATGGTTGCGGCGTCTGCAACCGTGTCAGTAACTTTGTTCTTGAATCGAGCAGAACGAAAGAGGGTTGACGTACCCTCAAAGCTCAGGTTCTTGGGAAGATGGAAAGTTGTGTGCTGCCAGCCAACTGCATACTCCGCAAAGCTGCCTCCAGGTGTCATCATCTCGTGGAAACTGGCTACACGATCACCCTTCTTGAACTCCCAGACGTTCGATCCAACGCTGTGCACGATGCCTGCGATATCATCGCCGCTGTTGGCATTGTAGTCAGGGACCCAATCGGGAATCTTCCAGTCCTTGGGGTTGCTGCCGGAGACCACGACTTGAATAATCACCTGATCAGGCTCTGGTTCTGGGATCGCGACATCCTGGATGGCGACCTTGAGGCCTTTGGCGACGATTGCTTCCTTCATGGTCGGCATTGTGGCTGCTTTCTCGTTGATTTCTAGCTTGTGGATGCCAACCGGGCCGGAGATGTATACACAGTTGCAATCTACACGCTATATATCTATTATGTAGTAAATTGCACATGTTTGTTGGTCAACGTCACGCCATGCGTTTGCTTGGTAATGACGAATGTGGGGTAGATGTCACTGCCGATGGCAATTATGAGTTGGCGACTCGATCGAGCTTCTTAGCCTTGCCGAAGACCGCCGAACACTTTGGTACCGTCTACGGACGGAACGCGGATGCAGGTACAGCCGCAAGCTCACCATAATCGAGAGTTGTAAACTTTCGCTAAATTTGCAAACACTATTTCAACCCGACTACTGCTGCGACACGGCCATTTGATGTGGAAGGCTTACTTTGCTGCAACGACTCGGGCTCTCTACCACGGAGAACTTTGCCAGCTTCAAGTAGCTGCTTGTTTTTTTGAAGAATACAATGAGAAAAACCCAGATAGCTAACGGAACTTATTCTCTTTGTAAGCATCTCGAAGATGCACTGCATTTTGCCGGCTTTGACAAGACGCTTGACATGCGGTGGAATCAACAAAAGGCGGCGCTTTCATTAGACTCCTACAAGGCTAGTCTGGAATGGGCAAATAAATTTACAGTTCTTTAGGTGACTACAGTCCCAATCAGACCTCTTGGGTCTCCGTTCTTCTGACATTGATTTCTTGAACAGTGCATATTGATTTTCCGGAACCGACAAGCTGCGGTGTGTATTGGTTTAGACGATGCCACTCAGACTCGAAGCCTCCCGACCAGCATGCACCCGCGCCCTCACTATCACCCCGGATTTTTTGCTTTACCACTGGATAGAAAACAAAAGCACATCTTTCCACTTGCAGGGCCAAATTTCCGTGGGGAAATGGATCTGATAGCGACTTTGCAGAGAGCAAGCAGAATCAAGTATGTGAACAGCGAAGGCAATTAGACAAGTCACCAAGACAAAAATGAGATACCAATGTTTCCACGGAAAGACCATGTTAATGATCTCACAGCTCCCATCGAAGATGGAAGATATGCCGATCATGCAAGCAGGCCGCAGTCGCACGACAGCTTCCCCCCCCCCCCCCAAAGAAAAAAAATTCCCCAACGACAACTACACAGCATAGACATTCGCAAACAGCTTCTCCAATCACCCCAGCCCACCCTCCAGCACTCCCCACACCAACACTCCGGAAATACCCTCACCCTCTTATCACCCTCTCCCTCGCAGTCACCTTCCCAAAACGGCAACTCACTCCCCTTCCCGCGCGCTAGCCACCCTACCCTATCAACAAACAACGCCACAACCCCCGTTTCCTGCTGTGTCATACCGTATCAACCTCGCATCTTCGTCTTATCCCGTTGCGTGGCTGTAAAACTCCGCAGAACCACCTATCGGAATACTTTCTACCACCTAGCACGGAAAACACCCCATGACTACGCACGCTTGCTTTCCGTGGATACCCACACAAAGCGGCGATGAGTCGCGGAGCGCAACGCAAGTATAAAAGCAAGCGCCCTACCCACGCACAGCATGCACTGCGCTACACCCACATTGTGCATTGTAGGCAACCCGCGTTGTGCGTGCGATGCTCTACAGCACAGCACAGTACAGCACAGTACAGTACACCGGAGTAGAAAGAAAGAAAGTAGAGTGGAGCAAAGTGGGCTCCAGAGCATGTAAGTCCCGCCGGGTAGGTATCCGCACGCCCGTCCTTCCCCTACGGAAAGGCATCCGGTAGTTAGTCGCGTTGCGGCAGTATCTGTGAGTATAATTTGTTCATCGCAGGGCGTGCGAGGTCGGGGCAGGTAAGGTAGTATGGGGCCTGCGATATCGGGTGGGGGGATGCGTTTGGCGAGTGAGTATATATGCGACGGCATGGCGATTTGGAGCAAGGACTCTTGCGAGGTTGGTGCCATGTCTTTTTGGGCGGGGGTTGGGTTTTCGTTTCGTTTGTTGGTGTTTCTTTGCGTTTCTTTTGGTCTCTCAAGTTTCCTTGCTGTCGGTTCTTTCCCTCTTTTCAAGGTTTTCTGTGGTTCGAGAGTTGGTTTCATTGTTTCGATCGTTTGGTTCTGCCTGCGTATCCTTCCCCGAATTGTGAGGTGCTCGAGCAGGCTTGTCTGGTGAGTGGCAGGCACCGCTTTGATCCCATTGATCAACGAGGCTGCGAGGCGCCTTGACGCCATGGAGTCTTTCGACTTTACGACATTAGCCTGCTGTCACTCCACTACCACATGCACGACAGAAAGGCCAAAGAAGAAGATTTCATGATCAATCGTAAGTATTCGTAAGTATCAAATGCACATGCTACGCTTAAATAACAAGATAAATAACAACCAGCTCCCCTGCTCCACATGCAAGAACACACTCATGTGGAGTTGGAGTTGTCAGCGCAAGTCCAGGGCTTGGTACCTCCGTTCTTCTGGTAGGAGTCCATGATGCCCACGATGGAGCCGTAGGTACCGCCGATAAGGAGGAAAGTACCGGAAACAATAACAAAGACGGACCACGCAACCATGGCCTTCCACCTCCAGTCGCGGTTGGTGCGACCCCAGTTATCATACAACCACATGCAACCCATGGGCTGGAAGCACATCAGCGTACCCAGGAGAGCACCGATCAAGCTGACAAGGCCGCCAAAGACGGGGATCGCAGACGCAATGATGTAAGCGGTCAGGGACACGGCGCCGGTAAGACCGAACCAAACGATCCAGTGCTTGGCGGTGTTGTGGTTCAAGTGGTGAGTACCGCGAAGGGTGCGGATGAAGAAGTACTTGGCGGTAATCTGAGGTCTGTTAGTATGTTGTTCTGAAGACGAGAACAAACGCGTATACTTACGTGAGTAACAATGACGACCGAAGCAAGCAGACCAGGCAGCGCAAGGCCGTAGCACACCTTCTTCATCAGGACACCAGCAGAGCCGAGCGCAGGCGATGCGACAAAGGAACCGCAGTAGTAGTAGACCACTACACCAATGGCAATGTACAGCGCAGTCATGACGAACTGGCACAGCGAAAGAGCCTTGAAGTAGTCTTTGTGGTCCTTCATCTCGGACACGATGTTGAAGTACGCAGGGGTACCGGCGTAGGCGAAAACCAAACTGGAAAGAGCAGCCGCCGCATCAGCAAAGGTGGGGCTCTTGAAGAGCTCGAAATCAGACTCCCAAGGGCCAAATTGGGGTGCGGCAGAGGGGCGGTCCTGGATACCAACAGAGATGGTAAGGGTGATAACTAGTGCACATTAGAACCGTATTTGGGACCAAATAGGATCCAGGGAAACCACTTACTAGCTGAGAGGATACCAGTAAGACCAACCCACGCAATCCAAGAGATCTTGTCCAGAGTCTGGATGGATGCAAGAGCGAAGCCAACAACGCAGGCAATAGCGACGAAAATGGCAGTACACGCGCCATGCTCCGACAGCGAGTTAAGGCCAATAGAAATACCGAGCATACCAGAACCGGCAACGCACGTCCAGACTGTTCATGTCAGCACGCATCCCCCAACGCAACATCTGGAGAACCCAGTTTCTATAAGGTAATGACCCACATAAAGCGAACCCCAGACCAAGCACTTCACGACCTGTGCGGCCAAAGATCTTCTGCCCCACATCCTCGATACCATACGTCTCGGGGTGACGTCTCTTGAAAGCACCCACCATGTAGCCTGACCAGAGGGTGATGAAGCCGATAGCAAGCAGCGCGATGATACCTGGGATGAGGCCCAGGGTGTCGAATGCTGCAGGAATGGATAGCACGCCAAGACCGATCTGAGTCTTCATCATCAGGATCGCCGAACCCAACCAACTGACCTGCGAGGCGTTAGATGCGATACTCGAACCCGCCTAGACAGGAAGACATACGTTGCGGTAGTTGGGTCCTCCCTCGACGACCTCACCAAAGACAGCATCGGTCTGACCCTGGGTGTTGGTCATGTCAGGCTTGAGCTCGGAGCCAAGCTCGACATCCTCGCCGGCCTTTTCGTTGTTGAAGCCCATCTTGTCTTGTTCTTGTCAAAGTCGGGGTAAAGGTACAGGGCACACAAGGATGAATGCAACTTGAAGACGAACTCATCGCGCTTTAAGCAGAATTCGTCGGCCCGACCGATATCGGTTGGCACAGACCAAACTACGATGTGGAGGTCGCCCAGCACTTCCCCAGAGACGCCAGAGACGGTGGGCCTGGTTGAGAGGACCATCGTTCCAATGAGCCTGGAGCCGCGTTGGACCGATTTTGCTCGGTCTGGAGCCGCATTGAGCCGCAAATTTCATGGCAAGTTTCACGAGGTTCTGCCGGACTAGGCCGAAATAGGGTAATACCCTCCATTTTTTACGTCCTCAACCTCACCAGTCCGCGGTCTGCTCATTGACCACGTTCGAGAGCGTGTCTCGATGTTGACGTTCGATGAGTGGCGTAGGCGGGATCAGGAGTCGTTACACCGGCGTACGCCTGCGCAGCGAGATAAGCATAAGCAGCCAGGACCAAGCAATTTGGACAAGAAAATAGACGCTTATCTTTTGTGGATTTGCCTGTGGGACAGGTACCCATCTGCTGATAATCTGCGATAGCGAAGTAAGAGAAATACGTCACATTCTGTGTATTTTGTCAGTCTTGCTGTGAAAGCGCCAAGAGTCTGTAGTCAAATATGCCGATGCTCAATCATAATAATATTGTGATATACAAAATTGTCAAAATGCGTGTATGCTGAGATTACTGTGGCGCACAGGTGCTGGTAGTTGGTATCAAAAATCCGTCGAAACGCTCAAACCACATCTTAACACAAAAATTCGTTGAAATGGTCATATACTCGTGCAGTACGCTGCGATGCCGTAAATCGTTACGTGGTATAAAGCGCTGTAAAGTGGATTGCAAAACATGGGGTACAGCGTCCAAGCGCAAATGTGCCCGACGCGAGGGTTGTCGGAGACTGGGAATCAACTCCGGTGAGTGATGGTTTCGAGAAGGATGGCCTGACCCAGGCCTGTGGTCGGGGCCTTGGGGTAGAGGTTGGTCTTAGGTAAAATATACATGGCACCACGCGTAGCGTGGGCAAAGCCTCAGTGGGGACTCATCGGACCACTCGGCTCCACGTAATACCGCGGACCAATGCTCTTTCGAATCTTGTCCCTTCTCTTCTCCGCAGTGCGTTCCTTGAGACGGTTTTTGATACCACTGACCCCTATGTACTGGACTTGGTAGCCCTTGAGGCCAGGGATGCTCTTGCCTTTGCGCCAAGACTGGCGCCTTGGCTGTCGCTCGAAGGAAGCTGAGGAGCGGAGACTCGATCTTGACCCGCTCTTACGTACCCCGCTACTCTGGGGTCGTAGCGGCAACGTAGGCGACTGAATCAAGATTCTGGGGGAAGATGCATGTGATGATGTCCGGGGATTGGATGGGAAGTTGGGTGGTAACGTAACGTGGTGGCGCCGTCGGTTAGTGCCGTGCCTTTCGACCCCCAGTGAGTTGCCGATCAGGAAACCACCCGAGCCTTGGAATCCGTTAGTCAGTCTCTTGCGCAGTGTATTTCTCCGTCTTGGGTATGGCTCTGGCTCTGGGTCTTCTACGTCACTTGTATCTCCACCAGATGGCAGGACGTGGTCTTCATCAGAATCGTCGTCCTCGAAACCATCCCAGAAACCACGCGGCCTCCAAAATGGATGAAGTGTTCCGTCTTCGTCATTTACGGTAGGGACTTCGGGGGTTCGATGTAAAGATTCAGAGCGCGCATGCGACTCGCTATAGTAGCGGCCACGATTGCTGGATGCTCGTGCCAAGAATGGAGAGATGAAATTGTCCGAGTAGCGGCGTGCGCGTTGGACTAGAGAAAGTCGACGTTGCGGGTGCGAATCAGAATGCTTGGGGGGACCAGGTGGACCGACATCAAGTGGGCGCTCGAGCTCTTCTGCAGGCGTGGGGGGAATGAACATTATCTTGGGAGGCTCCGGCGCAGCGCGGGGATTTCTCAAAGGCGAATCGACTCCAGCAGGCTGCGGCAGATCAATTTGCATTGGAGGCGTAGACGGCTCAACCGTCAGCTTCGGTGTAGTTGCGACCTGCGGCGATCGTTCAGGTCCCTCGATAGCATCAACAAACGGAGGTGTTGGTGTACGGAGAACTTCTTGGCGCAGCTCGACATGTTCTTGGGTGTCGAAATAGCCTTCGTCGGCCAATTGCTTCAGCTCAGGCACCATGGAGCTTACACGTGAGGGTTGCTGCACTACGAGTAAAGAATCGTTGTTGTGCGGGTATATGCTCACCGCAGTGGCTTCGCTGACCTCGATGGGTGTGTCTGAGAACTGGGAAAATGGCGTTGATTGAGAGTAGAGGTGCCGAGCATTTGCATGCTCTTCAGTCCGGCCAGTCGACCTATCGAAGCTGATACGACGATTTTCATCAGATGCCGTCCTCTGCCAGTCATAGCTGCGACGAGAGGAATTATCAGGGGATGTTCGATCTCGACTGTGACGAGAATGTGAGTCATGAAACGGAGAAGTCCTGTCCTGGCTTTGAGAACTCCGGCGTCGTTCTTCTGGTCTTCCTCGTGATGATCGTGAACCTCTGCGCGCAGGTGGAGATAACTGGCTTGGCGATGGCATTGACATGCGGCGTTCAGGCGAAGCTGGCGTTTGATCTAGTATAGGAGTGGCTATAACCTCGTCTTGGGCTTCACGTTCGGCGACAAGCAGCCGTACACGATCGAGGAGCGCAGGTGGGGGCGCCTTGTCATCCGTGTCGCCATCATACACGCTGAGTTTGCGATTGGCATCGTCAAGAACTTCAGCCAACGGATTACGAGGCAACGGTTTGCTCAGATCGCTAATGCGGCTCGAGTCGGAGACGACGCGTCGACGTGGATTGTCAATCGATGCACCAGCCATATACGGAGACTGTGGTGACATTGCAGGAGACTGAATGCCAGGCCGAACGACAGGTTGTGGACTCTGAGGGGGAGAGAGTTCCGCCATACCTCTGCTTTTGGCTGGAATACTTGGTTGTTTCGCAGCTTCGGGTGCAGAAGAAATGCGCACCCGGGGACTCATTGGGGGCTGTCTCTGCGAGTTGGATCTGCTGAGAATATCGGCCGCAGGTTGCAAGATCCTACGGACGGATTCTTGATGTGCAAGAGTGTATGCGGTGCTGTCGATGGTACGACTGCTGCGCACAGAGAAAGGAGAGGCGTTGCGTGGAGCAGTGCTAATGGAGCTGAGTGCGCCAAGGGTCTCAGAGTCGGTGCTGAAGCGCTTGTTCATATCCCTAAGGTTAGCCTTTTTGTGTACTAATCTGTGCAAGGGCACGTCTTCAGATAATATAGAGTTACGAGAATCACGGCTGGAGTGTAAAGTTGTTACTCGACTGAGTGGCGAGTCTGTGTCCTTGCGCAAAGCCATGTTTTTGCCAGAGTGACGGAGTGTCCTTTGTCGTTGAAGTGGTGTGGTGATGACCATGGCTGCCACGACAGTCGAGGCGACAGAGGCTGTAGACATGCGCTTGTTCTTGTTATCGATTTGCACGCTTTCCAGAGCAGACTGGGCTTCGGACGGCCAGCCGATTGACTGTGCAAAATTTTCAATCGAGGAACTGCGCGGGCTGTTGCCGCTCGCTTTTACACGCTCACGCAGACTTGAGCTACGGCGTGACCTCGTGCTCGTCGCTGGAGAAGCGGCGCCTGCTCCTGGATGATAGCTGCTGCCTTCGTTCTGTTGCGGAGACGCCTCCTGCTTACGTTTCCGGCGGACGGTGACATTTTTCATCAGCTCTGTGTTCCACTCCCGATCTGGTAGTTTATCCACGATGGGAAAGAAATCCTCCTCTTCGCTGTTGGCCGTGGTACGTGCAGCTTCGATTTCAGGTCCTCCAAGGGTTGAAATTGGATATATCAACCGTGGTCTCTCCGTAGTAGGCGTGGCATCGTTCTCGTCCTGCTCGAACGCCAGTCCCAGGCCTCGGTCTTCTTCGACGGTGCTCAATCGATCAATGAGTGGGGTTGCAGAGCGACTGTTACTGGGCTCTGACGATAAATCTTCTCTGGCAGTTGTGAAAGACTCGGCTCTCGACGATGGGTATGGAAAGAGTGGTGGACGCTCGACAGCCAGATTGTTCGATATGGCGGTGCTGTTAGAGCCGGCAGTGCGTGGAGGACTTGGATCAGGCGTGGGGGGACTGCGCGCATTGACGGGTGTGCTAAGGGCTGACTTCTGGGAAGTAATGGAGCCCACCATGCTGTTTCGATCGGGCGGCAGATCGAGAGATGCGGCGGCTGATCCGTCCTTGGAGACGGATGGCGGCGTGGGCGGCAACCCGTTGACGTTGTCGCCGCCGTTGAGTCTGGGCGACGCAAGTGGTGTAGATTGGTTGCTGCTGGCGACTGATACTGTATCATGATCTGACTGCGCGTCCATGTCTGGCAGCTGCAGAGGAGCCGACGAAGGCAGGTATTGCCGATAGCTGTCGCTGCGGCGTGATTCGTGCGTGCGGGCGGGACGCTTCGGTGGGCGGGTGAACGAATCTTCGAGCAGAACGTACGCGTCCGGCTGCGGTGCCGTCATGGCCGCGGGCAGTGGTGGGCGTTAAACGGTTGGCGCGCAGCGGAGAGCTGCCAGGCAGCAGGCGGCCTCACGACGTGGTGAGGACAGTCGGGCTCTGCGTCCAGCGCTATGAGAAGGCCATCCCGCAGGGCGAAGTATAGCAGTCAAAAGGCTCTGCGACGCCGGCGCCGCTCGTCTGCTCAATGTCGGACGCAAGCCGGGAGTTGCAGCTGGTGACGCAAGTGCCAAGCTAGTCGTTCGCAGGCGGGTAGCGACTTTGGAGGACCGTCGCACGGCGCAGAGCGCAAAACGGATGCTCAGGCGGACGGTGGTGGTCCAAGTTTGCTGGTGTTGCGCAAGTCTCTGCTGCGCTGTGTGGGCTGCGACGGAGGAGGCTGGGAACAGGAAGACCAAGCTGCATGCCCAGGTGAGCCTGGCCTGCACATGTACCTGCACCGCTCTTTAGTGCTTCGGCGCGAATTGGTGGCGTCTCTATCATTCCGCGCATGCTTTGCGCTTGATACAGCTGCAGCTGCCCATGAGAGAGACAGTGATCATATGTGGTATCGACAGCAGAAGCAAGATGCCATAATCATTTTGGATCGCTGCTGGAAGCTGGAAGCTGCTGCACATCACTTGAGTTTGCGCTCGTTCCCCGTTTCAACGTCAGTGGTCCCGCAGCCAGCTCGAGCGTCTAGCCTCTTTCCCATCTCGACTCCCGTGCCTTCCCCACTCCACAACAGGATAAGCCCCGCCCAACCTCACTGCTTCATGTGTTTGCTGCTTTCAGATGTGCACTGCATACTTTTGTCTCCATTGTCGTCTGCCACAAAACTATGAACGAACGTACTACCTGCACATCTACTGCGCCTTATTCTCGGCTAGATCGGGGAAGCGGTTTCTGGTATGACATCTGTGTTGCAACGTCCCTAACGTCGACGCACAACATCTTAAAATCTCCGACTTGCCAGCGCAGCCTGTGCGATGCGACACAGCTCGCGAATGTGTCTCAGTCGCAGGAGGTACTGCCGAGTTGCTGAGCAGCTTTCATCTGAAGATTGGAAAAGTGGATGTCGCATTCCATGATTTAGTATTCCAAAGCCACCTTCCCAATTCCTTTTCCACCCTCAATGATTTCATGCGCTTTCCTGATGCCGTCTTCATCGAGCTTCAATTTCTGTGTGTTGTGACATTTTACGTCGTCACTGTCCAGCAACTCCTTCAGCCTTCGTAAGATCAGCCCGTGGCTCTCGGGCTGGACACCGTAGTATGGCTTAGTGCCGAGGAGCGCCCACACAAATGTGAGGCTCTTCGCCATGAATTCGGTCCCGTACATGGGTATCTGTTTGTCTTGCACGATAGAGCAGACCTTTCCGAACGGCGCTAGTATCTTCGCGACAGGCGCAAGGTACCCTGATGTCGGCGTATGGGTGATGAAGGCGTACTTGATCGGCACATTTAGCTTCAACTCCTCGACCTGTTTTACCAGATCTTCGCGGTGGTTCACGGTATGTGTAGCTGCCCCAATATTCTTCGAGAACTTAACAGTCTCCTCCCTTGACGCAGTCGTTATCACAACAGGTAACTTCAGCACACGTCGCGCAATTTGGCTCGCGACGCTGCCTACACCTCCGGCGCCATTGACGATCAAAATTCCTGAGCTTTCGCCTTCTTGAATTTCCATGCGCTCCACCAACGCCTCCCATGCGGTAATCCATGTCAACGGCATACTGGCTGCTTGGCCCCAATCCAAGCTTTTTGGTTTAAGTGCCACGCTCCGTGAGTCAACAAGCTGGAACTCAGCATTACCTCCCGGACGAATTGGGGAGCCGGAATAAAAAACTTCGTCGCCAACTTCAAAATTCTTGACGTTAGGTCCAATGCTCTCGACTGTACCAGCACTGTCGAAACCAAGTATGTGAGGGGGCTTCGGCGCTCGATCATAGTAGTTAGGGTAGTCATCGTATACGCCTGCTCGGACCTTCGTATCGACCGGGTTCACCGAGCAAGCTTTGATCTTCACACAGATGTCGAAGCCGTCCGGATCCGAAGGTTTTGGCACTTCGATGCTTTGAATATTTTTGATCTCGCCGTACTGCGTAACGGCAAATGCGCGCATGGTCGAAGCTTTGGAAGACATTGTGGTTGTTTTGCACAGAAACCAAGTCATCTCCATGTCACATCTTCCATATATATTGCTCAATCAATGTGCCGGTATACGTCAAGATGACCAATTACCGTGATGTCATGCTATCAGATCCACTTCGACCAGCAGAAAGTGTACAGTACTGACAGATGCCGGTACATGTAAAGATGACCAACTACCGTGACGTCATGCTATCAGATCCACTTGCAGCAGACAGTGTACCGTACTGACAGAGGTCGCTCGATGTAGTGAGCATCTTCCAGCCCTCAACACCTTTTTTAAAGGACAATGGTAGGCATGCGCGCCAAGCTATCCGACAATTTATATATGGAATCAACGAATACGGATCTCGACGTTGAGCGTCGGCTTATGTTTGTAGCGTCAAAAGCTCCACTTGGGCTTGGAAACGCTCAAAGGTCTGTGCTCCACATTCCTCACAGGTTCGCATACCTTACTCGTGTCTCCTGAAGATCTCAACTTGCATCATCTCCAGATGACGACGCACCACGTGCGTTACCTTGACAACTGAAGCAAGGCATCCACTCTGAAACAGCCTCACCAAACACGCACTGAGGGACAAGACACAAGAATTCAGAGCAGAAGATGCGCAAATTCAGCATGCTAGTATCGTTCAAGACTCGAGCTTGGTCGTCGTGACGAGGCTTAGTGCAATCCATAGTCCGCGGTTGTCAACAGCCTTGTCTCTCGCTAGCCGGCACCCGGCCCTTTTCGGTATCGTAATTCGAAACACACTTGACCGCATATTTCCCCTTGATACGAGCGAGTAACGTGACTGTTTCCTCTCGTCAGCAGAACAAAGCTGTCAGGCACCAGGCACCAGGCACGAGGAGCTCTTCGACATGCAGAACTGGACATGTGGACAGCAAGAAGCAAGCTGGGCTGTGAGACGCCAAACTCGAGGCGGCTAGCCTTGTGCAACCACCAGCCAGCGGAAAGAACGGGGCCAATGCACGCGTGTGGAGTGATAAGGCGCGGGCGCTGTGCCCGTTTAGGACAAAGTTGGATTACTCTCTGCCTTTAAAGGAAGGCCAGTTGGGCGGGCACTAGGTGCTTTTCTCTGAGCTGAACATGGTGCCGACCCTAAGTAGATAGTGGGTGAAGAGCATTGAAGTGCTGCGTGTTCAAAGGGGAAGATGGGTGATTGCCAGGTGCAGGCGTCCCATGCGCGGCGGCGCGGCTACCGCGATCGATGAGGGAAGGGACCGTTGTGAGGCTACGGCTTGCGGGGAAGGAAGACCCTTTAATCAGGTCCGGGTATATTTAGTCTTAGCAGCAACGCGCGCACAAGTTTCGACATGATGGGATCAAAGAGATGCGCGAGGACTCAGTGCGCAGGGCAGCAATGGGCAAAGAGCGCACAGTCAACGGCGGTGACGCTGGTGAATACGTCGCAGTGACGGCGCACAGACTTGCTCTCGTGTATTTAGTACGAGGACGTGGGGTTGTCACTGCAGCAGAAGACGAGACAGCGACGGGCCATGCATTGTTAGGAACTGAGTTTGACATTTGCGCCTTCGTTCCCTTGTAAACCTGGTCTAGCAGAAGAGCAGCACCACACAGCTCTGTCTCTCCTCTCGCGGCTTGAGCGATAAGGTCCCTGAGCTGGTGTCGAAAACAGCGCTAGACGGCGACCCTGTCCTGCTCCCAATTTACTAAAATCACGCTGCTGGCACTGAACGGTTGCACTGCAGCTAAGAGCGTACTGGTTCCTGGGAGGCTTCGTGTGCCTCCTGTTGCTCTGCTTCTCCCCGTACTGCCCTGCCTGCAACACCTCGTGCAAAGGACCAGCTGCATTAGAGGTGCGCCTGTTTCGAGTTCCTCAACGACCCTAGCAACGCAGCCAATCGAGCACGCCGACGACGACAACGGCCGCTGCACACCAGGCACGCGACACTGCCCCTCGCAAGCCCATACCGTAGTCCCTCATTCCCCCAAAGTCGCTGAGCGATTCGGGTCATGATGGTCGACGCACGCCTCGACGACGCCCGCGAGGCCGGCAGCAAGCTGCTCAGCAAGGGCAGCCGCTGGCGCACCAAGTACTTCGCCAAAGACGATGCATCGCACGACGAACAGCCCAAGACCAAGCGCGCCGACACGTTCAAGCTTAACGAAGATGTCAACGACTTTCTGAAGCCCTCGACCGACAAGGCCATCGCCCAACAAAATGCCGCCGCCGCCTTTCTCGCCGCAAAGCCCAAAATCGACGTCGCCCGCGCCCAACGCTGGCCTGGCGCCCAGGAGATCCTCAGCAGCGCTGCAGCGAGCGGCAAGAACCCCGGCCCTGGTGGCCTGCGGACAGGCGCCCGCAAGAAGGGGTTGACGGTCAACTTTGCCCGCACACAGCCCGAGATCATTGGCCATGGCGGCGACGAGTGTGAGGACCCGTCGCTGGAGGTCTCGCGCCGTAAGAAGGCGAACAGCGTGTCTGATGCCGAACGCCTGCAGAGCCAGAACATCCAGGACGACGCCAACGTGAGCGCCCGCACCCCTCAGTTCAACGGCATGACCCGCACCGCCTCGCAGACGTCGCAGACAGCTGCCCCGCGCAACAGCTTCACACGCACCCACACCTCCCAGGGCGAGATGTCGCCGCCGCTGCAGCAGAAGCTCGACATGGGCCACATCAACACCTACGCCCAACCTCCGCCGCCCGCCCCGCAGCGTATGGGCCCCATGGGACTGGGAGAACGTCCTAGGCCGCTCTCGCGCGCCCCGACCGGCTTCGATGGCGTGCCAGACAACGTTCCTACTGCAAGACGTCCCAGCAAGGACTCTGCGTACTCTGTCTATTCTCAAGACTCAGACAACACCTCCCCAATTGTCGAGAGGAGGGCTCCTGTTCTGCCGCCCACACAAGAGGAGGATGACTTCCGTCCAATGTCCCTCAAGCGGACGCAGACAGGCTTTACCGACATAGTAGATGACTCGGATAACTCATCGCAGACGTCCATGCCACAAGTGCCTCGCCTGCCCGAGTTGCGCTCCGTCGAACAAGAGAACGAATCACCGCTCGAATCGAGGGCTTTGCTGGCTGAGCACTTCCTTCAGAGCGAGCCAGACGACCCTAATTCCTTCTCCGCTAAGGTGAAGCACAAGATGAGGGCTGAGGAAGGAAGGGCGTTGCACGAGGCACAGCAGCGCGCTGCAAACGTACATCGAGGCTCAGACGCAAGCTCGCAGCAATCAGATCCATTTCAGGTTGGCACGCCTCCAACGACGTACAATACGTTCATGGGCGGCAGGACCCCGCCCACGGCGCCACCAGTCCAATCCTCTTACCAATCGCCGCCGCAAAGCCGGCCAGTACAGCCTCCCCAACCGACTTCACCAAGAGGTCTGGACGCGGAGGACCCACACCGGTCACGAGCGCGCGGGCCATCACCTGGACGAAGGCCAATGCCTCCAGGCACATTTCCTCTTGATACCGATTCACATCACCCGTCTTCCTCAGTCTCTACCCATCAGAGCAAGCCGTCCGAAACACAATCGTCACCTGGGAGGTCGGAGCCGTTCTCAGCTACCACTACTGCCTCTTCTGTCCCACCTCAATCAGCCGCGGACGAGCTTCATCTGGACACGCCCTCAGCTTTGCAGCCCGCCAGAGCGCCCACTCAGTCGCAACCTATACCCGCTCAACCTCGGACGCAAGGTTCTATTTCTCAGTCGCAGGGTTCTCTCTCTCAATCGCAAGGTTCGCAAGGATCTATCTCACAACCTGCCGAATCTGCATTTACTATTCGACCGAGGCAGGACATCAGTATGAGGTTAGGGGGTTCCCTCGCTAGATCAGATACAAGGATGTTGGGCGATTCTGCATTCAAAGATTTCGCAGAGCGCGTCATCCACATGAACGGAATTTTTGCATTGACAGCGCAGCTTGGCGGCAATTTACACGATCATCCACCTTCGAAGTGGGCTCGAGTCGCGACCTGGTGGTTCTTGAAGGGACGTGCTGGAATGGAACATCTCATTAGAAGCCGACCGAAGACCACAGAGCCGCAGCAGGAACGTCTTACTCAGCCGCACGTAGACCTGGCCAAGGCGCTGTGGGTCTGTGCAGAAGTTCTCCCTGGACATCCCGCTCTGGCTGCATACGCCGGTCAGACTGAGGATGCCAGGGCTGATGCGGCCAGGCAGGCTGGTGATTCAGCAGCCACCGAGGCTTTTGAGACCAAGAGTGCTATATTCCATTACATGAAGCTGCTCACTGGGTCGATGAAGAAGCATCTGAGCATGCCTCCCACAGCGGCTCTCATTCAAGGACAAAACCAGAACATATGGGAAGAATATCCCAGATACGACCCAATTGCTACAAGTGTACTATCTGGTGCCAGATACAAGCCAAGCAGGAGCGGACCACAGCTGAGCTTGTCACAATATCTGCCTTTGACTGATACAAAGAACGACTTCTGCTATTTCAGAATGTTCGCATCGGCCACCATGGCGACAGATGACGCAAACACCGATCGCACAACGATGCCTGCTGCCATTACGGTGCTTCGGAGCAAAGAAGAATACTCGACCAAGCTTGCGATCTGCAGCCAGAACGAAGATCTGAACCTGGTTGTGGGCCTGAACCCTGCTGCCGGGCCGACTTGGAAAGACATCAATTGGAAGAAGCAGTCGCGCCAGCTATGTCTTCAGCTGCCACATGGTTTTGTTCTCAATCTTGAGCTGAGTGAAGGAGACTGGCGCAATCTCTGGGCAATTGTGGACCACACCAACCGTGTGGAATCAAGCATGAGAGAACGAGCCAACGAACGATTTTCTTGCAAGCTGTATCTGCGAGAGGCAAGCTACAAAGACCCAGCCAATCCTGCTGCTTTCCCGCAAGAGCGTGTCCACGGCTGCAAGCTTATGGTATTTGAGAAATTCGATCGCAGCAGTGAAGGCACTGGAAAGCGTAAGCTGCATCGAGGGTACAGATTAGTGCTTGTCACGGCGCAGAAGAACAAGCAGCTGAGCTTCGTCGAACATGAACTGGGCTCGAAGCAAGAGCCTATGAACTTTGAATATGTCACTGAGACCGACCAGTCCCCAGCAATGAGGTTGCATTTCCGTGAAGGTGCCGCAGAACAGAGGCCTCGGTTGTGCACAGTACATCTTGTCTTCCAAGACGCCAACGACCGCAATCACTTGTTCGGCACGTTCACATCCATGAACATCGCACCTGGCGAGATGACGTTTGCTCAGGTGCCTCTGAAGTCTTTCAGCATCGAGAGCGCAGACCAAGCAGATGCATTCAGCGCCACAGGTAGCCGCGTGCTCGAGAAGCTCCAGTGGCAAGAAGCAAAGACCGTGAACCAAGATCCCGAGGCCGCAGGTCTGGAAGCAGCCCCCACAGTCATGAGCGAGAGCTTGAGGATTGTTTGCCGGCACAGTGCAGGCATCATTTCAGATCGCATGAATCTAGGTGAGCTCAAGTAGATTTCTATGATTAGCAGTGACTGACGGCGACAGGTCCTGGCGAGATCCTCGTGCGCCTTCCCATCGATGGTGCCGCAGACCTCACCCTTCTTCGCAATCCGCAGCAAGACATGGCTGTCGCCATAGACAGCAGCCGCACAGACCAGGGAGTTCCTGATGCGCTCGCTGATTTGCTGCGTACTCTTACAAATGCGACGACCATCCGACGTCTCGCTTTCAACTCCTTCAAAGACCTACATGCGTTCCAACTCGCTGTCACCGGCTTCGAGGTCAAGTTTGATGGGTAAGTATCCTAGAGCCGTAGCCACAACACAATCCTCAGGACTGCACTGACCTCACTAGCATTGCAAGCACATTCTCCATCTCGCGCCGTCGAATGGTGGTCCCAATCTACAAGCAATGGACGGCCAACACGATTCGCCTCCAGATCGTGCACCAGGACAATGTGATCCAGCTGCTCGCCTTCTTTGAAGACTTCTCGCACGCTGACGCCATGAACTTCCGCCTCTCGAGCATGGACACGTTCGAGAAGAAAGACAGCGGCGGCAAATACGGCGTCAAGCTGGTAGATGCCAAGTTCGCGTTGCCGGTGGACCAGCGTCGCGGCGAGGGCAAGATGCAGAAGGCTGAGGGTCGCTTGACGGGCTGGGCGGGCGTCAAGCGCCGCTTCGTGTGTCTCGACGAGATTGAGTATCCTGGCGAGCATGACGATATCCTGATCATGTTCGACACTGCTGAAGGTGAGCTCCGCCCCCATTACCCTACCACGAACGATACTGACATGATCCTTACAGCCCGCGATCGCTTCGCCGACGCCCTCCCTGCAGCGACCATGGAGCGCAAATTCACCGTCCGCCGCAAGATCTAAGCCTCACGCCCTTCGTCCAGCGCCAACAAAGACTCGCAGGGCGCCCGCGTCCTCAACACCCTCAATCCAATTTTCCTTTGTTTCCAATACCTGTTCTGCGGAACATCCTATCTGTCCTCTTCAGCACATCCGCAATCTTACCATTCTCATTCGTGTTCGCGAGCGTCGCGACGGGACACGCGCAAGATACCACAAACTGCAGGCAGGCGTTTATTGGGGGGCACAACGATATCAGACATCGGCATTGAGTTTCTTTCTGCATGCTTGCATCGGCCTGAATATATCCGGCATTACATGTTCCCCTCACGCATCCCCATTGCTGACGATCCCGAGATTTGCGGAAAGGGGAGGCGAGGGAACACTTCTTTGTTCTTTTATTTTCTTCTTCTCTGTATGGACGCTTGTTTGAGTGTGTAGCATGGCCGGGCGTCAGTGCATATTGTTTTCTTTCCTTACATTCTGGGGGCGGGATGCAGGGGTTTGAGTAGAAGAGGCGGGAGATGGGGATATGTGGTATGGTGGTCGGACACGGCCGTGAGTGCGCGTGGCAGGCATGTTGGGGTCAATAGCAAAGTAGGCAGCGTAGGAGAAATCTATGATGGCTATGTTACTATCTGTTGGGCAATTGTTATGCACACACCCTTCTACCCAGCACTTACCAGGCTCCTCATCCGCTCCAACGGCAACTCCTTCGCACGCACATATCTCTCTGGACCCAAGTCTTCCTTTCTGGTGGTAATCAGAGTCAGAGGTGACAGATGAGACGCCAGCCAGATCCGACGCTTCCAATACAGGGTGCTCAATCGTGTCTGCCGTCGAGCCTGATAAATGGAGAATAAGAAGTATGTATGTGATCCATACATAGCAGGTTATAGCCAAAACTAACCAGATTCGATTCGGCAACACCACTCACAGGATAAGAACCACACCAACCTTCAACACGGCACGAAGGAGCAGGAGTACCAGAGCCAGGCGTTGCTATCTCCGCTTATATCCACTAGCGCCGCGCGTCTAACAAACAACCACCCTCTCATCAACAGCATACAAGCAGCCCACGCCCACACAATTCAAAGTCCCGTAATGCTCCTGCTGAGAACCAAAGCCCTACCAAGACTGCTCCCTCTGCGTGCCCATTTCCCCCACCCAAACACTACCTTCCCAGCCCTGTTGCGCAAACTCCACACGTCATCCCCAGCACCTCGCGCAGCCATGTCCCCGCTCTCCCTCACCACAAAATACCGCATGCCGTCTGGCCACTCAATCCCGGTTCTCGGGTACGGCGTATACCAAACCCCAGCAGCCGAGTGCGCCGATGTAGTCAGCCACGCGCTGAAGACAGGGTACAGACACGTCGACTCGGCAGTTGCGTACCGCAACGAGGCAGCCAGCGCCGCGGGGATGAAGGACAGCGGTATCGCGCGGGCGGAGCTGTTTTTCACCACGAAAATCCCGCCCAAGGACATGAGCTATGCGAACTCCAAACGCCATATTGAGAACACGCTGCAGATCACCGGCTTCGACTACATCGATCTCTACCTCCTGCACTCGCCCTACGGGGGCAGGGAGAACCGGCTCGGCGCGTGGAAGGCGCTGGTTGAGGGTGTGCAGGCGGGGAAGATTAGGAGTATCGGCGTGAGTAATTACGGTGTCCACCATCTCGAGGAGCTGGAAACGTGGATCCGGGAGGAGGAGGGGAGGGCTGGACCCGGCGCGGGCGGCGTTCTCAGCGTTAATCAAGTCGAGCTGCACCCTTGGCTGGCGCGGCGCGATATCGTCGACTGGTGTAGCCAGCGCGGGGTGTTGTTGCAAGCGTATTGTCCCATTGTCCGGGCGACGAGGAATGAGGATCCGTTGTTGGCGCCTCTGGTGGAGAAGTTCGGGAAGACGCCGAGTCAGATTCTTATTCGGTGGAGTTTGCAGATGGTGAGTTGTGGGTCCCGGCGTGGAGGGTTGGAGTGGGTTGTTGCTAATGTGTGGTTTGTTTTAGGGGTTTATACCGCTCCCGAAGTCGGTTACCAAAGCGAGGATTGAGGAGAATGCGCAGGTGTTTGATTTTGAGCTGGGGGAGGAGGATATGGAGAGTTTGGATACTGGGGCTTATGAGCCGTGTGCGTGGGATCCCACGGTTAGTCGGGATTGAAGGGGGCTCTTTGTTGTGGGGGAGAAGCGCTACGAGAGGAAATGGGTTTATATCGAAGATGCTGTGTACATTGTGTACGGTGGTATCATGTGTAACAAAAACAAAAGAAATGAAAAAGGAAAAATTACATCGCCTTTCCAGTAATCCGAATCTGGCTGTTCTTATGCAGCGGCGTCTCGTCACCAAACATGCTATGCGGCGTCTCATGGCTGCTCCTCGACGAGCTTCCCCCACTGCTATCCTTCTTATCAACATGCTCGACCACAACATTAAGCTCCGTCGTGCGGTGAATCTGGCCCAGACTCTCATCACTGTCGTTGCGGCTATGGATCTTGCCCCTTCCGCCGCCCTTTGCGGAAGTCATGGCGAACGACTGGAACTGGCTGTGCTTTGCTTTGGAGCGGCGGTCGGACTGCGAGTTTGAGGGGCCAGTGGAGCTATTGAAGTCCTCGGGATCGGCGTCGTTTTCCGTCTTGCCCTGCGCGAGGCGCACAATCAGAGAAGCCATGGACATTTCGATGTTGAGTTTCACCATGTACACGACGGGGTGGAATTGGATGTAGACGACTTGGTTTTTGAGGAACATGAGGCCGATTAGGAGACCCTGTGCTCGTTAGTGGGGGCTGTCTCTGTTACCAATATGGGTGGATTTGACAACTTACGTCCATGGCAATAGAGACGACCATGAGCTTTGCGTTGAAGCTCACAAGCGGCTTGTACTTGGTGAGACCGACTTGATCAACAAGCCTGATCTTGACGATGCGCAGGAAATACCAGTTCAGAGCAGCATCGACGATGAGAATGAGCACCTTGGAGATCTTGTCCCAGACCTCATTGATCTTGACGAACGTCTCGCTGACAGGTGGTACGGTGTGCGATGGAATCCAGATACAGAAGACGGCGACGTTGATGGCAGAGATGATAGCAAAAGTGCCCCATTTGATGTTGCGGACAGTCTTTCGGTGCTCGGCAATGAGGGCAATCCGGTTAATGATGATTTGCATGAGTAGCTGGATCTCGAAAACCCAGAAGGTCAAGATGAAGAAGAGAACGGGGACACTGTCTTCGCATTAGCAAGGGACAGGTGTAGAGCGTGCTTGAGGCATCTTACGTAGGGCCCAACACTCCAGTCAGGAACAACCAACCGACCACTCCAATGCACACGTTCACGATAATCTCACCCCACAGCATGTAGATGTAGACAGACCGGAGCGGATTGCGGTTCCGCCTCGTTTGCTGGATAGCCTCCCATACTGTAAGAAACCCGAAGCCGATGGTGAAGCCTGCTGCCGCCGCGGCAAGCTGGAAGTCTTGGACTGTTGCCGACATGGTGAGTGGCAACTCTTGCTCTCGTATTCAAGCTTCGGTGTGAAAGAGTGACAGAGTCAGAAGCGGCAAGAGACCCTCAGGGTCGTATACATACTACGGAAGACCCAACGGAAAGGGGACATCTCGCCTCTTGTGGGACCTGCCGGGTCAAATGTACACTGACTCGGTATACGCATTAGATAGTGTCTGACATCCGTTGGCTGCTTGGATGCATGCATCGCTCCCTGCCGCTGCTAGCTACCTCTTAGCTGGAGATCGAGCAAGTCCCTGCACATCTCGCTACAGGCTAGCTATCCACCCACTTGCCACGTGAAGTGGAGTTTCCTAGCATGGAAGTAGTTTCAGACAGTTCCTGATCCTCGTCTCTTGCTCCGCGGCACTCCACTGGTTAACAATTTGAGCCACGCCTGACAGCGTCCGCTTCCGAAAGTTACCATCGAGACATGGTCAAGATCCGGCGGCGGTCTCCGTTGAGATGTCGCTAGCTGTGCGGGAGCAGCGAGCCGCAGTGAAGCATGTTGAGGTTTCTGGTAGTTGAGCTCTACTACGTTGGGGAGCGCCTGCTGCGACCTCGGTACGCGGCAAGGCAAGACAAGAAAAATCTCGACTCTCATCTCGACTGTCAACATCCATGTAACGCACTGACGCGCATACAGCCAGCCCAGCGACGTGCAAAGTACCCAAAGTGGTGGGATTTGGCGCCATTGGTTCGTATGGGTCCTTCATCCTCTCGCTTGAACGTCGATCATACAATAACGCCAACTTGCTTGCAAGGGCACCGGTTCGAAGGACCCGCATCTAGAAGTTGAGCGACATGCGGAATCTTCGATAATGCGTGCACCGCCCATTCATTCATATGGAGAAACCTTACCATTACGTTGGCAAGTAATTGCTAGTTAGATGAAGCAGTGGGTATCTCAGCTGCAAACGTACCGCAAACGTACCACCGTCGGTGTAACGCGTCATGTTCCACCGCCTCGACGAGACCCTCCGAGGAACATGCCCTCCCAAGACCCAACTAAGTTTCCAATGTCTCCCCCGCTCGACCAACACAGCTCGCTGCCTCCGTTCCTCTCTCCAGCGCGCCCCTGACTTTTGCTCGTCGCGGGAGCATCTCCCCGAGGAAGCAGCGACCCGCAGCCGGAAGAGGTCAGGTCTCCTCAGGTCCTGCATGCGTGTTCTGTACGCCATAGCCGGAGGGTTCTTTGCAAGGCGAGCCAATCAAGCCCTAAGGCCTTCTTGCCTAAGTAGGCCTCGCGACCGAGATGGATATATCCAGACCCTTTAATCTTGATACAAGATTTGCCTGAGCTTTGATGCAAGCACTCTCGGGGCCCAAAGATCTGTACATCTGTTCAACGAAAGGAGCCGCGGAGCAGTCGATGTTGACGATAATCAATAGCACTGTAGAGTCCGACAACGGAACGCCTGACGCACATCAGCAAGCGAACTGCCATTGTCCGTCGCTCGAACCCTGTGAAGTGAACTAAACCATGGGCTCGCCGCACTTGCCCGCACGGCGGGCACAAGCGGTGGGAAACTCCACCGGAAAATTGGCCAACCATGATTGCTAGCTCAGGCCTCGGAGCTCTACGTCCGGTGCCACCCCAGATCCGTCATGAAGCGGCGTCGCTGGCGGTTGAGTGGAACTCTAATCTGCCTCTGCCTCGCTCTGCCATTGGAGCTCGTCTGACCGACCCGTTAGTCACTCCACCAACATCCCCGTAGCTGCGCATGTCTGACGGTGAACGGTGGTGCTTGATTCAGGTGCTTTCAGTCTCATTGACTCGTAGGAGTACTCGGGGATCTCGCAAGTCGCCGGCGTCCAGGGCGACTTAATGCAAGACGATCATTTGCTCCTGCAGGAGCAAGTTGGTTGCGCCACTGGTTCATCCCATCCTGGCGGGCGCCCACAGCAACCCCAGACGGTCAAGTCGTCCTTAAAACGTAGAAGTAAGGTTTGATGACAGGCTTGGTCCCCTCTGCCGATCAATATTGCTGGATTCCATTCAGACGCTGTGTGCATGTCATACACACACAGTCGCATGACCCGACGCACGTCCTCTGACGGGAGTTTTGAATCGAACGAGTGACATGTCACGGCTCAAGCGACACCATCGCCACTGTCAGATCGTGTCCAACGACCTGCGCACCCCAGAGATCGGGGAGGATCCCGCCCCCAGGTTTTCCGTCTGTTTGGCAAAGCAAAAGCAAAATAACGCCGGATCGACGAACCAGTTCGATCTGGCATGTCACTGCGAGAGGCTCGGCCCTTCTGCATCGCACCGCAGTTGCGCCTTTTCGGACCACCCTTCTGTGGGGGATAAGTCGAATTGTCAGTGCACGCAAAGCCAAAGATTGTGAATGGAAAATTGTACTTTGTAGGATTTTTAGAGTGAGGTGTTACGTATCGATGATTCCTAGGCTGTGATATCTTGCGAAACCTTATAAGCTGCTTGCAACACCTGGACGATCTGCCCCCGGATGGCCTTGTATTTAGAGGTCGCGTATGTTGCTCGCAAGACCGAATTGCGCTGCTCGAATGGAGGAGAGCTCAGCAGGATGTATTAACATACTCCAATAATGAACAGCGCGACTGCGAATGAGGGTTTCTGAGCAACAGCACAGCACACAAGACTCCGGCTCTCTTTGCTGGACGCTGAGGGGACGACTGCGCAGCTCTATGGGAGTGTGTGGAGGGAGGGAGGTGGAGCGAGGGGGGAGGAGGTAGATGGCGATGGGAAGGAACGAAGGAACGAAGGAAGCAACGAAGGCCAGACTATGACGTCGAATCGGCGTACGCTGACCTCGCTCCCTGTTCAAGAAAGATTAAGACATCAGGTGCAAAACAGCGAGGCCAGAGAAAAATACCCGTCTTCAATTCGAATCATTATAACAACTTCTTTCACAGAAACGCGCCTGCCAGAAAAGGCGAGGAGGGGGGTATAAATGCGCTCGCTATCTATCCATCCATGATCACACTCTCTTTTACTTCATGAACACTCTCTCCTTTACCTCTAGAAATAAACAAGAGCAGCACTCCCGTCACATGACCACACAACCAACCTTCTTCCTTCCCCTCTTCTCCTCTCTCTCTTTCCCCACAACCACCACCCCATCCTTCCTCATCCCTATACTCCCCATCCCACCGTCGACCTGAACACCCTGCACGGGTCCTAACGCAGGCGCTGCGCTGTACGGCCCCGCCAATCGCGCTTGCATCTCGCGTCCGGCCATCATGGGTGGCGCAGCCAGAGGTGACGCACTCATCGCCTGCCCCATCCCCATCCCCGTACCTGGATACTGCTGCTGCTGCCCCTGCTGCTGCGGCACAGGCACATTAAGTCTCGGCAACACCGCTCTCCTCTCTGGATCCGTCAGATGAGCGGGTGGCGGCACAGGCGCGCGTCTGGGCACGGGCGTGGCGGTCGGGTTGAGTGGCGGGTTGGGTGGGAGGGGTTTCGGAGTGGTCTGGGTTGCGCCCGGGGGTGGGAGCAGAGTTGCAGAGTTGCTGCTGTGGTGCTGAGGAAGGGGTGGCGGTGCAGCAGAGGTGCTGAATGTGGGCTCTGCGGTGCGGCGCGAGAAGAGGGAAGGGCGCCGGGATGGGGTGGTCGTAGGCGGGGATGCGGCGGGAGAGACGATGGGGACGGGGACGTGGGGAGGCGGAATGTAAGAGCGTGGTTGGGGAGGCGATGGCGCTGCGGAGCCCCTGCGACGGCCGAATAAGTCTGAGGAGCTCGGGCTGGGGTATGTGGTTGGGTGGATGAGGGATGGGCGGCGCAGCGAGAGGTCGGTGGCGGAGAAGGACTGGCCGGGTGTCTGGTAGGGCCCACTGGGCGAGAGTTGAGAGGGATTTACGGTGGCGGACATTGTGGGGAGCATAGGCACAGGTGGTATGCTGGGTCGCGAGCTGCTTGAGATAGAGCCTGAGTTTGAGCCTCGGCTTCGTCGTCGCCCGGATGGTGGTGCGTTGGGATGACTGAGGCTCACGCTCTCAGATTCCTCTGCTTTGGCTGTGTAGGCGGGAGGTGGTGGGACCCAGTTGTCTGCGTCGCTCTCATGAGGAATTTCTCGTCGCCCGGAACCGTCAGCTCGCCGGTATTCCAAGGGACGGAAGGGAAGGGCGCGCAGATGGCGACGGTTTGCGGGTGAGACGGCTGCGACGGTGGCAGCTCTTGCGAGGGACATCTGCGATCTGGGCTGCTGGTTGTCGTACGGCATCTCGAAAGCAGCTTGCGCTTCTTCGGCGGTCAACTCCTCTTCATCTGCCATGGGTGCAGGCCTGACAGTGGTACGGGAGCGCTGGACAGACGAGCTGCCGCTTCTTGAGCTTCGCCGCGCACCTCCCGCTTGGTCTTGTGCTCTACGCTGTGCTAGCGTCCTTGTCCTCATAAGTTCAACCTCCTGATTGAAGTCTATGGAACCTTCGGGGAGAACCTCGCCGGGACACAGAGGATCCAGGTCGTATTCAGTCTTCGAAGTCAACGGGACGGCAGCCCCAGCAGGGTTCGTCTTGTCGAAGTCGAGAACGATAACGATGCCTTTCGAGCCCATCGAAGCATCTGGTGCGTCGCTTTCGTTCTGCGCCGTGCTTGAGTTCCCCACTGCAACGAGGCGCTGGATGTTTTGGCCAATCTTGACCCACCGTAGCGCACATATCTCCTGATATGTGTATGCATCCAATTTTGGGATTGGAATACAGAAACAAGGCTGTATAGGAGCTTGGCCCTTCGCCTTTTCGCTCGGCTTGTACTCCCAGCCCGGCACTTCGTATACCCAGATGTTGGTGGTGCCGCGCATGCGGAGAGCCACGGCGGCTAGATCTGCGTTTGGCGAGACAGCCGGCATAGCATCGTCAACAAACTCAGAGCGAGTCCAGCGCTGATGGTCGGGGAGAAACATCTTCCTCTGCGTGAAGCGCTGACACGCGATGTCATATATCCCCCACGAGTCTTCCTCAGCGTTGAAAGCGAAAAGCTCATTAAACGTCCCCGTGTCTGCATCTGGTAGAAGCGTCGCCTGACGCGCTATCCTCGCGGTCTCAGGAAACAAAACAGACCCTGTCCATACGGTCTCGGGCGCTTGTGGGATCGGAGCACCCTCCTCATCGAGCGGACCATCGTATAACCCTGGTAAGACGAAGAGAGCAGAGCTGTCTGACTTGCGTGCATATCCCGTGATGAGCAGCGTGCGCCCATCGTCGGAGAACTCGAGCGCATCTCCCGCCGGCCCTGATAGCGTGCGCCTAGCGGTCACGGGGGCATCAGGAAAGACGGCGACCACTTCAATACCAAACTTGTTACCAGTGATCAAGATGCGCGCATCTGGCGAAAGGACAAGTGAGGTTGCCTCGTGAACCAGCTGTACTGTTCGACGCATCTTGATTTGGCCGCCCTGCTCGCCATGGATCTCGTAAAGATCGACTTGCGAGGGCCGCGACAGCACCGCAAGCAAGAAGCCATCTTCTGTGATATCGATGGCGATGGGCTTGCGCTTCACCTGCAGGGTACGGGCAAATAGCCTCGGCAGCTGCACCGTCTGAATGAGCCAAATATTGGACGCCGAATAAACAGCCACGTATTGACCCTTCCTCGAAATGCTGAAGTCGAAGCTGTCGGGCAGCGCTGATGACGACGCTGAGTTGGACAGCAGCTCCAGAAGCGTGAGACTTGGGTGCGCGTGCGCCGTGCTCGCTGTGGGGCTGCCCGCGGCGGTCTGGCGGTGGTCCTCGTCGGTCGTGTTCGATGTCATCGCGGTCGAATAGCCGGACTGGCTCACTCCAGACGAGGACGTGGTCGAGTTGTCGATCGAAGAGGCGGCTGGCCTGCTGTCTACAGCGTTCATGCTCGTATGCGAATCTGGGCTCAGAGCGCCTTCATTGTTGGCGAAGGTCACCTCCTTTCCCCGGGCACCGATTCTGCTGTCTCTACGATCTTCTGCGTGCCGCGAATCCCTCCTCCCCACCATTTTTTGCCGGCAGACAGTCCAGCGCCTTCGTTATTGTATAGTCGATTGTTTGCGGGTAGTCATTCGTTATGCGCGGTCGGAGAGGGGCGAAGGGAGGGCAACAGAGCTCCACGGAGCATACCCGGGGCGGCTTTCAACTGCAGAGCGGCGGAGGATGAGGAGACATGGCCCGCCGAACCTCCACGATACGAGATGAGGCTATCAGCACGGTTTGGTGTGGATACGAGTACGGTGGGTTTGACATCTTGGATCGCCCGCTTGCCACTAGCCTAGTCCCGCGACGGCGTGCCTCCCCACGCTTGACCGTGCCTATATATAGCGCTTACAATCACACGCAAGTCGCGCACCTCGTATTGGAGAAGTTTTTACCGATCATTTGGCAGAAGACTCTACCGATCAAAGGCCAGCTGCTGCCCATTGGCAACGAAGAAGGCTTCCATATTGCTTCTTTACTGACTGCCCCCTGTCCTTAATTGGCTGTCTTTACGATTGCCGTCACGATTACCGAAAGGTGCCCTGCTGTCTTCGAAACAACTTTGCTTCTGGCGGGAAGAGGGGAACCTTTCCACGGAGAAAGATCCCGTTGTCGATCAACTGCACGAGCGCTGCATCTACATGTACACAATTATCTGCGTGCATGCACCTCTCGTAATCTCCACGACGCTATGCCTTAACGCAAGGCTGCGCTAGCTGTCAGGCCATACAAGCTGCCGAGGCACGTGTCGGAATCTTCAACGTGCTGAACATGCTAGCCCGCATTTGCTACTTTCATATAATGAATTATTATCGCAATGTATTATCGTTCAGATGGCCGTTAGAATCAGAGCTCGAGCGTGCCTTGGCTTGCATCAGCCCCGTGCTACAGCTGCATTCGTCGTTGCACTCCCCTTGCCCTCCAAAAGCACCTGATGCTGCTGTATCAATTCTTCTGGGCAGAGGAAATCGATATGAAAGGGTACATGGGACATGGTCTCCTTCGCAGGTCGCATGCCCGACTTCCACATCGACAGTCGATGTTCTGCGTACTGCGTGAAGTACGGTATTGGGTTGACCGAAACAAAATCCGTGGCTACGTCTGCCTTGATGTTAATGGCTTCCTGGATTCTCCTTGCATGGTCTCTCTGGTAATCCACCAATTTCTGTGGGATTGCAGTCCAGGCCTTGATAGCGCGATCGCGGATGTAATGTCGAGTGCTTGGCGCGTCGCTCGGTAATGTCCACCACTGCTTCCAGAAGAGCTCCGGTCCTTCAGCCAACACAAACCACGCCAACCAAGAGCTGCCTTTGCGAAACATTCTTTGCCCATCGATGCCGCTGCCCCAGTCAAATACCCATGGCTTGTGATCGTTGCCTACGTTTGATATGGACGTCCTGAATGCTGAAGAGAGGAGCATGAACATGAGCTTGTAATCCTTCGCATCCTGAGCGGGCATGGAGTGAACAAATGCGAGTCGCTGTGAGATGACAAGTTCCTCCTTCTGCCGGCTTGTTTCCAGTTTGCGTGATGGATAGATGAAACGTATGCCGAAGTCGCTGGAAGGCTTTGCAGAGTCTGATATGCCTGAGCCGTGGATAGTCTTCGAAATGTTTGCGAACTTAGACAGAACACGCCAGCCATTTGCAATGCGAGCTCGAAGTTCGTTGCCATAGGGGTCCTCGGCCGGTATGCCATAGCGCTGCTGCATCGAGTCGTGTGCGATGCGATGGCGGTCCACCAGAATCGCTGCAAGATGTTGAGGGATCAGCTGTTCGAGCCATTGAACGCTGTAGTGTAAGGGTCTGCTTAACAGGAGGTTGCGGCTCTGGGGAAAGGTAGAATGTGCAGCTGCTGGGGCAATTGTGCTGATGTAGTCGAATATCAAGCTTCTCGATCTTGGATCTGTTGATCGCAGCGCGCGCAATTCATCAATAGTACATTCTGAGAAGACGATAATGAGTATATCGTCAGGCAAGTCCGAGAAGCGGAGGCGCTCTCCAGTGCGCCTCGTTGGCGTTTTACTACTGCATTTCAGCGAGAACATCGTGGGTGGCAAAACAGGAAAAAAGACGGAATTGCATCAAGTAACATAGCAAAAGGGAGAGTGAACTAGTCCATGTCTTGAGGGGTCGCGGCGCAACAATCAGGCAATCGAGTCAGGAGATTGCTCGAGACATGGATGATGCTCCTATGAACGTTGAATCGGGCGGCGATCGTTGCATTCGGTCTTTCTCTCGACTACCAACCTTCAATACGATACGAGACTGATACAAGCCCGCGACAGACATTCCGCGTCTAGGTGAATGCGATTTATCATCTGACGAAGAGACTGTTAATTAAAACAGGTCAGAGAGAACCGCAGTTAGCCCGATCACAGGAATCGCTGCGTGCGCGAGCTCAAGAAGTTGTGCATGATAGGTAGAGTCCAGAGGAGCTGCAGGCGACAGGCCCAGGTGGTATGGCGATTGCTTAATGATAGCTGGTGGGAATTTGGAGTGTCGTGATGCGTTGGGGAGCTCCGCGGACCAAATCTGCACAACTGGATGACAACCATTCGAGAAGGCGCGGCCCGGTGGTGGGGCCGCATCTAATTTTCCATCACCACCAAGGCCGGCTGTCCCATCGCATGTTGATAGTTCTCAGGACCGATTTTTCGACACAAAACGTGTGTTGAAAGACTAATGCGCGAGAAGATAATGCTTGCTTGATTGATCGTAGCAAGAATTTGAGCGCTCGTACAGCCGTCCGAGATGAACTGTCCACCAGGCTGTCTTTCAACGATCACCCCCTCCTTTGACAAACCGACTTCGCTTGACTCCACCCAGATGAGGAAACGCATGCATGTATATATGCAGCCTCGATACCGGTCTTCGAACCCGCTTCTCTGTTGTACTGCACATTGCCACTTCTAACCGACCCTTGGCAGTCTGGAGGAATTCAGCCAGGAAAAAGCAAAGGGACAACGCGATTGACAGATTTTGTACCTCTCTGAGCTCTTATTCGAGTATTTTACCAACCCGTTCGTCCTCTTACACTATATTGCTACAGCAACTGATCAACCCGCTGTTCCAACTTGCTTATGCCCTGAATTTGTTGACAACATGCCGCTAGTATGCAGCTGATGTCTCAGCCCTCGAATGAATTACCTGCCCCAGATTCCCACACGACAAGGCTCTACCATGCTCTGCAAAAGCCACAGGAAGGTGTGCCTGGTGTTGTTTTCGCAATATAACCACGCTAGAACGCATTCAGTAGACTCCATTGCCTAGCCTGCAAACACACATTCAGCTGGACTTGCGCTGTTCACCGGGAAGCCTATACCAGTCATCCCTAGCCCTAAAGGGGCTAGTTGTCACATGTGCGGCTCACTTCCACTGACTCCCTGTTGGCTGGTTGTGCACCCGTCGACCGTGTCTGGCATATCACATCCGCCCCCAAATTGAAAGAGACGAGGCTCGATGTGCGCACAGGGTATTGATGGCGTGTGGCCTGATAAAGGGCGTTCGTTGAGCAGGCTGTACTTTGCTCATTTAAACCTCAGCCTGCTCCTCGACGTGGGAGTATTCAGCCTTCCTCAGCCTGTGCTTCCAATACGACACCGATTGTTACAATGTCGAGACAGCTGCCCTGGCTTATGCTATCTGGCTCAGTCTTGCTGCAGCTTTCGATCGCTGGGCCTGTAGATCCAACCATCACTCCACCTGCTGAGCTTTTCCCTAGGGACACGAACGATGTTGACTTCATGGGTTACACGCGGTCTGGTTCAGTAGGCCCATGTGAGTACTGAACTTGACTTTCCCAATATGAGCTAACTTACTGATAGATAAACCTCAATCCTGTGAGCTTCTCGTCCAGATGTGATCTCCGTTGCTGATATGACCAGGCGCTCCCAGCCTCACATTTACCGAGGACGGTACATATGCGCGATGCTGCGCAGTTGGTGGAAGTTGCCCCCCTGCGACAGCCTGTAACCAAGAGAACGATCTAGGTTACATGGTCTTTTCGACTGCGGGTGTGTCTTCTTACACGCCAATTGCTTGCACTGATGCCTATGATGGCGCGGCTTTCTCGATGTGCAACACAGCCTACATTTACGAGAACATTGGTGATCAAGGCCGCCAAACCCTCTTCTTTTGCGATTCGTCTGCTGCAAAGTACACGTTATACCGCAACATGCCCCCTGTGTCCACTACTAATAAGGTTGACACCTCTTCGAGTAAGCTGATGACCTGTTGATATGCGTCAAGTCAAGCTGACCTGTGCGCAGCAAATTCATTGAACGGAGTTTCCACGACCACTCCAGCTGGGCCCACACAAACTGCTGAACCAAAGTCAAGCTCGAAAGCATGGATTGCAGGCGTTGTTGTCGGTCCCTTACTAGGCCTCGCACTCGTTGCCGCAGGAGTGTTGCTTTGTCTGCGCCGCAAGAAGAAGAAGAACGCTCAGACGCCTCAGCATGGCGTCGCTACAATGGCACATGCCAATCCTTCTCAACCCCCAGCGGGCGTTGCCGGCTACACCGACGCGAAGCCTCAACTTCAGCCAGCACAGAACACATACCACAGCTCCCAACAGGTGCAAGCATATCCTCAGCAGGGAGCCTTCTCGCCTCCACAGGTATCACCGCCGGTGTCCCCAGCACCGCAATACGCCTACCAGGCCCCGTATAATACATCTTCGAGCCCGCCGAATGCGGCTTATACGCACGATGTGAAACACGCGGCTCATGGCGGAGCGGCAGAGTTGGGTGGCAGCAATGTGATTGCACCAGCCACGTCGGTTGGCCAAGGTGCTGAACTTGGTGGGCAGAACGAGAAAACAGGCCGTTAGTAGCTATGACAGGTGAACGTAAGTGCGCAATCGGGATCTAATTTCTGGGCAGGTCCTAAATTCTGGGCAGGATCGTGGAGGAGTATACTTGAGATTCTTCATGTCATGTGAGGTTTGCCGTTATGTTGGAAGTTGTGTATTTCCTAAGTATATACTCTCGCTAACTATTCTGAATCCATCACGAAGGATATCCTCCTTCTAAAAATCCAGCAATTCTCTTCTCCATCCACCTGTTATCCTCCTCATTTGCGCCACCCCCACCAATGTGGCCCCAAACGCTGGGTATAACCTTTACCTTTCCCCCCTTCAAAAACCCCACCTCCCTCTCATTAGCCCCAGGCCTAAAATACTGATCCGTCTCACACGGCATCAACAAAACCCTCGCATCCACATGTTTCAACGCCTTCCCCACGTCCCCTTCAAACCCCTCCCCACACCTACTCACATCCCCCCTCTGCCACATCCCCAACATAGCCAGCAAATCCTCCCCAGTCCACCCCTCATACCCTTTCCAGGTCGCCATCTCATCCCACGCCTCCAGCGTCTCGAACCCCGCTTTCTTGTACAGTTCTTGATCGAACCACTCCGCGCTGGTTAGCCACGCCGAGTAGCCCTTGCCGAACGCGCGGATTCCGGATTCGGGGTCTTTGGCATTCTGCAGCGCGGTTTTGGGGCCTTCTAGAAATTGGAAGTTGTGGCGAGAGGTTTTGGCGCTGGAGCACACGATCACGGCGTTCTTGACGAAGGAGCGGTGCGTTGTGATCCAGTGATACGTGATCTGCCCGCCCATCGAAAAACCGAGCATCACATCGACCTCGTTGATTTTGAGCTCCTCGGTCAGAAATTGGTGCTGGGCCTTAACGCAATCCATATACTCGAGCTTGTCGGGGAAATTGTCCGTATTGGAAGGGGATGAGGACTCGCCGTTGCCGAACAGCGCGAGCACGATTATTTTGTAGTCGCGCAGCGCATAGTCGGCGTGGGTGAGGGTGTTGGAAATGCGGCCTCGGAAGCAGGTATGCACGACTGCGACTTTATCTTGTCGGGGGTTGAGGATCTGGTACGCGAGGCGGACTTTGGGGAGAGTGGTGCCGTTGTGGAAAGTGAAGTCGGTGAGCTCGTAGTGTTGTACTGGTGGGGGGCTTTGGGATGACATGGTGGGCTTTTGATTTGATCAATTGGGTTGGTCAATTGGTATGGGGAGAGTTGATTGATGTTACTATGGTATTGCTGCGTGGGGAGATTGATGTGGAGAGCATGTCGACGATGACGTAAGGAGACAAGGAGATGCGTCCGATGACGGTGTCAACCACACAACTACAATGACACTGACATACACGGATTGTACTTTCCAGACGGACATTTCTGTTCAAACCTTTTCCTAAGATTTATGTGTCTGCCACGACCTGCCAGTTTATAGCCAGTCACCCACCACCGGCCCCTCCGCCAGGCCCATTGTACTCCAGCATCCACGACAAAGTCATAGCATGCATCTCTTCTGCCACGCCCGTCTCGCTCTAGGCGTCGCCTTACCCTTGACAGCCATGTACCTGACGCCAAAAGACGACCTCACGCAAGGACACCCGCAAACCACCCCTCAGAAACCCCAATCGCCACAAGGAACACCTCATCCTCAGTCATCGGCAACTTGAACCCTGCTCGTCCCTCGGAGATAAGTCTGGTCCTACTACGCCCTTGCTCCGGTCGAGCCCCACAATCGCCCCACACCACAGTGCTTAATCTCCGCCTCAAAACCCATCAAAACTCAAAACTCAGAGCATCAAAGTTCTCATCTGGCGGTTAACCCCTCAAGACAGCAGTTTGTCAACAGAAACATAACACCTGCTTTCTATCGAACCTTCATCAAAAGGAGTAATAGCTCAACAACATCACGGGCTCGTGGTTTAGTGGTATAATACTCCCTTAGCATCTCGCAAGCACACTAGTGCTTTGAAATCTAGCCTGGGAGTGGTCCGGGGTTCGATTCCCCGCGAGTCCATTGTTTTTTGTTTTGCTTGGGGTCCGTAGGTGGTCGAGGGTTTTTTTTGGGCAAGTCAATCAGGACTGCTAGCGAATTTAGGCGGTCTGCAGTATACAGGATGCGGAGAAGACAGGTGAGAAGAGTGTATGAATTTTTCGCTGTCGTTGTCGTCCGAGATTGAGGTGGAAGTACAGGTACGTTGAGATTTTTTGTTTGTGATTTGATGAGAGAGAACTCAACTATCCTACATGACGTGCCTGGCAGTAAACCTTCCTTTCTTCTTGTTTGTCTATTTGATACCAGTGATCCGCACTGGTTGTGCGTGTCATGCATACTCGTGCAAAGGCACATGTGCAAGCCTCAACCTACAATTGGCCATACGGGTTAAGAAACACCTGCACGCGGAACTCAGCAGACGTATCTCAACAAAAGTTGAAAAAAAGGCAGCGCTTTGATAAGAGGACTTCACGACTAGTTCGCGCATACTTCAACTTCCAATGCTAGTCATGCAGGATAGCTACACATACGGGTCTCTGATTCCAAAACTCCACCCAGCGTTCTTCTCCAAAGGTCTTGCTCGCAAGCAAGGCATGATTGTCTATAAACCATAAAGTCTTCTATTGTGGGACTGGTCGTGAGTTCAGGTGAGAGACTCGCCAGGGCCGGCGTGCAGTTGACAGGAAGCCAGGTATATGACTCTGTCATAACGATCGGCTTGGTTCATTCGTGACTCTAGTCAAGTCTGCACCACAATATCTACACTGTCTTCGATCCTAGTGTAGAGTATTGATTCATCTCTCGATCTGTTTCACGTGTTGCAATGTGTTTGCCACGTGCTTTCGCTGCTTGCGGCGATGATCGCTTGCAACCACTGTTACCTACAAAATATAGAGAAGATGCATGCTACCACCACTGATCATTGGTAGAGTCGCTTCGGCTACGTGTGTTTCATACGGTTCTGTGCGCTCATCTGCGGGTCTCGTTAAGCATACCCTATAGCAGTACGATGTGGCGTTGGGCTTCAGCCAACGACATGTACAGCGTGCGCATTGTTTCCTTTTCCTCGTGTGCCCCGTCTTGGCCGAATGCAGTGATGCAATTCAGGGGCCTGTGTCACTTGTGTCTACAATCCGAGGACACCCGTAATGCAATGCTCAACGCGTGCGTTCCGAGTAGTCATCACAGGAAGTCTGACATTAGGAATGCGACTAAGCAGCTTGTCTCAGGCTTTGTAGGAAGTAAGCCTGGATGCGAATACACAACTAGGGGTACTGGCCCGTCGATACATATAGAACGGAGCCAACTCCGGAGACGCGACGACAGGACCATCATCCGAGTGAACCTATTCTGAAAACAGCATTAAGCTTTGAACCGCAGAATTGATAACCAAAGCCCTCATCGGTGTGTCTGGCTCAACTTCTTCGTAACTCCACAACACGCCGCATAAATGGCCCCTGGTTTGCGTTGCCTCCGAGGATCTGCTCGAGTTACGATCCCTGCGGGTCCATTCTACACTGCTCTTTCTTCCGTCGCCGAAAGAGCAAGATGTCAGCCTCAACGGCTAGGCCAGCGCTAAGTGCAGAATACCTTGCCGCCGACAGAGGGACACAGATCCTTGTTGTGGTCATCTTGTGTCCAACACTGGCGTTTCTGATCGTTACTTTGCGATTATACACTCGACTTCGAATTACCAAAACTGCGTCAAGAGAGGACTATGCAATTGTATTGGCTACAGTAGCTCACACGCACACCTGATTATGAACCGTATTCATTCTAAGCTAGAACAGGTTTTTAGCATTGCCTGGTCAGTCTGTCAAATCATCCGTAAGTCAACATGCTTAATGAAAAGGAACTTTCCTAACTCTAATCAGAGGTCAAGAATGGTTTAGGTCGACACATAGAAGCTGTAAAACTCGAGAACACTGTTACGTCTCTCAAGGTCAGTCAGTAAATACAGATGTAAACAAGATGAACTAACAGCTACAGGCGCTATACGCCAGCATCATCTTCTATGTGTTTGGCCTTTTCTTCACCAAAATGTCAATCTACTTCCAATTTCTCCGCCTTAGTATAGAACGACCCATACGCATATTCTGCTGGGTCTCTATCTGGTTTACCGTGGCCGTCGGCATTGAGGCCCTTTTTGCCGGAGTCCTCCAATGTCTTCCTGTGCCTAGATTCTGGGACTTCCGCATTCCAGGCAAATGTTTGAATACTACGGCACTTTACTTCACGAACGCAGCAATTCTGATTGTTCAAGACATTTCTTGTGTAATACTGCCGTTCTTCATCTTGCGGCAGTTGACTATGCCTAGAAAGGAGAAGATTAGTGTCATGCTCGTTTTGTGTTTGGGTGGATTGTAAGTATATAACACCCATCTGTAGAAACTTAGCTAACCCATCAACTCTAGTGGTGCTATAGCTTCAATCTGTCGATTGCACTCAGTCTATGTCGTCACAACTTCAACTGACATCACGTGGGACAACACAGGCCTTGTCAGCTGGACTGACATCGAGCTCAACGTCGGCATTATATGCGCTTCACTACCTACATTACGCGCCTTCATTATCAAAATCTGGCCAACTGCTTTCTTGAGTTCGTTGAGATCGGGAAGATCTGCTTCGAACAATCAAGGATCAGAAGGGCATTACTTTGAAATGGAGGGCTCGGTTCTAGTGAAGAAAAGCCTCGGCCATGAAAGCACCAGAACCCAAGGAGACGAAGATTTGATCATATCGCAATCCGCAGATCAGTCTCGACAAGAAACTCATATGAAGCCGTATCCTCAAGTCTCCCTGCACGAAGGCAAGGAGAAAGAGGAGAAAGACTTATGCTCTCCGCAAGGGGCGGAGCTGAACAGGAACTCGCTAGAGAGACCAAGCTCATCTAGTATACGAACAATCGAGTCAGTCTGACTCAAATTAATAAGTTTACCGTTATTGGTTTGCCAAACACATCGAAGCCCGATGAAATTCTACCGAAGCGCAGCAGAAGTGACATTAACATGTTCCCGTATATAAGCGCATTTCCGAGGCGCCTGAGCTCTTGACACCTACGGATAGCCAGAAGGCTGCGGCAGGCGTTTGAAAGGGCTCGAGAAGTGTGAGAATAACTTGAGTGGTTCTGGCATAGTACAGATGTACTCAGTCTTGTAGTCAGTAGAGGTCCTTTGGAAGCAGATGCATAATGCGCCCTATCAGCTCTGAGTTGGCAATGGAGGATGCGCGCGCGAGACAAGGCACGCACGCAAGCCGTATTTCAATCGCAAGTGCTACAGTCTCATGTTTTACTAGGGAGAATGTATGTTGGAATATAAATCATGTGAACTTCAATCTTGCTCCAGCCCGAATAAGTACATAAACGCAGGTGATTACATAATCTTGGCAAGCGTCGCATCCAGACAACGGTACTACCTACTGTACCACAAGGACCGAGAAGCGCCCGAATCGCCGTCGCAGAATGTCGCCGCAAGTGTCACGTGCATGAACGCAGCCTCAAGTCTCCCTTGGCACTATGCGTACGGGCGTTCTTCGCTCATTTGTCGCCACAGGGCTTTATAATACGGTCACAGCCCCCTCGGGAAACAATAACAACAGTTCCTCCAACCAAGTCACTCGAAACGTAAAGTCATCCAACACTCACAATGTCGGCCATCGCCTCAATCGCAGTCTTCCTGCTCGCCACATTGCATGTCTACATCATGGCGCTGGAAATGTTTTTCTGGACCAAGCCAGCCGGGCTGCGTGCGTTCGCGTTGAAACCGGATTTCGCGCAACAGACGAAGAACATGGCTGCTAACCAGGGCCTCTATAATGGATTTCTCGCTGCTGGACTTTTGTGGGGCTTGGTGCACCCCGACGCCGCCTTTGCGGTTCAGATTGCGCAGTTTTTTGCGGGATGTGTCTTCGTGGCTGGTGTTTACGGTGGGCTCACGGCGAATAGGAAGATCTTCTTTGTTCAGGCGCTGCCGGGGGCTTTGTGTCTTGCTGCTGTGAGGGTTTTGTAGGGGCTTTTGGAGTGTGAGGGGCTATGGGAGGTAGGATTGTAAGAGTCGAGGCGGTGTGGAAAGCTAGGGCTGTCGGACTGAAGAGAGACTGGGTTGATTGATGGAATGTTTGGTGTAAGAGAGTATCATATGGTGCATTGGTCTGATGATCATCAGAAACTCAGGATATGCCAGCGTTACGCATGAGACAGAAGATGGAGAAGTGGTTAACCAGCTATTGGGGTATGCTTTCGTATCAAGCAGAATACAGTAGCTTGCCTGATCGTTAGTAAATTGCGAGATACTAAATGGAACAATAAAGTCACAGGGAGTACACCATGACCTGCACCTTATGATACTATAGAGTAAAGATCTGTCAAAATTGGAAACACAGTCAATGAAAGGGGATTGTATTGGTACGATTCGAATGATTAGATACTTTCCAAAGCATCTTCAAATGTCTCATCATCATCACTTCTTTCATCATCCTGCATTACACCGTCAGACTGTTCCGTGGCAAAGGCCAATTCTGGATCACATAGATCGTTGATCAAGTCAGTCCATAATGCCCGCCACTCATCACTCACTGATATACCACTGATCTCCTGACGAAATTGCTGCAGCTCATCGAGTGGAATCCCTCTGCCGTACTTTGCGAAAGCTGGTTTCACGATTGCACGAAACCTATCAAAAACCTCTAGTACCGCAGTAGGTGCAAATAATTGGGCTAAAAATACAGCGTTATGACGTGGTGCTGTTCCATGTGATAGGTTTGCGCCTGCTCTGAGTAAGACTCCCACACATGGTGAGGCACCGATAAATACTGCGAGGTGTATTGCAGACCAGCCCTGTTGATTCGAAAGCATGTCTACATCTGCCCCTGCGCAGATCAGGAGCTCCATAGCTCGAACGCCGTTTCCGACAGCTGCTGAAAGTGGTGTATATCCATGGTAGTCTCGGTAGTTGACATCTCCGTTGTGTTCGAGTAGTAGCTGGACAATGGCAGCATCGAGATCTCTGGCACGAGCCGCAAAGTGCATTGATGTCCACCCTGAGAGTTCTTCTGGTTTATTCGGGCTTGCTCCACAACGAAGCAAGGCGCGAACCTTATAAAGATCATTGCGCAAGACAGCCCAATGTAGAGGTGTTCGTCCCATAGCGTCAAAAGCGTCAATATCGTGTTCTGTCAGTCCGTCGAGATCATCGGGTTCGCCGTCAGGAAGTCCGAGAATTTTCCGATGCCGATTTGTAAATCGAAGCTCGTTCAGTCGGTCAGGGTCATCGAACATTGATTTCAAAATCGAGGCTGTATTGTCATCCACGACTTTTCCTAAAATCATCTCCCATGCAGTTTCGAAGGATGCCAATCGTTTTTCTCTACGTGGTTGTCAGTTCAAGGCGAAACATGTGAGCTCTTGCACCGACCTGGGCGCAATATACTCGTGCGGGTCAACACCCTCTGCCAAGACGATTTTACAGAGCTCGAGCATGCTGGGCTCTAACCTACTCAGTTCGAAACTAGTTAACGCAGCCCAAAGGACTGAGACACCGTTAGACCTGACATCATATGGCGACGCAAGGCCTTTAGTGAAAAGCATGTTAATGCCATCAACGTTTCTAAGATAGAGCATTCTAAAGATTGGTGCATCATCGGGTACAATGCGCGATGCACGCAGTCGATGCATATCGATTCCATCACGCTGACTGTAGGCAAGTGTTGTAGTCAACGTTCGAGCCAACAGCCAGGTCGGGAAATAGTAATCGATCCTAAGGTATGGTAGCCTTCTACGCTTGCTACAGATCTTGTTGTTACAAGGTGGAGTCAGTATTGGTATATCTGATATCTTGATCTGCAGCCGTCCAAACAAAGAACTTAGCACAGTGTTATTTGCGATTCTTGTAGGCTTGTGGCAAATGCAGGCGCACCACTCGGTCTGGCAAGAGCTCCACTGGGGTTTAGTCGGTCTTGTACTGATGATAACGATGTTGGTGTCATTGACACCGGATGGGCTTCTGAATAATTTGTCAGCCGAGAAGGGTCTCTGGACACGTAGTAATGTCTTTTCCACATTTTCGCTGATGGCTGTGGCGAATGTTTGAAATTGGGTTTCCATGTTCCTGCCAAGGTTTTCGGTGGTGTGCTGATTGTCACGAATCGACTTCAGAATCTGACTGTTGGAGTCTGCCTGAGACAGCGAGATGGCTTCTGTCTTCATTATGAAGCTAGTAATCTGATAGCCAAGTCTCATAGAATGGTCACTGAGAGTATCGTCAGATTATCCCGGTCTTACAGTGGCGTGGAACATACAGGTCTGCAAGTTCAACAATATCGAACAGATCACTTCGTGCCTGTCGGAGTTCGTCTCGAAACTTCTCGATTTTCTTCTTTTCTATCAACCATCTGTGTTGCATGACTTTTCCATGTGGTGATGATCCCGCAACTGAGTCTGAAAGCCTAATAATCCGATACTGCAGTAGCACATCAAATTTCAATAACGAGGATCGCGCGCCCACCAGGCTCGCATTTAGCAGCTCGAAAATTTCATCACTCGGTCTGTAGCCCTATGAGCACATATAAAAGATCAAGAGGCTTCATACGCACCTTTGATTGTGGAGTTTGCTGCCCCATTGGCGTTGGACGTGATCGATTTGGTAGCACACTGCTTTCAACGCGGAAATCTCATTGCAGCAAAGTTGTGCATCTTCTTGAAAATCCCTCAGTTCCTGCAAGCGCTGTAGCCCTTTTGTCACCTTTTCGGCGGCTCCTATGATAGCGAAGATACTGGCTGTAACAGAAAGTGGATCCATGTGGAATAGATATGCAGACCGTCTCTAATACTAAGTCGGGGAAGTATACAGAGGAAAGAGTCGCGATGTGAAGAGCAGCGATGAGAGGTGAAGGAGGAAGTGGCTCACATGCATATTCACATATTTTGTGTGTGGTGCATACAGGGCCGAGGCTGTAGGCAAAGTTCCAGCTGTGAGGTGTCACTTTCAGAAAGGCTGCAAAGATCGGTGTTGCCAAGGCTATACTTTACTGGTCGCGCAAAGCTTTTAGACCGGTGAAGAGGTCCTCCTTGAGATTGAGACGCATGTTGTGACGTGGTGGCGTCACCGGAAGCTGTTAGGCGTACTCCGTCTCCTGCAGTCGACACGTGGCGAAGCAGTAGGCTGTATGCAAGAGAACACCACGGATGTGTAGTTCAATTTTGCAAAATCTGTGACTGGAGGCAGCAGTGCTTATCTGTGTAAGAGATGGCTAAGAACTTTGACCTTTGATTTTCGGCTTTCTGCCTTATAATTATGGCATGGGTGTTACTTTACTGGCTCCTCCTTAAGAATATTGTATTACCGCTTCCATTCCTTATCCACCTCCACCGTGCATTCTCGTTGATAGACTTTGTTGCAAAGATGATCCTGGTAAAATGCAATCACCATTGGAATAGAGAAATTTGCATCGCGTACTCAAACACTAAGACCATTTCCCTGTCTGTCACGAGCTGCTTGCATGTCTTGTCGGTCATCGAGAGGAGCTGCAGTTGTTCAGCGAGATTTGAGGACAACCTTCTACATATGTCTATATCATGTCATCCTCCAATGGTTCCTCACTGCGGGATCTGCCGACTTCCCAACCGAGAAGAGATGCCTCAGAATCACTTGCACTAGTACACGCGCGGTGAACAGAGACGTTATCTTTCATTTCCATCGTAAAGAAGGAGATATAAATATGTTACACGCCGGCGGCTCCCGGCACATTGAAGCGTCAAAAGAACTGCAACCACACACACTAGCTCAAACAACCCACGCAACCCAGTAAAACGCCTATTAGAAGGGGAGCAGCCTGCCATGGGCGAGCACACTCCCCCATTGACCCCCCTCCTCGACCCACTTGCATGCCCCCAACCATGAATCGAGACGAAAAGTGTTTGCAGATTTTCCTTCCTTGACGAACAACAAACGCCAAAGGAGAAATGTCCCATCCGAGATGCTACAGAAAGTAGATAACCGACCGCACCGTTATGCAAGACAATAAGAAAAGATTCAAAACGTCCACCTTTCTAGACGATGAGATTAGCAATGTGAAGACGGCAAGAGGTTTTCATCCTCGCCAGACACCCTTTGCAGCCGGCGCGAGACTCCCCCTGACCGAGGAGTTGCTGACGACACGAATGGGCGCGCGGTTCAGCGAACCACCAGCAGGTGCGGGACGATCGTCGGTAGACGTCGTCGTGCGCCGTGCGGCGCCCTTAACGATGGGCGCAGAGCGAGGGCTCAGGACGCTGGGCTTCCACTCGCCTTCGTGGTTGTTCTTGACCATGCGGCGCGCCACGCTGGCTGAGATGCTGTTCTCGTTCGGCGGGCTGGAGGACGTGGTGCTGGGACTGCGGTGGCGCTGCGCGCGGTTTGCTGGCACAGCTTTAGTGGTGGAGGAGCGGCGTTTAATGGCTGTGCGGATCTTGTTCGCTTCAGAGGGATCGACGGACCAGCCATCCTCCTCGGTGGCAGAGTTGCTGCCGCTTTCGTTGGCGGACTCGGACGCAAGTTCCACGTTGCTCAGGGCTGAAGGACGAACGGTGTTTGTGCCAATCTCTCGTAGAGGAGATGTATCTGAACCCGAGCTGTAAACTGGCCTGATCGGCAATGGTGACCCGTCCGACTTCTTCGAGAGAAATCCTGCAGCGAATCGGCTCGACGCTGAGCGGGGCTTGATGTCCAAGGACGTTGTCGGGGGTGCGGGAATGGGAGAGGAACCGGAGTCGTTGGCCTCTGGTGCGGGAGCGTATGCGCTGAACGTCGGAGGGGGCAAATCGAATGAAGAGCTCGTTGGCGTGGATTCGACATGCTCTGGCGTCTTGAAGTCTGCGAGAGTGCCATTTTCATTATCGTCGCGCCATCGGACACCTCGCTTGGCCTTTGACGGCGAAGTAGGCCTCTTCTTGGCCGGCGAATAGTGAACACCCTTCTTGACCGCAATCATCTGACGAGGCTTGCGGCGAGGCGAGGCTTTCATGGGCGACGAGGTTAGATGCGGCGCATCTGCAAAAGATGGCATGGGGATTGACTTGACAGGCGATGGCTCCTTGATCTCAGCAGGCTTCCTCCTCTTTGGTGTGCCTTTCGAGCTCGGCGCGAAGAACTCTGTTACAGGGAGGCCACCATCCGGGCGGATAACCTGTGCCGTTGCACTTGTACAAGCGTTCATGATCTTGGCCAGTAGCTTCCTTGCCGCCGCAACTGCCTCAGCTTCGTCCATCTGGGTGATCTGACCCAAAATAGCCACGGTCTCGATATGCGTCTGCACAAGGACCTGCACAGTGGCCGCGTCGCCTCCCCTCTCTTGCTCGAGCAAGACACTTAAAACCTCTCGTTCGGCATTTGACTTCAAAATCTGGTATTCCCTGGTCAGGTTCGCTGCGTCGGGGCCATCAGTCGATCCATCAAGCTCTGTCAATTGCCTCAGGCCGAAGTTGAGAGCAGTGTCCAATTTTGACGCCCAGGTCGATCGCTCAAGCCGTCTGTGATGGTGTTGTCGCGACTGTTCGAGTTCGGCAGAGATACCAATGGCGGTGTCCCTCATTGTGGTAATCTGCGAGGGCATTTCCTCGTTCTCACGCGTCTCACAGACTGTGTCAAAAGCTGCAACCCACGCAGAGACGAGGGAAATGCGCTTCTCTGTGTGCTTCAGTGTTCTCATAGTATTCAGCCTATCCCTCCGGTCGGTCTCTGAATCGGCGTAGGCTTGCCTCAATCGTATGAAAGCATCCCTCATAATTGCCTCCTTCTTTTCGTTCTGCTTTTGGAACTTGGCCAGCGATGCAGAATCCGAGTCCTTCTGCTTCTTCATCAGCTCGTCAATCAGCGCCCTTTGCTCGTCGATCTTCTTCAGATAGTCCTTGACGTGACGGTTCACATTAAAAACGTTCTTCGTGACTTTGGTCTGAATGTTCTTCGCACGGTTGGCGTACCGCAGAGTATTCTGTGTCTCGTCGAAATGCACGCTCGATGGACTGACGCAAACAATCATTACTGTCTTGCAGTTTCCACCAAGAGAGAACTTGAGCAGTCGCGTGAGCTTCGAGTTTCGATAGGGAATGTGGTTGTGTTTCCGCATGTCACACAGAGCATTGATGCAGCTTCCTAGAGCTAGCAAGGACTTGTTGATGTTTGCGCCTTCAGTCAGGCGCGCGCCTCTGTTCTTGGTAGCACTGGCGCGCTCACTACCGGCCAAATCGATGATGCTGAGGGTAGCCATTGTGTGAGGTTCGTTCACGGAAGCATTGCGGTCCTTGGAGGAGACATTAATCTGTAGTACGGCGTGCGAGCGTGACGAGGTTGCGTTGGCTTCAGTCGGCGACATGGTCCGTAGGTCGTTGCCGCGGATGATCATCTCCATGACTTCGTTGACCTGGACCGTGTTAGTCTACATATGTAGTCACCTTTGGGGTGGTTGAATTCCTACATTGGAGGGTCGATGGCTGGTAAGACCTGCCACAGAGACTGCTTGGTTTGAGTCTTCGCGCAACATCAGAGATGTCTGTCTGCCGTCCTCGCACAGGAGATCGCGGATCGTCTCGTTGTAGATCTCGAGATAGGACAATGTGACTTCTGTGACCTTCTCTTCAGACCGTTCGTTGATCTTCTCAAACAGTTCTTGCATGGTGAGGAAGATGATTCCTGGGTCGCTCGGTGACCCTCTACTGCTTGTCAGCAACTTGTTGGTCACATCGTATTTCCAGAATAATACGCACGTGATGGTGTGTGTCTTTCCACATCCTGTGGCACCGTAAGCAAACACTGTGGCATTGTATCCGTCCAAGACGTTGTCGAGCAGAGGCTTCGCGGTCGATTCGTAGATGTCGGCCTGCGAGGTGGTGTCGTCGAAGACGCGGTCGAAAGCGAATGTCTGGTCCTTGACGCGCTTGCCCTGCGGAGCATACGAGCGGCCTGTCCTATGCACGGGGTTGTCCTCTGGAGGATCAAAGATGCTGCATTGGCGTCAATATCCACCGCCTGGTGACTGCAAACAAAGCGGTTGAACCTACAGACAGCGCTCGTCGAGGACCTTGATGACCGGCCGAATGCCACCCTTGGAGGTTATCCGTGGGGTAGGAGCTGCAGCGAGCGAGCCATCTCCGAGAAACAGTGTCGATTCGTCCGTCTTTGTGAGCTGGGCAGCTTCGCGGATGGTAAACGGACGGACGCGCACCGTGACCGAGATGGACGAGGCGCCGGCGCTCGCCATGGTTGCGATTGCGCTCTAGATGAGTTAGTAGCCCGGAGATACAGCGCAGTGCCCTCCAGAGTGGAAGCGAAGCCGTGGGCGTGGTTGCGGAATGTTGTGCTGCTGGTGACGGTGCGTCGAGTTCGTGCACCGAAAACGACTCGTTGCCCATGGCAACCAGGAAGCAGCGACTGTCCCTGGATCTTGCACGCTGGCCCACTTGCCGCGCCCCGCACCGCGACCGACGTGTCCGCGACAACCCCTCGCCAGCATGCTCCTTGTCGTGTTGAAGACGTGGGGACGTGTGAGGCGTCCATTCTCAGTGCACGTTGCACAAGATAGATGAAGACAATGGCCCAGAAACTCCGCAATGCGAGGATACTCGGTGACGACCAGGCCGTGAGCGAATAGCCAGTGCAAGATGCTCCGATACAACAGCATCAAGCGTTTGACCAGACTGCACGAGCCGCCGCTTCTCCTTGGCCATTCAGCAGACTGCCCGACCCCGCCAGTACTGTATGGAAGGTCGGCCATCTCCACTCTGCTATTTTGGTATGCCTCCATGCCGATAACATCGAGCATCGAACATGAGGCTTTGCTCGACGCATGCTTCATCTCTCTCACCAGGTGATTCCTATGTCCTCCCATATTGTGATATGCCAGCCCACTTCGAAGACTTTGTGGCAAGTATCGATTGCTAGATGCCGGTATAGCTTTGGCCAAATTGGTCAACCGTTCATGGAGCTTCCATTTGACTAGAGGCGGACACGATCCGTGCCGAAGGAACAACTCGCGTAGGCCATCCAGAAGTGAGGGAAAGGACGCTCATCCCTGCATCGCCAATACCGCTCCTACAGTATTGCTAGCCCTGTATTGACGCGCCGTGTTAGTTGCCTAGTCCATTGCCTCCGGCTTCCATCTCACAATCCAAGTCCAGAACCACATCTTGGCCTAAGAAAAGAGCAGCAGAATGCAACAATTTTCACCAGCAGACAGCATTTCGACTGCTGCGACAAAGCCTTTTCCAATACAGGATCGAACTAAAGCTCAACCCAGACTTATTCTGTTCATCTTTAACCCATGAATCAGATGCATCAGCGAGTGGCAGCTCCGACACCCTCACCATATCCACGCGGCCCCAATTTGAATACCAGTCAGCGAAACTATAGCGGCATAAACGGCCCACCGCAACGAGTATCCGAAGCAGTGCGAACTATTCGCATCTGCCGCGACCTATTTCCCGCCAATATTCCTCCGATGCACGATCTCAACGGCCCCGCCAGTATGACGTCCATCACTTCAAGCACCCGCGATGTAGGTAGCTTCGGCAGTTATGCTCAAACAAGTCGCAATCTCACGGTCCTAACGCTCCTTCCAGTTTGGGCGTGAACGTCGATCCCCCATGTTCACGGCAGTGCAACGGGTGAGCTAGCCGCCTTCAGCAGGTCGAATGTCAGGTACCGGTTTCTTATCCAGTCAGACTGGAAACATAGATTGAGATTCATGCGTGGCGTCCGATGACCACTCTAAAAAGGGTGTAAGATGAGATAGGTGTCGGGCTGAATGCAGCGTGGCTGCATAAGTGTATTCTCACGTCGCCCTTTCTGCGATATCGAGGAGGTGTTGCGCAAACACCAAGGGAGTGAATGTCGGCTGCAGGAGCAGATACGGCAGGAGGCAGAGCCGCACCATCTGGGCATCCATGGATCGGGAATTGTCACTGCAAGCTCACTCAATGCCTTCAAACAACACACACACAGCACTCTCCAACATAAATACCATGGGAACCATCCATCACTCGCACTCCAGAGCCACCAAGCCCGCGCTCCCAGTCCATCGCCTCTCCTGACCCACCAGCCTGTCGCTACTCCCCAACCATGAAGCTCACGCTCGTCTCCCTCGCCCTCATGGGCAGCGCTCTCTCCGCCCCCGCCCCGGCCGCAGACCCAATCGCCTTCCCCATCAGCGAAGTGCCCTCGGGCCAGTCCCTCGAAGCCCACGCCCTCTCCAAGCGCCAATACAGCAGCAGCTCGTACAACCAGCTCACAGACGGCACCGCCTGCCGCCCCATCAGTGTCATCTACGCGCGCGGAACCTCGCAAGCCGGCAACGTGGGCGACGCCGCAGCGGTGGGCCCTCTCTTCTTCAACCAGATCGCCAGCCGCGTTGGAGGCACCAGCCAGCTCGCCATCCAGGGCGTCACGTACTCGGCCAGCGTGGCGGGGTTCTTGGCCGGCGGTGATGCTACAGGCAGCACTACCATGACCAACCTGATCAGCACCGTGAGTCCCATCCCCATCCCACATCCTCAACCAGCACTATTGTAAAAAATCGACTGACCGATACCCGCGTAGACCGCGACCCGCTGCCCCAGCACCAAAATCGTGCTCGCGGGCTACAGCCAGGGCGCGCAGCTTGTGCACAACGCCGCGGGCCGCACCTCAGCTGCAAACGCTGCTCGCGTCGCTGCCGGTACGTCCAGCCCCCCTCTCCCCTCCTCCCTCTCTCCACCCCTCAACACCCCCCTCAAGCAAGACCAACACGCGCTGACTACCCCCACAGTCGTCGTCTTCGGCGACCCAAAGAAGGGCCAATCCTTCGGCTCCATCCCCACATCCAAGACGCTAACCATCTGCCACTCCGGCGACAACATCTGTGAGGGCGGCGCCACCATCACAGCCGCGCACCTGAACTACCAGCAGGACGTTGGCACTGCGGGTGCTTTTGTTGCTGGTAAGGTTTGAAAAATGCTTAGGGGGGTAGAGGGAAACGGGGGTTCCCTGGGGTTTGGAGGGTTTCCAATGGTTTGTTTGGGGGTTTGGAAGGAATCTGGTCACGCGTTTATGAGTGATGGCATGGCGATTTAATCTTCTGTTGTTCGTTTCGTTTCTCAGTATCATATTAAAACGAAATTTCACGCGATTCGGTGCTCAAGCTACGTGTACCAAGTCCATATTAACAAACAAGCCCGCTTGGACGAATCAGCGATTGCCTGCGGAGAAGACAGCTCAGTACAGATACCGCCCCTGTGCTCGGGGCTCCTGGATCTCTGCATCTTAGATGTCCATAGCCTGTGTAGTCTGCGTGTCGTGTCTACCTGTTACCCACCAGCCTGTTCCCCGGAACGCCGCGGGGGACTGACGGCGGGGTCCGGGGGACGGGACGCGGGGGGGGGGGGGGGGGGGGGGCGTTAGGAACGCGATGGCGTCGAGGGGGGGCAGAAGAACGGGGAACGTTGGTGGACTGGAGGGTGGGATGTGCTTGACTACATATACCTTGTCCTTGTGATCCGTTGCACTTGGGATCTTTCGGGATGGGGGGCTGTCGCGGATCGAGTGGTATGAGTCCGGAGGGCTGGAGGGGAAAGAACAGCACTCGAGCGACTGTGTTGTGCCTCTGGTCCGGGTTCGGGTTCAGGCAGGATTGGCGAGTGGTGACTGTCCAGTCCAGTCCTGTCGTCTCAGCCTTGCAGGATTCCCGGTGCTGCTGCGGGGACTAGGCAATGGTAATACTTCACGCGTTCTGGCTGTTTAGAGCTCTCATCACACAATGCGATCGGGCATCCAAGGCCACATATTTTCGTATCCTCGATAAAACTACCCTGTCTACTCCTTGTCGAAGCGCACAGCAGGCTGCTCCTTGATCCAGCTGAGATCGACCTTGTGCCCGAGCAGCTCGCGGATATTCGAGACCCCGTACTTCATCATGGTGGGGCGCTCGAGCGACAGACCGAAGCCGTACACGCGCATGTCCTTGGGCAGGCCCATGGGCTCCAGCATCTCGGGCCTGAACATGCCTGAGTTGCCGATCTCGATCCACCGCTTCAGACCCTTGTGGTAGCCGAAGATCTCCATACTGGGCTGCGGGGGTGGTTAGCAGTGTCCGAGTTGGAGCCATTGGGGGGAGGTTACCTCTGTGTAAGGGTTGTAGGCGGGCTTGAAACGCAGGTTCTCGAGACCCATGTTTGCGAAGAAGTCGCCGAGGAAACGCTGCAGACCTTCACGAAGTTAGCTCAGAATGACCAACGCAGGGATAGGGTTTCGTGGACGCACCTCCGAGTGTAAGACCGAAATCGGCGATGACACCCTCGATCTGGTGGAACTCAGCCAAATGTGTAGCGTCGACTGTCTCGTTGCGGAAGACACGGTCGATGGAGAAGTAGCGAGCGGGCCTGGGATCTTCTGCCAGTCTGTGAAGAGCCCATGTGGACACGGCGGTGGTGTGTGTGCGGAGGACAAGGCGTAATGTTTCCTCATCCTTGAACTTGTAGCGGTCTGAATCGCACGTTAGCACACGATCTGTGTGGGTTCCCATCATCCATCGAGATGCTTTGAACGAACGTACAGCCTATCGAGCCAAAGGCACCATCCTCGTGGACCTTCTTGACATCATTCCAGTACTTCTCGAAGTCTCTGGGCTTCTTGTCCCGCGCGTCTCCTGTCGAGAACAGCCTTTGTGAGCTTGCCTCCATCTGATCCATCTGCTTCTCGCTGGCAGGGTCGGCACGGGGCTTGTCAGCCATAGGTGGGTCGGAGACGAAGAAGGTGTCCTGCATATCACGGGCAGGGTGCTGCTGCGGCACGAAGAGGGCATCGAAGTTCCAGAAGCCGGAGTCAACAAAGCTAGATCATGTCAGCGCGCGCTCTTCATCCACACATGAGGGATGTCTCACTGTCCTGTGGGCATCTCAACGAAACCTTGCGAGAAGAAGATGTTCCTGAACTCTTGCCTGACCTTCATCAGAGGATGTAAAGCGCCGGCGTCCTGCTGGGCTCCGAGCGCGGCGAAGTTGTACGGCTTGAAGTTTGCTGTCTCCCAGGCGCCGCTGGCAAGGAGGTCTGCTGTCAAGTCGGTGTGCTCCACAGGCATCTCCTTGGCATACTTTGGTCCCTTGGTGACAGTGTATGTGATGACCTTGGTGACAGTGACGAGCTTCTTCTTCTTCAGGTCGTTGAGCTGCTTGGCGTCTGACACGGTTTGCGATTTCTGGATGCCCTTCAGAAGCGCCTGCATGCTGTCCTCTGGCTGTTCTGTGGCAACCAGAACGAGATCGGTGCCATCCTTCTTGATCCACTTGTTCTTGAAGGCGTTGCCTTGCCCGACGCTCGCAGATTCCTTGCCAACAATGTTCTGAGCCCATATTATCAGTTTGCGTTCGTAGTACCATATTCCGGGATGCAACCCACGGGCAATTCCTTAATCGCAATCTTCCCCGCTTCCTTCACAGCCTTCCAGACCTTGAATTCGTGACTTCCATTTGCAACAATTCCTTCCGACTCAGGCGTGAGAATAACCTGCTCCTTGTCGAGAGTCTTGTATTCGACCATGGATCGGCTGGCAAGTCTGTCGAGCGCAGCCTTGATATCGCGCTGCGGTACGGCGGGGAAGTCTTCATTGCTCTGAAGGGTCTCTTTTGTGTCGAGGAGATCGAGTACGTCTTGTGTGAGGTTGCGGCCTTGCGTCTCGAGCGGGACGGGCACTGGGCCCCGTGTTCCTGTCATTTTGGCGAGTGTTGGGTCTGTCTATCGTGCGCGGGGAGCTTCAATCAACTTTACGTGGGGTCGCGCTATGAGTCGAAAGTGGAAGGGACGCGGCGGAAATTTGGAAGGCCCGAGCGGACCTGCACGCGATGCCATTGGCTCGAATGCTCTTACACCTCGCCTTTTCCAGCTATACACACTTCTACATGTAAGCACAGCTGACGGACCGCACACAATGAGCCTCAATTGAGATGCTGACTGCTACTTGCAGATTATGAGTCTCAGCGGAGTGACTATTGTGAGGTTCTGAAAGGTCCTCGCGAAGTGGATTGTGTCACCGTTCAATTGTCAGGTCGAAAAGCTGCTCTGCATATGCGCAAGAAGTGCCGCTCTGATGCGTGAGGGAAAATATGTATTATGTGTTTGGTATGTCGAGATCATCATACGGCAATATGCAGTTGCTCACGATTCCTGCATCTGCGAAGATTCTGTCGAGTTGAACGTGTCAGCATCTTTGCACAGTTCTTTGCAGCATGTCGTTCCACCCGACAAAGTCAAAGTCGAATCGCATTGCGTCCACCAGCCACCTGCTTTTCCATTGAAGCGAACGCCTTGTGTCGCACCATATCGCAGGCCGTCGATAGTTCTATCGATAGTCTCGAGTATTCGGTTCGAGCATGCACTATCAGAGCAGGCATAAAGAAACAAGGCGATCGTTAGCTCAAGATGCAGTACCGATGATACTATCGGTGGGATGATAGCCTCGCGCACTTTCACATCATGATCAGCATCACAACAAAGTAATTGTCTCATGCACGCGCTCGTCAGTCTTACTTCGGGCGATACCACGCCCTGGGCTGAGACAAGGCCACCCTCTGTGCGTGTCTGGCTTCTTCGTGACCTTTGCAAGGCGTTGCGCATGCGGCGGCATGACCACACTAAAGAATTTGACGCCGGGCCGGGTACCAGGAATGAGGTCATGGCTGGACAGAACTGCACAAGGCTTCAAAAGCTTGGCAGATATGCAGACTAAGCTTGTTATTTCTGGTTTGAGTAACCTTGCACAATCGTGGACCCTTGAAGGACGGCATCAGCTGCTCGATCGCGCAAACCCTTCAGAGATGCCAGAATTTTGGTAGCTGCTCAACTGCACTTGCATAGTGAGAACGCATCGCTCTGCACCGCGTGGCTGGCTAGTGCTGTCTAAAGATCAAGCTGTAAAGATGCGATACTTATGATCGACGATGGAACAGCTCCACACACCACGTTAAACTGGCTGACGACGCCTGTCACAGAGGGCCGGACATGGGTTTCGAAGCCGTCCCACGCATGATCATGGTTGCAAACTTGGAAATGCTTTAACAAACGCCGGTTGAGAGCCGCATCGACGAGAGGTGGAGTTGGAAGTGGAGCTGGCGTCGCAGCCGAAAAGCCTCGTCACGATCATGCTGGCTGTTACGAAGACAGTGGTGTTGAGACACGATGGCAGCCATGGCAGCTGTCGAGGCCAACAAAGTCAAGCCTGCTTGTACTTGGCATGCATTTGACGTGAACCATATGTCTCGGACAGAGGCCGAACATGAGAAAACGAACGTCCTTCATGCGCGATCCACTGTGGTCGAAAACGGCCGCGCGGGAACAGGGGCCACCCCCCGCGATCATTTCCGTGCGCAGCGGGATCGCGAAGGCCCAGGTAATGATGCTTGGCTGCTTGAGGCCTTGAAGCTGCAGGGCACTCACACTGTAACATGGATGCGGACATCTGATGAGCAATTTGAGCTTGAGCTTGTCCGGGTGATTGTCGAGGACTCCATCACACAGGTGCAAGGCCGACGATATGCCGCAGCGGGATCAACGCTTTGAAGGCAATATCGAGGCGATAAAATTAGGGATGGAGCAGTCTCAAGCGGCCTCGATTGGTCGCCACCCCGGCCTGGCCGCGTAACCCATCTCTTCTCTGCTGACTGAGCCGACGACCAGCGAATCACAACGCACGGCTGAACGGATTTGGCTGCGAACCGGCCAGGGGCGCGGGATTGGCATTGGCACCAGGGGTAAGAAGGGCCTCATCATCTCGCTCGCTGACAGTGAGGGGAATTGGCCATGCAGCGTGGTGGAGCGGGCAGCAGACAGCTGTTGCTCGTCGACGTCAGGACTGGACAGCGGGTGCTACTACGCGCAGACGTACGACTACTACCGATGCGCTGCAGCGTTGTTGAGACAACGACCGCGCGGGACTATGTCGATATGCGGGTGGCGGGGGCTGGTTTGGGTTCCTCGCAGTCGATAGCTGTGCACGACGTGATTCGCCTGGCATGGAGCGATCAACGGTTGCAGAGCCGTCAGCGGCAGCACCAGTGCCAGACGAAAGAATTGCAGCACCAGCAGCTTGGCCTTGCTGTCAGTTGGCTGTAGCAAGCGACGGCCCAATAGGTGCATTGCCGCTCTGGTCGCTGCTCAAGGCGCTGAGCCCGCGGCGGCGATCCAGAAGCAGCGGGCCAGCCTAGCGCGGAGGAAGGAAGGCGCCATGCGTCGATGTGCTGGGGGACGTGCAAAAACCCCTAAGAGCCCTAAGCACGCCTGTCTCTGTCTCTGTCTTTTGTCGTGCCATCGCGCTCCCAACGCTGCTTGCCTCCGCTCCCACAGACGTCCCACCCCAGGACAGTACGCTCGTTTCATCCGCCGCGTCTTCGGGCTTGACCTCCAGGACTTGACCTCGACATCTCCGTGATACGCCCTCGCCTCCGCCCCCAGTGTCGACGGCCGCAGCACCTGGCCTCACATGCAATAAGCGCACCCAGCGCTCTGCCTCGCCGGTGACACCACCACAACACACACACACACACCGCCAGCACCCACAATGGCCTCGCGCTTCAATCCCCGCAAGCTGTTCATCCGGACACGCTTCAACTACGAGAAGGTGCCTGGTGCCGAGAGCCAAGCCGCGTCGCCGTTGCCGCTCTTCAGCAGCAAGTCATGGGGCACCCGTGGCCGCCAGCCCTCCTGGGTTGACAAGGTGCAGCGTCCTCGCTTCTCCTTGGCGCGCATACTGGCCCTGCTCGTCACCGTCGTCGTCGTAGCGTCCATGCTCGGCGGCGGCGCCTACAGACGACACAAGTCGCACATGCAGCATGGCGACGGTGAGAGGAAACAGTTTCACTGGCAGCACTACCCACAGTAAGCATCGCACTGCAGAGCAACATCAACGACACCATGACTGATTATTTAGATTGACTGGATTCTGGAATGGAGTCCGCACTCTTGTTCCCTACAACGACTGGGTCTCCGAGCAGCGATACGTGAAGCACTCGACCAGCGCCAACCCCGAGGACAACATCAAGCAGAAGTGGCCACAAATAAATAAGGACAACAAGGAGCCGCCGATGGATCCTGTCCCCTTCAACCCCTACCCCTTCGAGTCGGAGACTTGGCTCAAGACTCACGACAAGGTCGAGACCTGCTATCTCGATGCCGAAGAGAAGGTCGAGCTCCCCGACATCTACGCCTACCCCGGTATCCCCCAGAACCACTCTGCACCATTCTTCGGCTCGTACGAGGAGCTCGGCATGAACGACAAAGTCTGCTTCGAGCGATTCGGTCGTCTTGGCCCCTACGGTTACTCGTACTCGCGTGACGAGGGAGGCCTCGAACTGTCAGGCAAGTCTGAGAAGGCGGGCGCCGAGAAGATCTGGAGCTGGGAGAAAAAGGTCGACTACCGCAAGGTCAAGTGGGCTGATGCCCAGAAGCGATGCCACGAGAAGAATGCACACCGCTTCAAGAAGAACGGCACCGAGGAGGAGGGAGGCAAGAAGAAGCTCCCTCGTCACGCCTACATTCTGCGTACCTGGACCGGATTCAAGTACAGTGACTACCAGATCCTCAGTCTTCGTGCTATGATCAACGAGCTTGCTCTCAAGTCTGGCGGCCAGTACGACGTCCACTTCTTGATCCACGTCAAGGACGACAGCATCCCAATCTGGTCCTCCGAAGAGATCTACCAAAAGGTCATCGAAGACAATCTGCCCAAAGAATTCTGGGGCATGGCTACTCTGTGGTCTGGAGCTCAGATGCAGATGTACTACCCTGAGCCTTACCCCAACAATGTTTACAACCACGCCAAAGTGCCTGTTCACCACGTTTACCGTAGCGCTCACTTCGCGCTTCAATGGTTTTCGCAGGCTCGCCCCGAGTACGACTTCTACTGGAACTGGGAGATGGATCTTCGCCTCACAGGACACTACTACGAGTTCAACGAGAAGATTGGCGAGTTCGCCAAGAGACAGCCTCGCAAGGGCTTGTGGGAGCGCTCGTCTCGCTACTACATCCCCGAGCTCCACGGATCCTGGAAGAACTTCACCGAGATGGTCGAGGAGGAGCTATACAACAGCGACGAGAAGCCTGTCTGGGGCCCTCCCAAGTTCGAGAACACCGGCATGCTTCCCAGCCCACCTGAGACGGAGCCCCCGACATCCTACCTGCAGGACAACTACGAGTGGGGAGTCGGCGAAGAGGCCGACATCATCACCTTCAACCCTATCTTCGATCCCGCGAAGACGAACTGGGTTTTCCGTGACGATGTTACTGGCTACGATCTCGAGCTTCCTGAGCCGCCACGACGATGCGCCATCATTACTGTTGCACGACTCTCGAAGCGTCTCTTGGATTTGATGCATCGCGAGACATACCTCATGAAGCACCACATGTTCCCCGAGATGTGGCCACCGTCGGTCGCGTTCCACCACGGACTCAAGGCCGTGTATGCCAACCACCCTGTTCACTTCCAGCACAACTGGCCGCTCGAGGCGATCGATGGCGTGTTCAACAAGCCTCCCAAGCCGACAGACAGTGTTTTTGGCTGGGGTGAGCACAATCAGCTGGATAGCAGCTTCTACTACAACGCTGCATTCGCATCGGAGTGGTGGAGGAGATGGCTCGGCTCCCGCGAGAACGACAAGGGTGGCGCCGCGTTTGAAGAGCAGGGTACTGGCCGTCTCTGCATGCGCCCGGCACTGTTCCACCCGGTCAAGTATGACAGGGGCTCTGAATGATCTTGACGTTTACCCTAATTATCGATTTAATCCGCGCGTTATCCCTTCTTAGCGCGGCTGCGCTTGCGATAGACTTTCTGCGACACTCCAGCGCTGCGTTATCTTCACCGGCGCTTTCACATTGGGCGGCGTTCATGGCGCATTCGCAACGATCTGTTCTCCATTTCCCCGGCACTGTACCTTTCCACCCGCCGACAGTCGTTGTCTTTATACCTTTCTCCTACCGCACGCATACCTCGTTTTCACACATCAAAAGTCGGAGATGTAATTAGCCGCATGTGGGGCATTTCATTCCTTTGGAGCTGGCGAGAAGTTTTGAATTGATGGACCACTGTTGTTGTTTTTTGGATCAATTGGCGAAGACTGGGCTCGAGCCGAGAGCTGGCTGCGGGCCGGCGTACGTTTGATAACGTGTAGATGACAAGGAGTCGCGCCACTGTAGTTGTTGTGCGGACTTGCGTTCTCAACTGAAATCGAATCGCAACGCAACGCGCTGGTCGAGATTGGATGGGTGGTTGTAGACTATGAATGAATTCTATGGAGATGAAATTGCTCCCTGCTATAATACTTCCACCCATGTCTCCGGTGAATGCCCGCGTTTCTACTGCGTCAGCTTCGCATACGATACGTTCTCCCCCGAAGGCGCCATCGCACTCCTCCACCACCCCCTCCAAACCGCACCCAGGTTACCGTTCCGCCGACGGACTCCCTCCCAATACTCCTCGCTCCCTTCGAAGCCGCCTCCGCCGTTGACGATAACCTCGCTGAGGGTCAGTGGTACGGCACCGGGGACCAGGACCGTCGTCGTCGTCGTCGTCGTCGTCGTCGTCGTCGGAGGCTGACATTGCTGTGCTGGCGAGACCGAGACTCGGGGCTCTGGTAGCTCCTCCTCCACCGAGACAGTGACGCTCCGTGGGGTCTCGAGTCCCCTCACAACAAGACCCGTGAGCATCGTATCCGCGGATCGTGGCGCCAGGCCTGCCTGCACCAGCACCGCCTTCGTCCACACCACATGGCTGGGCCCGCGGTCACACCCGCACATCCGGATGCCCAGGTCCTCGGTCTCATCCACGCCGTCCTCGTCCATGACGAGCTCCTCTCGCACCTGCCCCCCGTCCTCGCACGATAGTCGCGTGTAGCACCCTGCGCTCTCCGACTGTGGCCAGTGTGTATGCCATGGAGACGTGTGCTGCGTGCCGCCGATCAGGGAGTAGCATGTCTCGACTAGCACGTGCGGCGCGTAGGTTGTGGCTTCTTGTGGGGGGAGGGGCAGACGCTGGTTGTGCGCGCGGAAGCGCTGGAGGTCGGGTTCTTGGGCTGCGGTCTGGGAACGGGGGCAGAGGGGGTGGAGATGCGGGGAGGTGAGGAGGGTGATGTGGGTGAGCGAGGGGAGGGTGGAGAGGAGCCATGAGAGGATACGCGTGGTGTTGGTGCCGCTGCCGTGGTGTAGGGTGAGGGACTTGATGCTGGAGAGGTGGGTGGAGGAGAGGAGAGAGGTGCGGCTTCTGATGCTTGGGTGGATTAGCGTGGGGCGGTAGTCCGAGTCGTATTGCGGGCGCGGTGGGAGTGGATAGGCGTCGGCGTGGAGGGAAAATGTGTATGTGATGAAGGCGATGAGGTGGGCTTCGTGGTGGATGAGACGGCAGGTTTGGAGGAGGTTGAGTGGGTGGGGTGGCCGGTTGTGCGGTGGGACTGATTGGGAGGTTGTGGTTGTGGGTGTGAAGACGAGGGTGTAGATTTGGTTTCTGAGCTCTGCTGGAAGGCGCTGCAGGAAGGGGCTTTGAGTTTGTGGGTTTGGATTGGGTGGCTTCGATGCAGAGGCAGACCTGGGAATTGGAGGGCTATTGGGGACCTGAGGACGGAATGAAGACATGGTGAAGGGCTTGAGGGGATGTTTTGGATAAGTCGAGCTCCAGGCAAACGTGCGATATATGCGAGATTGGTGCCTGGATTTCAATCGAGTTTACACCTGGCTTCTTGGGATAGTTTTGCTGCCTGCAGTCAGATGTCCACGTATACTAGATGATGCTCACTGATGGACTACTATCGTGCGGAGCTTGGTTGAGACTGAGGACAGAACATGTGCAACCATAAACAGATGGATGTGAGAGTTCCTTGTTGGTCAATGAGTAGTGGTTGAGCAGACGCGCGCTTGTCGCGGCTATATAGTTCAGTATATGCCCCACCGAAAAGCCCCTCCAGTGCGTCACTGTCTTCTGATTAACAATAGCCTCTTCGTACATCGCCAACATTTGATTGCTGCGCTTCACATACACTGTTGCATATAGAAATAACTCGACCCAAAGGAAGCGAATACACATAGCACACTCGAGTCGCCATGCGGTTACTCAAGTCGCAGATCGAACAGAAGACGGGGTCGGGGTTCGCGACGCTGCTGCCAGAGGAGCCAGAGGACATGGTAAAGCACCACGCACATACAACCAGAACGCTGCAGCTAACGTGCCGTGCAGTGGCATGCCTTCAACCTGATCCAAGAAAACGACCGCATCCGCGCCAAAGCCGTGCGCCGCGTCTCCAAAACCTCGGATGCGGGCTCTACATCCTCACAGCGCATAGCCATGGACCTCACCATCCAAGTCACGCACACCGACTTCGATATTGGGTCGGGCCAACTCCACGTCTCAGGCAAAGTCGCCACCGAGAACGAGCATGTCAAGCTCGGCCAACACCACACGCTCGACCTCGAACTCAACCGCAAATTCACACTGGAGAAGGCGGACGGGTGGGATAGCGTCGCGCTGGAGATGCTGAAAGAAGCTACCGACAACCTGCGCCGTGCAGAGCTCTGGGCCGTCGTGCTGGGGGAAGGCACCGCCAACATCTGCATGATCACGGAGCACCAGACCATCTTACGGCACCACATCGAAGTCTCTGTGCCACGAAAGCGCAAAGGCGGCGTAGACGGCCACTCCAAAGGCATGGACAAGTTCTTCTCCACCGTGCTCGCCACCCTGCTCCGCCAAATCGACCTCCCCGCTGCGACCACAACACAAGACAAAACCCTCCCGCTCCTCCTCGCCAGCCCGGGCTTCGTCGCAACCTCCTTCCTCGCGTACATCAAGACCGAAGCCACACGCACCACCAACAAGCCCCTCATGGCGCTCATCCCCAACATCGTCGTCGCCCACAGCTCCTCCGCCCACATCCACTCCCTCAACGAAATCCTCTCCTCCCCCGCCATCACCACAAAGCTCTCCGACACAAAATACGCCCGCGAAACCGCCCTCATGGACAAGTTCCTGACCCTCATGCGCCTCGACGACGGCCGCGCGTGGTACGGCCCGCGGGAAGTGGAGCGTGCAGTTGACAAGGGGGCTGTGGGGAGAGGCGGCGGCGTGATGATGATCAGTAACAGTTTGTTCCGGGCGCAAGACGTCAAGCAGCGGAGACGGTGGGTCGCTCTTGTCGACCGCGTACGGGATGTAGAGGGGGGTGAGGTCAGGGTGTTGAGCTCGCTGCACGAGAGCGGGAAGAGGTTAGAGGGATTGGGCGGTGTGGCGGCGATATTGACGTATCCGCTTGAGGATCTAGACGACGAGGAGGGTGACGAAGGGGCGTTTGGAGCGGCGGAGGAGGAGCACGGCGATATGGTTATTTAGCTGCTGTGATACCCCCTTGGGCTCCGACCGGATTGTGCGTTTTTGCGTTTGTTGTGGAGCTGTGGATACGGTGCTGCCTTTGTCTACTACTTACGATGCAATTGACTTGACCATGGATGCAACTTCGGCACCACCCACCATACTACAACTTTATCCGATCTGCTCGTGCCAATTGACAACAAGCATACGCGGCCCGGGGATGGTGGGTGGGGGCGGGGGGGGAGGGGTGGAGCGAGCGAAGCTCGCGATGGGGGTGGGACGGTGGGAGAAATCGCGAGGCGGAGCCTCGCTAGTTTACCTATTACTACTAAGCATTGCGTTGGCCATAGTATAGTAACACATATTTGTTATACTATTGGGGCTGGGATAACAGGGTAGAGCGCTGGCAGGGTGTGCGTTCGAACGCGCGAGAGAAGGATCGAGACATATAAATAGGCGCAAAGGAGCCAGCTGTATGAGGGAAGGCTGGGATAAGACAGACAGGAGAGTATTGTGCCAGGACCCGAGGTCTTTTGGTCGAATCTCTATGGCACCAAAATCGCTCTTCCCCGTACCTTCCCGTCTCTCAGATCCTGAACAGCGTGGTCAAACTCAGCAAGCTTATACTTCTCCGTATGAAGCTTTACTTTCCCCTGCGCAGCCAAGACCATCAACTCGGCAAGATCATTATAACTCCCGACCAGATTCCCCACAAAGTTGATCTCCGTCGAGATGATGTCGATAGTCGGGATATCCAGGTTCTCGCCATATCCCACCACGTAGTAATTTCCCGCTCGTCTCAGCATCTTCACGCCAGTCTTAGTCGAACCGCCTTCAGCCACGAAATCAATCACAGCTGCGGCGCCTTTGCCGTTAGTCAGCTTCATTACTTCCTCCACAAATGATCCTTCCTTGTCGACTTGCACGGTGTGATCCGCTCCAATCGAGGATGCGAGATCCAGCGCGGCCTGGTTACTATCGACGACGATGAGCGTAGCCGCATTCATCGCCTTGATGCACTGAATGCCGATATGTCCAAGCTATCTCGCTCAGTCAGCAGATACCCTCATCTCTCACATCATCCCAAAAACACCCCTTCGTTGGGGGGGGGGGGGACTTACACCTCCAGCCCCAATCATCACAGCGTAATCCCCCGGCCTCAACACCCTCGCCGCTTTGGCAACAACATGATACGCCGTCAATCCCGCGTCCGCGAGCGCGGCCACATCCGCCGGCTCGAGCTTCTCATCCAGCTTAATCACGCTCCTCGCATTCGTACGCATGTACTCCGCATACCCCCCGTCAACATTGATACCAGGAAACCTGCTGTCTTCGCAGTGCACATCGTCTCCGAACCGACACGCCGTGCACAGCCCGCAGGTCACAAGCGGGTGCAGGATCACCTTGTCCCCGACGGCGACGTTGGACACCGAGGACCCGATTTCATGCACCCAGCCTGCGTTTTCATGCCCGATGGTGTAGGGCAGCGTGACGTTGGATTTCTCCTTCCACTCGCCGTCGCAGATGTGGATGTCGGTGCGGCAGACTCCTGGGAGACGGGGTCAGTGAAGGTGTTCTGCTTCATGTCGTTCAAAGGGGGGGCCCGCGTTACCCGCTGCACCAATGCGCACGATGACATCAAGTGGACTCTGCACCGCAGGCACAGCTACCTCCTGCATTTCCATGGGCGCGTGGTACGCCGTCACGCGCACTGCTTTCATGGTTTGGGTGGCGGCCATGGTACAGGTGATTTTGCTCCAGAGAATGCGGAAAAGTACAATGGGCATATAGAGAGGTGGGCATTGTGTATATATACTTTTCCTATTTTCTTATTGCCTCGGTGCGGGGAACTATTCTTTGATGCGAGGAGAAAGGTGTTTATGGTCAAGGCTGTTTCTTTGGTGCAAGGGTCTGGAAGGTGCGACCGCTGCGTTGTGTAAAGCGGAAATGGCTCCGGTGCACTGTAAAGCCTACTTGGGAGAGTGTGGGGAAGGTTGCATGTGAGATAGCTTCCGTCACTCCGGCCGGCGGGAAACAGCCTCGCGGATGCGGTAACGTTTTGGTTGGGCTGGTTTTTTTGACTGCGAATTTCCGATCTGTTCAGCCATAGCTAAGCAGTTGTGCCATGTTCAGTAGTATTGCAGACAAGGCAATCTCAGATCAACCTTCATTTGAAAAGCTGGGTCAAACAACTCATTTGCTCATTCATTATACCTTCTCTCCAGCGGCATGGTTGACAACTGTATCCCTCACCTTGACTCTGTGAACCAGGTGCGCATTTCCTGTATCGTCGACGCCTGTAGCATCGCCGAGTAGATTCCCCGCTTCATCATGCGTATTGTCCCATTCCACGACCTCAGAATTCGGCACTCGCTTCAGTTGATGCACGACACTCCCGTCTTGATTGACAACAGTCAATGCTCTGATACTGTAGTTGCGGAGGCGGGGTAGAAGATGGACCCATGCCACATAGTAGAGACCCATGCCCGCCAAAAGACCGATTCCAACGACAATGTACGTGCCGTACCAAAATGAGTAGTCGCCACCATCTTCTGGTGGGACCCATGGCATGATGAGGATGAACAGACAGACAAGCGCCGAAAAGATGAGTGCAAGATGCCACGTCTGGAATTGCGCTGGGGGTAGACCTTCCTTCTTGCGGCGGTAACGGATGGCATAGATACCCACCACCATCAGGAACAGGAATATCGAATCGGGGTAAGATCTCAGATCGACAAGGAAGTCAAACGCGTCACCAAAGGGAAGCGCAAGAATGACGATGCACGTCATGACCCATTTGAGAAGCACAGGGGCAAATGGGGTTCCGAATGGCTTCGTCGATGCCCATACGTGCGGCCAGGGGATAACGCCCTGTCGTGCGCATTCGCGGATCTGGCGAGTTGCGCCAATGATGACGGCCATGATGTTTCCAGCTGCACTTACGGCAATCAGAGCAGGGAGGCCTTTGGCAGCCTTCGTTCCGAACACCGCTTCGAAGAAGAGGGCTGCGGCCAGCTCGCCAGACTCGCGGATCTGGGCTGCTGGTACGGCTGCGAAGTAGGCTACGTTGGCGAGAACGTAGAGGATGAATACGATGATGAGGGAGAGCGGGGCTACTTTCTTCAGTAGTGGAAATGAGTTCTGGCACTGGGTCAGTGTTGGGGACGTGTGCACTATGTTAGATGCACACCTTGATTTCATTTGTGACGTTGAATGCATTGGCGTAACCTTGGTACGCAAAGTTGATGCTAACCAAAGCGTTGACTAGGTCGTTGCCGTTGTTTGTGATGCCGTCAAAAGAATTGCGAAAGTTGGCGTGAGGATCTTGAACACTGGTACCGCCGCCAAGCACAACAAACCCGGTGATGACGATGAAAAGGAGGATTATCAGCTTGACGAGCGATATCAAATTCATCAGACGCATCGACCACTTTGTAGAGATCAAACACTGTCAAAGTGTCAGGGTGGTTTCTTGCTGCAGAAACGTGTCGCTTACCAGGAACGCGAGAAATGTGTACGAGGCCATTGCGAGACCTTTGTTCTGCCATTCAGAGGCGGAATAGCCTGCCGCACGGTAGATATACCGGGCAAGTACAACAGCATTACTACTAGAGAATGAGAAAACTACCGTGAAAAAGGCATACGTGACGGGAAACAGGAATGCAGGCTTTGGGAATGCCTGCTCAAGATAGGTTACCTGGCCACCAGATCGATTTGGATACATTGCTGCGTATTCCAGGTAGATTGCAAGGGCAGCTGAGTATCGTGAGCCAGCAGAATCAGAGGTGTATGGGCAGCGTACTTACTGGCCGCAATAATGAATCCGAAGACCCAATACAAGATTGAAAGACCAACAGAGTCCAGTGCGCGCAGAATTGATCCAGCTGCAAGTAATGTCAATCACTTTACGGAGGCCTTCGACCTAGTTCATTGAGATTGCAACTAACGCGTGCTGAAGACTCCGGTTCCCACCATTTGGCTGACATTCAAGAACAGGATACCGGCCCACCCAACATGGTAACCAAGAGGACTGACAGTCTCGACGGGAGCACCATTAGCATCCTGGTATACAGGCACGCCGTCTACAAAGACGTCGTCACCAATCTGTGCGTTTTTCGCTTTGACATCAAGCCCATCGACATTGTCGCTCGAGTCTCCCCAAAAGAGATGCTTCAGGTGCGATGCAGAAGGAGCCGCCATGATTCAGAAAATCCACAAAAGGGCACTGAGACCCCAAAAAGTAGCCACCGACTCATGTTGAGTTGGAAGCTGATATATATTAGCAGACGTTGCGTTGGGTGTGACGCCGAGCTTTCGATTGGCAAGGTTGAGAACATGTAATTTTGCCCAGCCTCGCGTCATCGCGCAACATGCAACCAGACACTCAGAGCTTTTTAATGATTCTCGCGGCGTGGACTTGGCAGATAAGGCCACGATGCCGATTCGGAAGGTGTTCGAAGCACCTCGTGCTCATTATCCAAAGATCCAATGTCTTGACGACGCAATGTCGCATTCTCAGACAAGTTTAGGCGAGGTACAGAATGATTTATGGGGCTCTGTAGCATTGAACATGAAGTCCACTGAGCTGTTCTTGTCTTTATACGAGATTTCGTTATCTTGAAGGAAGCTGGGCGTGCAAGAACACAGCACGATACCCTTTCCGCCGATTTGAGCCTTGGTTATGGGTAGCCATATTGCGACCTTATTACTATGAACCCATTCCTACTGCTTCGAGGTCTTGAACGTTATTTGCGATCCTGGAGAGGTCAATCGGCCGAGATCTTATTGGCGGCAGCTGCCACAAGAGTGCACAACACAAAAATACCTGTGGCGTATTGCTGTCTTCTCTGGATTAAGAAAGAGACCTTCGAACATGTTGATAGGTAGATGCAGATTATCGGCACACACTCTGAAGAATGTCGTCTTGGAAGAACGCAAGTTAAGTGGGTGTGCCTGCCTGACTCAGCAGCTGCGAACCTAAGTTCCAAAGAACCTCGGAAGTCACTTCCCTCTCACATTGCGATTGAGGAGGTCCGGCTAACCCGACCGCTAGCATGGCCATCTCTTCGGTAGTTGTCGCATTGTCTTCTATTTTATGTTCAAGACTACCTGCGAATTAGAAGGATTTAAGAAATACGTTGATGACAAGTTCCACACTTTATCGCTCCATCGCTCCACTTCCGTATGAGCCGACTCCCGCACCCCCACTCTGCCCACGGCAAGGTCGAGCATCTCCAGGACTTTACCTCTTTGGACTGGTGCCAGGAGCTTTTGTCCGACCCGTCGATTTCACAAATAGAGAAACGCTCTGCTCCCAACGAACGCACAGATGTCTCGAATTCCTTCTTTAAAAAGACCTTGTTTACCGACGAAGCTATAAGGGCGTATCTGTCCATGTACAGAGCGAGCAAGGCAGAGAGAGAGCATGATAAGAAGAGCATATTCACAGGAAGCGCACCGACGGCGAGCGCCGGCGCTCAAGCCGTGAAGGCGGATTCTCCTCTTTTGGACAAGCAGGAATATGTGTGGAGTCCAACAGATCCGGATACACCAGAGTTCTTACTTCTCGTAAGCGTTGGACGAGACGTGGACGGAGGTATAGGGCGCTTGCACGGGGGTGTGACTGCGACGCTACTGGATCAGGTCATGGGCGGACTCATAGCGAACACGTACGATACATGTGCAACGGTCGATCTAAGCGTGAAGTATAAAGTCGCAGTAGCGACTCCGTGCGTGCTGCTGTGCAGAGGGAAAATGGTGCGCAAGAAGGGAAGATGGATAGAAACAGTGGGCTGGGTTGAAGATGGGCAGGGCAAATTTTATGCAGAAGGCAAGGGAGCCTTTGTGGTGAACAAGGCTCAACTCGCTGCTGCGAAGATGTAATGGAAGCACGCAGTATCAAATGTTCCATGCGACGCACCTTCTACCCATGTGCAAATGGACAGCCATCGTCATCAGTCTTTGCAATTCCCAGGACCCAAAACCCGTGTCCGCGGTCAGCTTCAATGGGCCGCTTTGCGGAATTGAGTCCTGCTTGCGAGAAGCTTCGCCAAAAAAGCTGAGCTGACGCAACACCTGGCTGGCCTCAAGGCTGACACGGCCGCAATGCATACGCCGCAATGATGACACAACAGCCGCAGCGATGACACGACCGCCACAACGCTGACACGACCTCCAAAGTACCACACAGCTTGGTCTTGCTTAATTGTGTTAGAGAGGCTTGGCCAGCGGTTGAGTACGTGTCCTACCGTTCATCGTTTCGACGCAGGACCGCAGCGCGCTTTCCGGTGAAGCAATGTTTGAATGTTGTGCACGTTAAATAAGTTCACTGAGTATGCAAAGGCAACGAAAAACACGCCTCAGGAATCAAAAATTCTACAGCATCAGAACGACTACCTTTCTTTACCAAGTCATTAGACATGCCGATGATACCAACACCCACATCGCATGCTGCGCACCTTGTCTCCCGCGCTGATTCATCTCCAGCTCCAGAATGCACAACAGCGATCCCCGGAAAATATGGCCATGTCGACAACTACGCGGCTTGTAACGCATACTATACATACAACCCTTCCTTTGCCGCTGCCCTCCTGTTCACTGTGCTGTTTGGGATGTTAACCATCTCCCATATCTTCCAAGCAGTCTGGCATAAGAAGAAGTATACGTGGGTTGTGATTGTTGGCGTACTTTTTGAGTTGACTAGTTTTGTATGTCGTACTTTGGGAAGTCGCGATCAGCAGAATCTGGCCCTTGCGACAACAAGCCAGCTATTGTTCCTTCTCGCCCCCCTCTGTAAGAACACCACATCTGTGGATACTTAAAGCAGAAGTTAACATATTGATAGGGATCAATGCCTTCGTCTACATGACGTTTGGCCGACTGGTACACTGGTTTCATCCCGAAAAGCGGTGTGCTAGCCTGAAGGCATCGAGCATTGCAAAGTACTTTGTCTGGGCTGACATAGCGTCATTCCTGGTACAAGCTGCTGGCGGACTGCTGCTCAATCCAGGCACTGACGCAGATGTGCAAAAGATCGGTCTGAAGGTTTACATGGCCGGTATAGGTGTGCAAGAGGGGTTCATTGTGAGTTATCTTAGACAGGAGCTTCGCCACAGCAAATAATAGCGTTTAGGTCGTATTCACAATTCTGGGCATCATGTTTGTGCGAGACATGCTTCAATTGGAATCGAGCGGACGTCTTTGCAATGGCCGAACAGGCTGGCGCCTCCAGATGTGTAGCATGTTCATTGTACTGGCCTTAATTACCGTGTGTTTGGTCCGCCGATGATGTCGAAATCGCTAACTTGTGGTAGGTCCGTATCGTCTATCGATTGGTCGAGTTCACCAAAGGCTTCGAACCAAATAACCCCATTTTGTTCAATGAAGTCTATGTGTATGTCTTTGACGCCACCCCGATGTTTTTGGCTCTCTTGTTACTCAGCTTATTCCATCCTGGACTCACCTTGGTCGGACCGGAGAGCGAGTTCCCTCGAATGTCACGAAAAGAAAAAAAGAGATTGAAGGAGGAGAAGAAGGCAATGAAGAAAGAAAAGAGAGGGCAAACCAAGCGCAGTAAGAAGGAAGCGAGGGATCATGCCGAAGTAGCGCAGCCATGATTCATAGCAGGGCTGTTGCGGACCAGGAGGACAATAGCTATACTTCCTGTCGATCGATACCGCTACATTCCAAGGATTCTTTCGAGTTCGCTGACTTCTGACCTCCAAATTTTGTACATAAATTTGCAACTTCATAGACATATGCAATACGTACGTGGAATACTCATAGGCAAGGTTTCAAAAACGAAGAGAAATTCGTCGAAGCGCGATGCCGACTGACCCTCAGCGAGGCAGCTAGGATGATGCCTCTTAGCTAATACTTCTGGAATGAGCTCAAAAAAAATCCACGTGAGGCGGTTACAGACTACCAACGTCGCAAACGTATATGATCAAGGATGATAGTTATAGCGCGAGAAAGAGACCGAAAGCGCTATTCCCAATTAAGGCAAGTCTGCTGTTATCGGCGTCGGAGCTCTGCCGCGAAACCACACGATTTGGAGTTCATCTTAAATCATGCATCTAGTCCTTGCGCTCCGGTCGATCTTTCTGACGCATGGTCATTGCGTTTCCTTGGGGACTGATGCTTGTTGCACGGCTCGGTACCATATGTCCGATGGTCTTGCGGGAAGTCACCTTGGCCTCCGCACGTGTCTATTATTTTTTGGGGAAGCCGTCTGCAAGCACAGAATAAGTCGTCGAGGTAAATGGACGAGACAACCAATTTTTGATAAATCTATGTACAGGAAGGGTTGAATAAAGAGAGTAGGAGTACGTCTACGCCCTCTTCTTGATCACATCAGCGGCCTTCTCTCCAATACCATAAGCGGTGGCCTGCAAGTGGCAAGATGGGATGATTGGAATGATAGAAGCATCCACAACGGAAAGACGCTTTGTTCCGTAGACCAGGAGCTCATCGCTCACACAGCCACCAGCATCCTTAGGCATCATAGGGCATGAACCGGAAGGATGCGCGAGCGTGGGCGACAACGAAGCCTGAGCAAGAAGCGCGGAGTAGATATCCTCGTCAGTAGTGTGCTGAGCGCCAGGAACCGTCTCGCTGATCTTGTATGCCTTGAGCTCGGGACGTGCCCAAACGGAGCGGAAGAACCGGAGGCCAATGGCCATGACGCGCCTGTCAATCGGGTTGACGAATGCGTTGTGAATAATGTCAGGAGATCCAGTGGGATTCTTGGCGTTGATGTGAACGAAACCGCGGGACAGGGGCTTCTCAACACCAACGAGTCCGTAAGAGCCGTCGGCAGGGACAGGGAATTCGGCAACGGCGGCGTCCTTGCGCTGGAAGAGGCCGGCGATGATCTTCTTTTGCGCGGCGAAGCCCTTCAGGAGCTTCTTGTTGCCCTTGTAAAAGCTGGGCAGGTAGGCGGCATCCTGCTGGCTGTTCAAACTGGCAACGACTGAGCTGACGTTCGAAGTCATGTCAGGCAGAGAGATGAAAGCGAGGGCGTTGCCGCGTGCTACAGTATACGGGCCGGTCTTGTTGGCTTCGTACTGAGCCCAAGCAGTGGCGTTGAATGTGGCGTTGGTCATCAGAGAGTTGGGAGCGGGGGCGTGGACAGAGGTAGTGTTGAAGACAACGGTGGCATATGGGTGGTCCTGAAAGTTGGAGCCAACGGCATCAAGCTCAACCTTGACCTTCACGCCAGCAGCCTGCAACACTGACTTAGGGCCGACGCCACTGAGCTGCAGCAGCTTTGGGGTTTGAATAGCGCCAGCAGCAAGGACGACCTCTTTCTTGGCGTTCACGACGTAAGTCTTGTTAGTGGCGTCGTCTGTGATTTCGACACCAGTAGCCGCCTGTTTTTTATCGAAGACGATCTTCTGGGCGGTGGTCTTGGTAAGGATCTTCAAGTTGGTGCGCTTGGAAATAGGATCGATGTACGCGTAGCGAGCGTGCGCCCTGCGGCCAGTCTTCTTGTCCATGGTGTTGGCGTACCAGGAAGGACCATAAGCCTCACCGTTGTTGCCATCCTCAGGAACATGAACACCTGTAGCCTTCCAAGCTGCCCAGTAATCCTTGATATCAGGGTACTGGGTATCGGTGATGCTGACAGCCAGAGGACCTTTTCCGTACGTCTCAGGGTCCCATGTGATGTTGAAGGCCTCAGCAACAGCAGCGGATGGAGGCTGGAAGGTGGTTCCCTTCTTGAAGTAGGGCTCCATACCCGCCCAGCCCCATCCCTTGTTACCCAAAGCCTCCCAGGCATCGTAGTCTGCGGCAGAGCCACGATCATAAACCATTCCGTTCACCACTGATCCGCCGCCCAAAACTTTAGCGACGAGAACGCTGTATGTAGAGTTGCCGAGGCCAGGCTCAGGGAGCGAAGTCAGACCATCCCACATCAGACCATTGGCGCTGGTAAGGTCATTGGCCTTGTATGGGATCATGTTCCCTGGACTGTCCACAGATTCACCACTTTCGATGACCAAGACAGAGACTAAGTATTACATCAGCAACCGATCAGGATTGAACAGCCTGTAATGGTGAGTACTTACCACGCTTGTCCTCGGTAAGTCTGTTGGCGACCACCAAGCCTGTGACACCTCCACCGACAATGACATAGTCATAGTCCTTCGAGGTTGCCGCACCGAGAGCAGGAGTAAAGATGATGCTGAACAGCTGGACGGCCGTAGCCAAACGAGAGAAGACTGCCATGTTGAGCCCCAAGGTATGTTAAGCTATTAGCGAGTGTGTTTTGGGATGCTCGTGGGTGAGCCTCCAAGAGCTGCAGATACTAAAGGCCTTATAAGACCGAGGCCAGTATCAACGGCGCCACATGGCAAGGTCGGCAGTTCGCCATATCCCGAAGACCCCTTTCACCAATAAAAAGCCAGTCCCACCAACAAGACGAAGGGCGACCAAGATCAATGCCTGAGGACGAACCATGGCGGCTGTGCAATACTTTCCGGGCTAGAATCCATGGGTTGCAGGCCACGTTCGTCTCCCACGAAATTGCGCAACGGTAACGAGTCAATGCCTCAAAGGGCCAATAACACAGTCAACGCTGTCGAAACGGCGCGGCGCGTTCCTCGGAGCCAGACCCTACCACGAGTGGCACCAGAAACGCCACGCAGGATGCGTGGGCGAGGACATGAGGTGGAATCCACTTTGAAGGATCACCAAGATTCGCAGGAATTTCTGCCCCGTAATAGAGCGCTTCTAGAAGAATTACTAGTGATGGTCTGTCAAAGTAACACATAGCAGGCATGACCTGAAAAATTATACATATACACAATCGTCGCCGGATATGAGCTAGGAAGGTTTCCTTGAGTCCTTTCGTACACTTTACACACAACAATGTAAGGCTCAACGAACCGGAGCCAGTGATGGCGAAATTGTGAGGGTTCCCAAAATGCACGTCCCGCGGGCGGACGTGCACGACTCAGTGCGTCCCCACAACGGCACGGTCCTGTCTCACCGACGCGGACCACTATCTGTTTCGAGAGGCAACTCGGACAGCACGGCAGACTGTGCCAGTAACAAAGACACCTGATTTCACGCTGCATAGCGGGTGAGCCAGGTGGTGCGGGACACTGTACTCCAGGATGTTACAAATGCTGGCGAGGAAAGCGTGATTCTACAGCCTCAGGACACCGCGTATCCACAGTATCTACTCCGGAGAGTTACCATCAGATCGGACCGTTAGGACTATAAAGATGGTATACTATTATTTTTTCCCAAACATCTGGCCAGTGAGCGGAGAGCACACGATGGGCTTAGCGACACACGGATCGTCAGAGGCGGATCACAATGCGCCAGTCAAAAGGCTTGTCGGTATCAACTACCAGGTATTCATTTAACCCTAGCCCCAGCCAAGCGGTTCGGTACCGGGACCAAGTACCGGTGGCCCTGGTGGCACCACCAGTCTCCAGGGCGTATCCCGTATTCATCGATACAAACGTCGTTCGAAATCAGGAGTTTAGATCCGGAGCTAAAGTACCAGTCATTGATCGCAGTTTGCGAATGCGAGCGTGAAAACTGACCGACGACAATTCTTGCGAACGAGCTTCTAATCCCACACCCAGACACATGATCATCAACAAGTATGGATTATTATTGCATCGAACACCTACTTATCGGAAAATTGAAACCACGAATTGGGCCAATGGGACATGCAACATGCAATACGATTGCAGAGCCCAACTGCATCGGCGTAAAGGCGAAAACAGAATAGTATACAAAACCCGGTCTTCCGATGACCTATGAACCGGTGGCACATATTGATCTCGATATGGAGATTGGTTCCTGGATGTTGATGGACCAGAACCCATGGTCGAAACCTCCGGCAACCCTTGCTCCGCAAAATTAGTCTAAATCCACGACTCAAGTCCAGGCAAGCATACCGCCTCCCGTCAGTACACATCTGATCTTCTGCCGCGGCCTTGCTTCCTGCACGATGTAGACTCTCTTGGAGTCGTATCCTCGCTGGACTTGTAGATGGCGGGGATGTGGTTCAGGTGGAGGGTCGGTGCTCAAGCATCTCAGACAGTTCTTGACTTAAGAAGTCAAATGTGATGCCCATTCTTCGAGGCGGTTTCATGACATATCACCCCACTCTCACCTTCCACTCTCCAATCGGCGGAACTGCACCCCTGTGGATCCTCAATCAAGGCGAGATCGAACTATGGGCTGTACACTCGGAGGATCGATACCCCTGTGCAAAACTTGATCTGGAATTCGGGCTGGAAAACCCTTGTCCTGTCTTCTGGAACAGTGAACGTGTTCCGTGTGTGTGTCCATGTTGTCGGTCCTGTACTTTCATGTGCGACCGCACTTGCGCCTCCAAGATGAGATAGGAGGACGTTTCTCCTACATATCGACGCCGTACGCCGCCGCCCTTGGCTGTCGTCTTTCTATTTGCTCCTTTGGAAGTCTTGTTAAACGCAATGGATCCGGGCGCAGTACCACTGGATTTACCAAACGATCGGATTAAGATCCTCGTCCCAGCATGGACTCTTATGATCATCAGTACCGCTTTTCTCGTGTGGAGGGTGGTGTATGGGTTCATGAACGGACGCAAGTTCATGTTATGCGATTATCTGTTGATCATCGCCACTGTGAGTTCTGTACCCACTTGAGATCGGCCGGTGGATCTGACAAGCACCCTGCATAGCTTCTGAACGTTACTGCGACCGCTTTAAACCAAGTTGTCGTTGATGCTGGCCTTGGACGACATATCTACGACCCTTCAATCGATATCTTGCGATATTCTTACTATCTCTGGATTGCACAGGTTGTCAACATCATCGGCGTCGCAGTGCTCAAATGGTCGATCTGCGCATGGTTGCTGGTACTCAACTTCTCCAGAATATACCAAGCCATTGTGTGGCTTTCGATTGCACTTGTCACTGCCTTCAATTTTCTCGCACCGGTCTTGACGCTTTTTGGTTGCTCACCTTTCGAAGCAAATTGGAACTATGGTTACCAGCCCAGAAAATGCTGGGCTCACGGCACTTTGTGGCTCTCATACACGCAAGGCATCTGCAATATTCTTACAGACGTTATATATATGGCCGCGCCGCTCATCTATCTGTCACAAGTCCAGTTGTCGCGGAAGACGCAGTGGGGAATTCGCATCGTTTTCTTGCTAAGTATTCCGTACGTCACTTCCTCCAGTAACATCAGGCGAATGAGTTCAAGGCTAACACGAAGCTCTCAGGGCCACGATCTGCTCGATATTCAAGACCATTGAGTTGAAGACGATCACTGAAGTATGTATAGGCATCGAGGTCTGCACCCAGGTCGCTAATTGCATGCAGACAAGAGACCCAACCTGGACCGGTGTCCCTCTCGGAATCTGGAGCTCAGCCGAGTTGTCCATCGGCATTCTGATTGCATCCTTACCCCCACTTCGGAAGGCTTTCGACAATCTATTCTCAAAGATTTTGCCATCCACTCTCGTCGCGTCCAAGACACCGAACTCACATTACGGCTATGGACGCTCAACAAACGGTAATCACATCCGACTAGACACGTACGAGCAGAACAAGAGTTCGCACAAGAGCAGGCATCCTGGAGAGTCGGTGCTCGATAGCGACTCGGAAAGCGAGCGTGCGATCTTGGAGGATCAGGAGGGCAAAAGTGCAGGAATCATGAAGACAACGAAGGTGACTGTCCTCGAAGAAGCCGATGGGCCGAGTCAGAAAACTTCGCGGGAGTCGATGCAGCCGCATGACTGGGCATCTCCGGAGATTGAGAGAGGCATCGTGCGTGTCCGTTGATTGTGGCCATAGTGATTGTTTTCACGAATAGCGAGATGCTTATGCAAGCGGAGAGTAAACTACTACCAGGCAGCGCCTTCAAATATACCCCTTTTCTTTCTCTTCCTACTCCATTCCTCTTGACATCATCCTATTGAACTCGGCGAGCAGAACCATGACATAAATAAGTATTGAGCAATCCTGTCGATAGCCGACTCAACTTGCATTCATGTTGTCTGAGAACTTCTCTTCCTTCCCGTCGAACTGCCATATGTATTATATCAGGAATTCAGACCGTAAGTTTGTGTCTAGCATCCAAAAGCAACCTGTCAAGCATATTTGCGTGGAGGCATAACTATGTCTACCCGGCTGCTACCCATCAGGGGCGTACATAGAGCTCGTATGATAGTGCATCCCACTCTGTGGATTTATCCGGGGGTGGGAACGATCTGTCTCGACATGGCAAGCTCTATGCTTCTGCCACAGGTTGACTTGGCATATTTAGAATGAGTATTGCATATGCTTCGTACGCCCCATGTCTTGCAATCACAGTTAATAGGTTAAAGAAGAGAATCCCCAAAGTAAAGACTGTCGAGATCTTGCCCTCGAACAATAGCTCACATATGATAAGACTACAGCTGAGAACTTTCGCTACGATATGTCCCCATGTCTCACATTCACGGTGCTCCACTACTTCACTGCTCCGGTAGAACCAGCATTCTTTTGGGATCGTTCACCCGTGGTAAACGTTTGTTTCCCAGCTATGACCGAGATGCCCTCGAGAAGATCGAAACGACATACTCGCAATGAGACGTCGGCCAGGCTAGCCTCCATCCCGGCCCTGTGCAACTTCCCTATCTCCTTGGTTCTCAACGCTCTCTGTTTTTGGTTGACTCTTTCTGGAGAAGGGGTTCAGCTTCTGCAATCGGCTCTTCTCTCCTTTTGCTGGTTTGCTCATCGCCCCTTTGATTAGGGATGACGTAGAAGCTATCGATGCTTCTTCATTCGAGAAATCTGTATCGACTTAGCCAAAGCTGACATAAAAACAGCCTTGCATACTTCCGACGTTGTAACCATGGGGGACATTGACCTCCATGTTGGCAGTCTGGCACTGTGAATTTGGAGAGGAGCACGCCAGAATGCTGCGTGTATTTATTTCTTTGTTCACCGTTCACAGCGCTTATTGGTATGCCTTGCTGCGCATCTATGCCCAGATATTGTGACGTCATGCCCTTGGCATGGTGGTCTTGTGAAGCTTTGGTGGCCTGATATTTGGGTCGAGCAGTACAGGTGTAGACTTCTCGAGGTATGTGTGCGCTATACCTTAAAAGCGGATACTGCACACAAGCTCTGAATGGCCATCAAGCAAGGTACAAGATCTGTGTTCTGCAGACGAGACTCGACACTTTTGAAGGATGCAATGATGTAACAGCAAACATTTACTGGCCTGATTAGCAGCGTAGCTATTATAAAGACTGTTGCTTTTGTATAAGTTGCGCTATTGAGAACTGAAGCCCTCCAGTCAAAATGCGTTGTCGGCGTTTCGGTAAGTGTCTCATCGGAGCTGGCAAGGTGCAGTAAAGTCCTAAAGAGCCCGTCCTCTCATTGGTAGATACTAGCAAATGGTCCGGTATTGACAATATAGGTAGGCTGCTCACTCGCTGTACTCCTTATACATTTCTTCGGAATTGACATCCTTCAAGAGAGTCCTACAACCACTGAAAAATGTTGAGGCGCAGAATTCCCAGTTGTGGTTTTGCTACGCTCAAAATCTTGACCACATGCTGATTGCTCCTTATGTTCGTACGTGGGAGGCCTAAAGCATGGGACCTAATCTGAAGGTAACATTGGCTAGCCTCTTACAGTCCCCGCATCGTGATTCGCTTTTGATTGATATCCTCTTCAGCCCACCTCGCAGAATTGAGTTTTGGTGGTGGTGCTCTTCGATGCGGGGTTTGTGGTCGCGACCGGCTGATCTTAAAGGCCCAGGACCAAAGCAGCTGATAAGGACCTCGCTTCGCTACGGCACAGTATCGAGCTCTTATGCCGGCTTCCGTCACATCCGAGCAGTCGTGTGCTTCTCAACTGTGTATTGAGACATTTTTCATCGCATTGAGTAGTCCTGTGGTCCGACACCATAGAGTCGAGGTTGTCGCGATAGTCATCACGCCCTCCGGCGCAGCCACAGAGATTACATTCTATTCCAGATCAAGCATATCCTCCGTACGCCGTGGCTTAGATACCAATAAAGCTCTGCTGCTTTTCAGCCACAGCAGTAGGATAATGTGCACTAAAAAGCTTGATGACACTTGGCTTCACGCCGAGTCGCCTTGATTGCGTGCCTGTTCGTTCTAGCGCCGGCCATAATGTTCCCTCGGTCACAGGACTCGTAATCTCCATCTTTTAGAACCACTTAGATCACGCCCTCCGGTTGCAATCCCGTGCAGCCATCTGCGTGTTATCGCGCAAAGATCCGAAATGCTGGTACAACCATTTGCTCCTGCCTTTTTCGGCCAAAAAGATACGAGCATGGTGTGGTATTGGTTCCAACCACAAAGAGGGGACGCCCAATGTTTGGTGTTGGACGGGATCTGTTAAAGACATCCTCGTGCGCACACCAATACACTTTCTTCAATCTCCAGCGCCTGCTTTCGCCCTTCAGTCTGACTTTCGAAAATTGACGTCTGCGCAGCAGAATCTCTATCAACAATGGCGAAAGTCGGTGGATTGGGAGAGGAAGATCCTCGTTTGAGCATCAACCAAGGCTCTGCGTTTGCCATGGAATATGCTCGACCTCAGCATCGCAAATTGTACGACTCTTCTGTCAAGCTCGAGGAATATCTCTACTATGCAGAGAAGACAAGAGCAGACCAAAACGAAGCCGAGAAGCTTGGCGCAAGCACCAAGATCCCTTTGCTCAAGATCATGTTCCCACCAAAGTCGAACAAGGCGGATCTCGATGAGAAAATGGCCAATCTGAACACCAGTGTCGCTGCTCAACGAGCTGTTGTCACTGATGAGGAGTGGGTCAATGCGTCAAAGGCCCTGCGCAACGCGACCGGAATGGCTATCTTCTATCTTCTTACAACAGATGTGCTCGGTCCCTTTGGATTGCCTTACGCAGTAGCGACGACTGGATGGGGGTGAGTTGTGCAACCATGCTCGATAAATCAAAAACTAAAGACACCAGACCTTCCGTTGGCTTGTATACCGTGTTCGGCGTCATGGCCGCCATCTCAGGCACTCTGCTATGGCATTGTTTCATGCGTTTGTGTTCCAGTCACCCAAATTGTAATGCTATTGAAGTCCTAACAGCTCATCAGGCCTCGATTCTTATGAGTACCCCGTCCGCACATACTCCGATCTTGCTTTCCGTATCTACGGAAGCGCAGCACGATACCTGGTTTTGTCTTTCCAAGCCCTTCAACTGCTCCTGAACGTCTCGGTCATTCTTGTCAGTAACGGCGAAGCCCTCTCCCAAGCAAGCAAATTCCGTCTCTGCTACGCCGTATGCGTCGTCGTGTGGGCCATCGCTGGATTCCTGTTTGGTCAGATCCGAACTCTACAAAAGTTTGGTTTCCTTGCGAACTTTGCTATCTGGATCAATCTGCTCATTATGTTTATCACCATGGGCGTGGCGGCCAACTCTCCTCCTCTGTACTCTGCATACGCAGCTTCGGCCGGTTACAGTGTCAATCCCGCTTTGGTCAAGCCTAATGCTGCCGGCCAATTCCCTCCAGTGACGCACTTTGCGGGGCTTCCAGATCAATCAAACTTCGCAGCGTCGGTCAATGGTGAGTTAAAGACGCGAAACATTCTCGAAAAGATTCTGACAACTGAAAGGTCTGATGAACGCGGTCTACGCCTACAGTGGAACGCAGATCTTCCTCGACTTCATGGCGGAAATGTCCCAGCCTCGCAACTTCCTCAAGTCCATGTGGGGCTCTCAGTTCTTCATCTACGCCTGCTACATGCTCTACGGCTTATTTATGTACGGCTACCAAGGCCAGTATGTTCAGAACCCATCGTATCTGGGAATCTCGCCCTACAACTGGTCCACTGTCGGAAACTCCCTGGCCATGGTCACAGCCCTCATCGCCGCAGCACTGTACGGCAACATCGGACTCAAGAGTAAGTCTCCCACAAAAACACCACATTCGACTTTTGCTAAAACTTGCATCAGTCTTTTACAACAGCATTGGCGTCCAGCTCTTCAAGGCACCGCCCCTATACACCAAATCCGGAAAATGGATCTGGGCCGCCATAGTCCCCATCTACTGGTCCATCGCCTTCGTCATCGGCGGCGCCATCCCCGCCTTCTCCGGCTTCGTCGGCTTCGTCTCCGCTCTTTGCGCCATGCAGTTCACATACTCGTTCCCTCCGCTCCTGCACGTCGGACTCATGGCGCAGATGAACGCCATCGGCCCCAGCGAGGGTTTCGATCCTGCCACCGGACCCTACACTCGCACCGACTCGGGTCTTAAGCGCATTATTCGGGGCTTCTTCGCAAAGGCTTGGTATATCAATGTTCTGAATGTTTTGTACTGCCTCGGTGCGCTGGTTTGTGCGGGTCTGGGCATGTGGGCCAGTATCGAGAACCTTATCACTATTTATGCCATTCCGCAGCTGAACGCGTTTACCTGCACGTCGCCGCTGGATGCATCTGCGTAGATGGGTCTGGAGAAGGACGGCCGATATATGCGCTGCGCTGTCGAGACGCATGGGAATAGATGCAGTGGAGCATGGCGCGAGCAAAAGTACTCCAACAAGATCAGACTGAGATAACTTTAATAATGTCATGATTCATCCATGAGCTCTCTTGCCATCTTTGTGAACTACATATGTCGAATCCCTGGACACATATATATTTTTCAGTGCCCTATGCGACTAGAACAACGCAGATTGGTAACTCCATCGGCGAGATAAAGTGTACAATGGTACTGTTCCTTGCCAGGCTTCGCAAATACGTGCATTGAATTATTGAGGCACCTTTTGAACTAGAGCTGTGAGAGGAGAAGAAGACATATCGACGTGTGCGCCTCAGAAACGCGGCTCCGAGTCGAAGAACGCCTGCCTGCAAGCGCACCTTGTGAATGTTGTTTGCATCTTGACTTGGAGATCTCAAGCATCTCAAAGATGTCTTTGGACTTGCAAATGAACTGTTTGAGGTGACTGAAACTTCAGCTTAGAGTGGCCTTTTTGAACGATGCAGAATATCAAAAAAGCAGTGTTTTAATCAGAGGTCTTCGAAGCTGATTAGCGCTGATCTCTAAGATCTATGACCCTCAAAAAGATTACGCAACTTGTTGGTCCTCTAACACTTCTCCTTGTTGCTGGACACTCAGAGCTGAGGTAGAGTGTCATTCTGCGCGGTCATGTTACATTGACGCAAGCCAGGCTACAAACGCAGCTGAAAACGCGGTCATGCCGGTGACGCCTAGAAGGCTGCAACCTCTCCAGCCCCAGTCGCCAGGAGCAGTGCAACAAATACAAATGTAGATAGGTGCAAAGCAGAAACATTGCACCGCCACAGTCAATGTTACTTTGGTTGGACCCTGATCACCACCCAGGCCTGCGATTTGTGGATACCCAGCCCCGCGCCTACAGCTAGACAGTGGCGACTCAGGCTCCACCTGCGCGATGATGAGGCATGCAGGCAAGAACTCAAGCACAGCCGGCGGCCCACTCAGCGTGTGCCACGCCCAGGCAAGCTGCATCGCAAAAGCCTTGCGCCTGTTGCAGCTCTCGACCTGGCCCACAGAAAGCCGCGATTGTGCGCTAGAGGTCACACCGATTGGAGGCGTGACGCAACTGTCATGTGAGAGGGAGGCTTAGAAGACCAGGGTCTTTGCTAAGTATTACTATCAACTTTCGTCGGGCCCAGCTGAGCTGCATTCCTAACACCAACAACACACAACAAACATGGGCCGACGTGACGATTCTCCTCCGCGGCGCCGTACGTCTACCTGTCGCTACTTCTGACGTCACCAAGCTAACAATTCCCCAGCTGAGCCCAGCTACCGCTTCGATAGCTACGAGGACGGCAAGCCCAAATGGGCGCCCCAACCTCCCACCGAAGACCCTCGCGGCAACAGAGACCACCGAGATGACCGACGGGATGCACGACGGCATGAGGAGCGATATGAGGCCGCCGCGCCACCGCCGCCTAGAGGTAGGCATCACCATTTCTCATAGTCGCATACCGTAATGCTGACCCCACGCAGAGAGCCGCAACCCAGAGCCCCGCAACCCAGACAGCCGCCCGCGCCCGCGCAGAAGGAGGTCCTATTCCTCCGTATCAGGTTCAGACTCAGACGTCCCTCCACCCAAGCCCCCACGGCGCAGCAACACGCAGCGCGACCGCCGCCCACGCGACCGCGACTACTACGATTCGTACGACGAGCACCCGCGCCGCGATGACCGGCGGCGCGATAATCGCGGCTACGTGAGCGACGACAGACACAACAGGCCGCGCCGCGACTACGACGAGCGCGACCGCAGGGACCGCCGCCGTGACGACAGGGACAGAAGCCGTGACCGGAGCCGGGACCGTTACGACGACCGAGACCGGGGCGACAGGCGACGGGATGATAGAGATCGAAGGGACCGCTATCGCGACGACCGGCGAGATGATCGCAGGGACGACCGTAGAGACGACCGCAGAGACGACCGCAAGAAATCGACTCCCTACGACGCGCTGTTCTCGATGCTGGCAAACTCAGGAAGCAGCTCTCGCCGCGACGACAGAGACCGCCGCGACCGCGACAGAGACCGCTACGACGACCGCGACTACGACCGCAGAGACAGAGACAGAGACGGCAGGCCCGGCCAGCCTGAATGGCAGAAGCAGGCGCTGGGTATGTTTACGGCCTACGCGTTGCCGATTATCAAGAAGGAGGGGACTAAGTACCTGCACAAGCAGGCTGGGAATCTCATGAATAAGAAGCGCTAGGGAGTGTAGAGATTCGGGGGACGTTTTCATGAAAGCATGGCGTTGCGGCATTGGGCGCTGGGCTGGGGCGGGCGTGCATGGATATGCACGAACGGATTGATTGATAGATTTTCTTTGACGAATGAATGCATCACGGATACCCCAAAATGCCGTTTCCGCTCGCGTCTTGCCATTTCCACGTCGGATGGGCGTTTCTTTATTACCTACGATACAACGGGCTGGCACGTGCCTATTGCTTCACTCACTCACAGACGGCAGATTGCACCATACCTGACATCCAAGTGGTTCAGAAGCACAGAGCAATTGATGCTGCAAAGACGAATATCCGCACCTAGGGTGCCTGCGGTGCGTATTCTCTCTTGGTAGAAGCAATACACAACAACAACCGAACACACAACCCCACGACAGCCCAGAAGTCCCAAACACGCACAACATACACCAACCCAGACATCCAGTCCGGGATCCGCCAAAGCGTCCTAAGCCACAGCCACAGCCACAGCCACGCCGTCTGCATCTCTAAAGCCTCGCATGAAATACCGGATATCGCTGCTGGGTACCATGCTGTACAGTGCTGGACAACAGACTTCCTATCCCGGGACTGGGATTCGAGCGAGGCTGTTTGGGCACTGGAGGAGCTGGTGTTGGCGCTGGTGATGTTTAGGGGCTGTTTGAGCTCGAGTGAGTGCCTGGATTGGGTACTGTGGAGTCAGGTACTGGTCTTGGGTTTGGAGGGTTGGGGGTAACGGCAGTGATGGGGAGGCGTGTGGAGAGGTGTCTTTGGGTCGGGAGTGCTGGACTGGTGGTGTGGATTGGTAGTCGTGCTTTGTAATGGCTTGACTGGAACGCATGCGACGAAGTGGTGGGTTGATTGTTGTGTCTTGTGTACTCGAACAACGCGTATGCAGTGATCAGTATGATGCACCGTAACTCTGCAGCAGTGCCACGATCTCTTTGTGGCCGCTGCGTGAAGCCGCCTGGAGTGCGTTGCCGTAGTATCCACCATGCGCGTTCACGTCGGCGCCTTTCTCTAGCAGCAGTGCCACCATCTCTTTGTTGCCATCATATAAAGCTGCGTGGAGTGCGTTACCGTACTGTCCACCATGCGCGTTAACGTCAGCGCCTTTGTCTAGCAGCAGCGTCGCTATCTCTTTATTTCCACCGTATGAAGCTGCCTGGAGTGCGTTGCCGAACTCTCCACCCTGCGCGTTAACGTCGGCGCCTCTGTCTAGCAGCAGCGTCGCTGTCTCTTTATTTCCACCGTATGAAGCTGCCTGGAGTGCGTTGCCGAACTCTCCACCCTGCGCGTTAACGTCAGCGCCCCTATCAAGCAGCAGCAGTACTATCTCTTTGTGGCCGTAACCTGAAGCTGCCTGGAGTGCGTTGCCGAAGTGTCCACCCTGCGCGTTCACGTCGGCGCCTTTATCTAGCAGCAGTGCCACAGTCTCTTTGTGGCCGTCAGTTGAAGCCAATTGGAGTGCGTTGCCGTAAAATTCACCCTGCGCGTTAAAGTCGGCGCCTGAACTGACAGTAGGGTGTATTCTGATCAAATTCGCCGCATTGTGCTCAGCCAGCAGATATGGGAGGCTTACATCGTCTGTAAACCTGTGCATCTCAGACTCCTCGAACACGTTGTAGAGCTTCACCCATCGAACAAGCGGGAAGCTGTTGATGAAGTCTGCCTGCGAGATGCTCCCGCCTTGTGCTGTGTCCGCGTGGTACAGCACATTTTGGACGGCATACTCTAGAAAAGGAAACTTTTGGAGTGCAGACTTGCGGAGGCTCACTGCCTCTGATAGAAAAGGAAACTTTTGGAGTGCAGACTTGCGGAGGCTCACTGCCTCTGGAGAGGACGCCTCTGGTAGGGCATCAGGAATGCTTAAAGATGTGTAAAGGTCGATGCTGGTGTATTTGAGACAGCACTGCTTCAGCCGCTCATGGCTCTGACCCTGGAAGTTGATTCCGAACTCTGGCCAGATCTTGCCAAGACCGTTCTCTTTGAGCAAAAAGTCCCTGACTGACTCATGGATAAACTGGACTTTTGACCCTTTGGAAACGGTAGCCTCAGCAAGGCCTTTTGACGAATCGAGAATGAACCTTTTAATCACGTCCTCGGTGATCTCCTCGTGGTCCCACTCTGCCACTGCTTCGATATCGACGCCTGATAGAATAGCATGATAGAGCTGCTCTGGACTGAGTGGCTGCTTCGCAAAAAGCACCCACTGGATACACAGTACCAGTTCATCCTTGTTGTGTGTGTCCCGCGTTAAGATGTCGCGGAACAGCTCATGTAAGTCGCCAGGAATCTCTCGTAGTTTTCGCTGAAGCATATGTATCTGCCCGCGATCTGACTCTTTGTTGAGGATGCCTACGACAAGCACAACCCACATAAAGATCCCTGACGCCTTCTCTTGAAGCTCTGCACGGACCCGCTGTGCGGCCTTGCTCTTTCCGATCTTCAGCTCTGTCTCTATATAGTTGCTGATGTCCTGCGAGTGTCCTTCTTGTCCCTCTAGTACCAGCTCTAGCCCATGCCGGATTGTAATATGCGGGTAATGCCTGCTCGAGAAGCACACCTGGAAGCGGATACTGTTTAATACCGCTAGATCGCCGATGCGCTCAAAGAATTGGATCATGTCCCGCACCTGCGCCTCTTCACACTCGTCAAGGGCATCGATGAAGCATACAACAGACGAACTTTTTCCTAGACTCAGCATAGCTTGCTCAAGCAGTGTCTTTAGCGACTCAACGTTCCACTGGTGGTCTGCGCTGAAGGTTGATGCAGAGAGGCTGAGCGAGTTGAAGACGCTTTGAAGCGCTGGCAGACGCTCAAGCAGCTGCAGCAGCAGCGATCGGTATGTACCAATTGTAGACTTCTCAATGTCCTCGCCGCGCGCGTTAAAAAAGAAGGACAGTATAATATGGTCATTCACTGTCTTGCGAGCGTCAACCAGTGCATGCTTCATTAGCGTTGACTTGCCCGTCCCAGCCTTGCCCTTGATCCACAAGAAGCCATGGTGTTTATCAAGCTTGGTCGTGTCGAGCCATTCGAGGTACTGCTCGTTCTTTAGGAGCCATCGGCACGTCTTGGCGTGGGCAGTCTTGATAGTCATCTGGCGTGCATCGATCTGATTAAACCTTAGAGAGTCTAGAAGGCACTGCCTCTGTTCGTCGTTCAGCGATGTTTGTGAGGGTTCCTGAAAGTGTATAGGGACTGGTATAGTTAGAACATGTCCTGTTCGCGTCTTAGCCCATTGCAATTACGTACCAGTTCGCTGCCTGTTATAATTAGAAATGCTTCAGTAGTAAAGTATTTTGTGAATGTATGCTAAACTTACTTTGTAGAACTATTCTGCGGGCTGCTTGGCACGCCAATCTTTGTGCGCTTGTTAGGGGCTTGGTCAAACGGAAGGCATCGTTCTATCGCCACGTCAGTTTGAAAGCATACTTGGTAGCAAAAGCCAATGAACTAACTGTCTCCGCTCCGCATGGCATCCTCCGCACGGCGTGTGTTCATTACATCTGCTGCTGGTATTGCCGACAACAACTCTTTCGCGTACGCCGCTGCTGCTCCTGCCGCATATGCCTGCCACCGCTTGTTCTTGTGGGAGTCCGCGTAGTCGCAGATCCCGCGAATGACGAGGCATGGGTAGCTGTTCATCAGCCCTGCTGCCTCCATTTCGAAGCAGAGCACGCCACCAAGTTCCGCGCTAATTCGATCTCTTTCCGCAGCAGACCTCATGACCTGGTTGCCCGATGCAATAGTCCCGTAAAACACAACGACATCTTGTGCCCGTGTCTGGCGGCGCACCAGATAGGTATCGTCGCAGTCATCACACGTACGCCCTCCTGCATGATCGTACGACGAGTCAAAAAGAGCGTCCGGACCAGCTGTCTTGCGTCCGAATCCTGCCAGGCTCTCAAGATGAGAAGTATATTTCTGTAGTGTCCCTCTGTTTCTCATGTGTCTTGCCTGCAAGACTGCGACCGCATTGAGTAGAATTGTGGGTGGGGTGTTAAGGGATCCTGTTCGTTCAAACTTTCCTGGTGCAGCCTTGCCAAAGTCGTACTGCACCACCCCACCATGCGTTTTGTGCGGGCTGCTCACCACCACATCTCCAAGCCGTATGTCTGATTCCTCGTTGGGCACGCCTCCTCCAATACCCACCATGAGCCCAAACCGTATGTGTGTGAATGTCGACTGCATCTGAGAGGCTACCGCTGCGGCAGAGCTTAAACCTGTTTGGCCCTTCGGCAGGCAGGCGATCACGATATTGTGTTCGCCGATGCGACCGCAAGTGTAGATGTTCGTATGATGAGCGTCACATCGGGGTGTGTCGTGCTCCTCGTCGAGCATTTCTTGCGATGCCGCCAGCTCGACAGGCAGCGCGCACACCCATCCTACCGTGTAGTCTTCGCGGCATAGCTGGGGTGGCATTCGACACGCTTACTAAGGGAGGAGGTGAGGGGCAAAAGGATGAATGAGCGTGAGGAGTGGATGCTTGCGAAAAGAAGAGAATGTTCAGAGTCTGGGTGTAGCAGCGCTGTCGACAGTGGCTGTCGCTCAGCCTCAGCCTTGAGGCCGGCGCTGCAGCCTGTCGCCTACATGTTGGCACACTGGGCAGTCCGTAAGCGGTGCGGCTGCTTCTGTCAGAGGCGCAGCCGTAAGCGCTGGCTAAAAGAGAGGGGCGGAGTTGGCCTGTTCATTGCTGCAGCTTGGCAGATCCCTCACATCTCACTCCACACCACAGCGATATCTGTGGTGCGCAAACGCACAGCGCGTAGCTTTGGCCCTACACAAGAAGGAAGAGCGAAATGAGGTTAAACCTGCTCTGAATGACAACGGAAGCAAGAGGACAAGCTGTTGTCACCACTCACCAGTGAGCGCGCCAAGGAGGCGTTGTCGGCTCAGCCTGGTCACCGTGTCTCTGAGAGAGCAGCGGAAAGTGGTGGACTGTGGTGTTCTTTTCTGCGCGCGCGGATGGGTAGATAAGTATAGAGACAGGCTATGGATCATCCCGCGATGGAGATGAGGTCGTTGTAGGAGAGGGTGTTTTAGTAGTAAGTAGGAGATAGGAAGGACCGCTGGGTGCGGAGGTTACGTCATATCCAAACACTCAAACGCGGAATCTTCAATTGTCGGGTCATCGGGTTGGCCATGTGGGTATTTTTACTGTGGTCAACATGCGAGGTAGCAGTTGTACATTCAACGCAGTTTGAAGACGTCCCAGTCCTCTTTCTTTGACAAGGTTCTGGCAATGAGCACAGGATCTTGCTATTGCTATAGACGAATCTCCTCCAGCGACAAGATCTAAAGAGATCTAGGCGCAGTCTAGCCCTTTTAAAAGTGTCGCTACTTGAGGTAGACACACAATACCCATGATCAGGCGGCTATATATGGGCTCTCTGCAAATGCCACCTCATAAAATGCCCAATCGGGAAACACGTCCAAAACGAGCATTTCGATTTTCTACGCAGCGAACGCATGAACTTCCAAGACCGCACTACTGCACACTTAACCTCCAGCCAGAACCACAATTAGAGTTCCCAGATTAAGTTTTCCCACGCTGCAAACAGCTTGCAGAACCGCACACCCTCGGCACTAACTACTCCCAGTTGTACCGCGTACACGGGCCCGCCTTTGTGGGGCCTCACCGGACGGGACGGGCTGGAGCTGCCCTATCTACAGCACCGACCACCAGCCTCTACGGTACTCGCACATGTACCTGTCTACCAGGTATACCCCGAACCACACCCACGTGCCACTAGTTTACACTTTTCTTGAACTTTGTTATACGCGAAGTTGCACAGCGTTTGCAGATCCCCCCGTTCCTTGTAACTGATAAGCGATTCGAGCGCGGACCCGGGGCCCGGAGCCGGTATGCAGGTTCCTAGCACTACTACTGGCCGTGGGGAGGAGGGGAGTGGTGGAGTTGCTGCTGGTGAGAGTGTAAGAGAGTGTGGGAAGGTAGCTGAGAGTACGCAGAGCACGCAGTATGACAGCATCGGTGCGAAGTATCTGGAGATCAAGGTGCTGCCGGCGGTGCAGCCGGAGATGTGTAGTGTGTTGAGTGTTTTGGGAGGGGAAGAGGGGGTTAAGGGGAGGAAATGTCTTGGTAAGTACGCCTTGTGTGAGATGGAATGTTGAGTGTTTGGGAATGAGGAGGCTACGTGGTTTTGTGTTCGTGTATCAGATGCGGCTTCGAAGATGGGAAAGGTGCAAAGCCGATACCTCCAACTATTGCTGGGACAGGTGCTGAAGCTTGCATGCCTTACGTGGACGACTCCACGAACGAGCAACTGCACGACACGCAACACGTTCCACTCCCGACAAAACACAGCCAATTGCGTTTCAGGATTTCATTCTCAAAGTCCACATTCGCTGACCCGGATTGTTTTCCAGACCTAGCCTGCGGCACAGGCAAATACACGCACCTCCTCTCTTCCCTCGGCGCCACCAGCGTGACCGGCTACGACATCTCACCTGCCATGATCTCGAGCGCGGAAGCCACCTACCCTCCCTCAACGCACCCTTCCCTGCACTTCGGTGTCGCAGATTGCAGTATCCCTTCCTCTCTCCCCTCCGATAGCACGGGGTCATTCGACCTCGTCTTCTCGGCCTGGTTTCTCAATTACGCCGGCACCGAGCGCGAACTGACTAACATGTTTCGCGTTGTGGAAGGGCAGATGAGTCTGCAGCGAGGCAGTAGGTTTGTGGGGTTGACGACGGATGCGCATGACCCCGACATGTCGATCCCCAAACACGGCTTTTACGGCCTTGATGTATTTGTACTGGATCCTGTGTATGTGGACCCGGATACTGGGGTGCAGTTGGGTACTAAGGCGAGGGTGAGGGTTGGAGGGGAGGGAGGGTTCGAGTTCGATTGTTTTCAGTTCAGGGCGGAGGTGTATGAAAGGTGTGCGAAGAGAGCGGGGCTGGAAGTAATGTGGAGGGAGGTTGTGGTGCCGGATGATGAGAGGAGGGGGACGGGGTATTGGAATGAGTGGTTGAGGAGGCCGACGTTTTCGATACTTGAGGCGAGGAGGGTGGGGGAGTGGTAAGGGGGTGAGGGAGCTGTTCAAGAATCGGGTCTTCGAGATTGATCGATGTACGTAGTTGTCGTTGTGTATCTCGCGTGAGGAAACTTGTGGCGATATGTCAGCTCGGATTAAGCGCGAACAATAATGAGGGGAAGGCCTGCTTCAGCACTCCAGTCCATATTATACAGTTCCGACTGGTATACCTCAGGTCAGATTAGTAGTCTATCTGATGGCCAAACCGATTATCAGCTGCGGTGACCTTCTGCGGTGACCTTCTACCTGTGTATCTCGTGATCTTAGAATGCCAGTCGAACTGGCAACGCAGTCGGCTCGGTGAAATCTGCGGTTAACAGCAGTGTGGACGCAACTGTCTCGTCTGCTACAGCTTTTACACGGACATATCTTACGACATCTCAGCCTCGGCACTGCAGCTCTCTCCAAAAAGACAAAATCATTGACACACAACTTTTGTTGCTGTTCAGTGCTATTGGTCCATATCATGTGCCCAGCGCCAGACCGGACGCCCAGCCGTCGAGCGACGATCACTGGGTGCCTGAAAGGATTGAGGCTCCGGTCGGAAGGTGAGAAATCGGACAGGCACGAGACGAGGCCCAATGGCAACAGCCATCCGATGCGATCTCGGCCGCGGCGTGGACAAGCATCATATTGTGAACTGCCTAGACAGGCAAGCCACTGGGTCTTAGAGCAGCAAGACTGGCGCCACAATGCTTTCCTAAAAGATGCCGTTTAAGCCGCAATAATGCAGGACACAACTTTTCTGGCGAGAAGTAAATCAAGTGCCGACGAGCTTGCAAAGGACGCTATTGGTAGATAAAGGCTCTTGCTATACCTGCGTAGCGGAGACTAAGGCCTTGCCAAGCATGCGCCCGCCGCAGGAGGCGTTTCTTAGCCAGAATCGGACGTCCGAAGGAGTCGGGATGCTCGTATTGGGGTCGGTGGAAACCGTGTTCTTTTTGGTGAATTGCAGACTTCGGGCTTTGCTCCACATCCCCAGAGATGGGTTGGAGTTGTACGGGGACCCCGCGTTACCCAATTATTACTCCTACACAAGCTGCGCACAACCCACAAAGACCGAGCGCTAGAAACAGCCTCCATTCGATAGTCATTCCGTGCTATATGTTTCCTCCGTTAAGTTATCTTGAGGCGTTCTGCGAAACTCCGAAACACAAAGCCACCGAAACGTGATAGCCAAGGAGGGAGACTCTTGGTTTCTTCTTGGTGTCTGTTGAGCTTTTCTGACAGCACGGCATCAGAACGCACGACTGGGCAAAGAACAGAAATCCGTGCGAGTCATCATGACCGGTCTGACATGCAAGTTGCTGTGGGTAGAGGCAAGGCTGGTTGGCCGCATGCAGTTTTCCTACTTTTAGCGGAGATGCATCACCCCACAGCAATCCTCCACACCATCCTTCGCGTCTGTTCTTTGCATCAGCTGAGCGTCCAGAGTCAGCCCGCGTCTCTTCCCTCATACACTGCCAAGCCAGCTCCGCGCCTGCATGGGTAGCCTCAGGCGCCATTCCGCTCTGCACATTATGTGGGCCGGCTCATTCTCGTGCGTGCGCCGCGAGCATGAAACGGACTATACCGCACAACCGTTGTAGATACCAGCCTGCACCGGCGCCAATAACCAGGAGCAGGAAAAACGAACCCGTCTCTCTGTTTGATCCTCCTGTGACCAACCTCTGGGCGCATGTGTCCAGAACATTGGAGTCAATAATTTTGACCGGTCGAAACGTTGCACGAGGCCACGATGAGGTTTATCAAACACTGCGACTCGCCAACGCGAACGACGGGTGTTGGAAGAAGCCTGTCCAAGCCCGTTCGGTGACGACTTGCCATCTCGGCCTGCAAGCCACGGAAGGCTTCGACCTCCTTGGCTGTCGTAGAGGATGAGCTTCGGTGCAGCGCAAACACGAGCGGGGTCATTGCCAATTTTTGTGGCGTTCTAACTCGGCGCAGGCTTCTTCAGAAGAAAGGTAGTGCGAAGCAATGCTTGGACGCGCCTCGCAGCTTGGTCAACGGAGGACAAACTGCAGGACCAGTCGTTCTGTGCAACCTGAGACGCAGATCGATCAACGTTGTGCATTTCCCACGTTCTGGCGGACCCAGAGTTCCGACCGTTTCTGGGGAAATGAGATGTAAACGCTCTTTGCACCCCGTGGGGTTGCGAGATCAGCGTGTGCGGCATTTCGACCCCGGCATATCGGGCGCCCACGATACGTCCATGTCGCCGCGGACGATGACTGCACTTGGCTCGATCGGGGCTAGGAGGTTACATCTCATGAACACCAAAATTCTGGGCAGTCTTGGTATATTCTTGGCCGAAAGCCACATTGTGCACCACGAAGCGCGGTGTTGCGGGTGGAGGTGCTTTCACTGGGTCATAGACAGGACTGCTACGAAGCGAGAGACCCCGCTAGAGGATGCCGTGAGAGGACATATATTAGAGGGGCCCTCCCCTCGGTGTGACAACCAGCATCCTGATCAGGCTCAGCTGTCTTGCATCTACAAGCAGCCTTTCTTAAATTTTATCATCTCGAGATCAGGCCCATTCGACACAATGGCATCAGTATCTGGCAACAGGCCTGCCGATCCCCTGGCCAAGGGTACCTTCGCAACGGCGAAGCAATCTTGGAGCGACCTTTTCAAGTGGGAGCAGCGTGTAGTCGTCCGCAATGACTATGGCGAGGAGACTTGCGAGTGGCAGAAGCCTCAGCCCCTCAAGAACCCCATCAGTATGATGGCGCAACTGAGTCTCAAGGACTGGGCCTACTTCCTCGTGGGCTTCTTTGCCTGGACCGCAGATGCTTTCGACTTCCACGCTCTCTCAATTCAGACAACCAAGCTGGCCAAATATTACCACCAAAGCAACACAAACATCACTACTGCCATCACATTGACGCTGCTGCTCCGATCTGTCGGAGCTGCATTCTTCGGTCTGGCTGGTGACAAGTTCGGTCGCAAGTGGCCTATGGTCCTCAACATGATTATTCTTGGTCTTCTGCAGGTTGCCACCATCTACTGTGGCACCTTCGGCCAGTTTCTTGCAGTCCGATCTCTCTTCGGTCTGTTCATGGGTGGTGTCTACGGTAACGCTATTGCTATGGCGCTGGAGAATTGCCCGTAAGTTATTCACATATACCGCTTCGTGTTCTGTACACTAACAGTCAAAGTGTCGACGCCCGTGGTCTCATGTCAGGTGTCCTCCAGCAGGGTTACTCGTTCGGTTACGTCCTTGCCGCCTGCGCCAACTTGGGCGTCGGTGACGCGACAAACTCGTGGAAGATCGTCTTCTGGGTTGGTGCTGGTTTCTCCATCCTCGTTGGTCTTGTCCGCGTCTGCTTCCCCGAATCCAAGCAGTTCATCGCTGCGAAGAAGGAGGGCAAGCAGAACAAGGCCCCTGGCGCTTTCTGGGCTGAGACCAAGATCATGCTCAAGCAAGAGTGGCGCATGGTCGTTTACTGTATCTTCCTCATGACCTGGTTCAACTTCTACTCGCACACAAGCCAGGACTCCTACACAACTTTCATGAAGCAGCAAAAGCACCTCGACCCCAAGGCTGCGAACCGCGCTTCTATTCTCATGAAGACTGGTGCATGTGTCGGTGGCACCATCTTGGGATACACATCGCAGTGGTTCGGCCGCCGCCGCACTATCGTCTGCGCCGCCATCATGTCTGCTCTTCTCATCCCTGCCTGGATCCTGCCCACCACCGAGCGCGGTCTCTCGGCATCCGGCTTCATGATTCAGTTCTTCGTCCAGGGAGCTTGGGGTGTCATCCCCATCCACCTCAACGAGCTGTCGCCACCTGCTTTCCGCTCGTCCTTCGTCGGTCTGACATACCAGCTGGGCAACATGATTTCCTCGCCATCGGCCCAGATTGTCAACGCCGCTGCAGAGGGCATCATGATCACCACCCACGGTGGTAAGTCATCTCCCGCTTATGGACCGGTTATGGGTGTTGCTACCGCCATTATCGCTATGGGTATTGCGGTCACCACGGCCCTCGGACCCGAGAAGAAGGGTCGTCACTTTGAGGAGGCTGGACCTATCGGTGCCAACCTTGCACCAGCCAAGGATATTGAGACTGGCAGTATCGATGAGAAGAACGACGTGCGTGCTGTTGAGATTGTCGAGAATAAGGAGACAAAGGCTTAGATGCAAAGTCGAGAACTCGCCCTGACACAGGCCGCTGAGCTACGACATGGATGGAGCATGGTACTTGACGCAGTAGTTTAGTGATACCAGATGCACGATGCACGATTTATGAATGCTATATATATTCTGTACAAGTTTGTGTGCAAAGTTGTGCTTGACAAAAAATTGTATGTGCCACTTATTCAAAATATCCCGAATGTCATCTGGGTGGCAACAGTATTGCAGACTTCTGTGCCAAAATCGTACGTAGTCATAACGATGTTGCGTACTTGACAATAATATAGCGAATGTGCTGATGAGTACGCCGCGAAGATTACCACGAGTAGCCCGAACTCTTGCTGATTAGGAAACATTTCCGATCTGCCACCAAACCGGCCCTTCTGCTTATGCAACATACGCCATTGCAAAGTTTACCATTCATCACGCACGATGGCGGCTTTCCGCTGTACGAGCATCGCAGTGCAAGTCGCTGCACCTTGCCGACCAACCGATGGTATCTTGCATCATCGCCTTGCAGCTCTTACATCATCGATGCTTCTTCTTGATGTGTTCTGGCGGTCTTGTCGCATTTCCGGAAAAGGGAAAGCGCAGTCTTAGTCATGAAACGTGCGGGCGAAAACGTCAAGGGGGCTTCCATCTCGCCTTCCGATAATACAGTACAATACACAGCCATCAAGACAGCTTACGCAAGGTGAGATGCGCTCCACTCCCACCGTCCTTCAAATGTCTGCGACGTGTCACGGGTCATCACAACGGCTGCTTGGAATGGCATCGACTTACGCCAGCATGCTGACAACCATGGCAGTGTCTCAGTGAGGCCTTTGCACTGGTCGCGATGGGACGACATGCAAACCCTGATATTCGTCGTGCCTTTGTAGAGTTCCAGGACACGGACACCCCCTCAAAATGTAACAAAGTGCGATGTCAGTACTGTGGCTTTGTTCGTGCGAAGAACACTACCAGGCAGATAGAGCACCTACAAGAATGTCAGGCCTACCTCAACTCGCCTGAGGCTCAAGCGCATGCTGCTGCTGCAAGCCAGGCCAGCCAGCCCCTGGCTGATGCTAGCATGTCCCAAGGACCAAGCGCCATACTGAATGGGCAGCAGCCAAATCCAAATCTCCAGGTGAATCGTCGCGGTCCCAACAATAAGCGCGCTCGCGATGGCCAGCCTATAGCGCCCCACCCTATGCCGCATCCCCCAGCACCATCGCTGACCAACCATCTTCTCACTGTGTGCTCGGGACCCTTTGCGCGGGCAACTCAGCAACCATTCCTTTCGCATGCTGGTGCTGGTTCACTGGCTGCGGGACCGTTATCACAATGGCTAGTGCAAGATGGGCACTACTCCAGAGGGTATATACGCTTTGTCGGACAGCTACTGGCTAAGATCAGGTTACCGCAAACCCAGAATTCGCAATTCCATCCCATGTATAGGACCATGGATCTGCTGATCTCTGCGCTGAACAACATGCGTCGTGAGATGCAGTTTTTCGAGATTACCGCGACCAAGTATGGTCTGGCTATGCCTAATGAGCCACCCTCACCCATCACGCGCGCAATTCTGGATTTGTTTGTCAGCGCAAGCAGTTCTAGTGCATCACTTCTTGAGGGCATGGTAGTCCTCTGGGGCACTGAGCATGTAAGCTTGCGGCATTGCTATGAATGACCTTGTTCTGACCATATAGTGTTATCGCTCCGCCTGGCAATACGCCGCCTCGTTCAGCTCTTCTTCCCTCACGACGCCCAGTAGTGACAACCACATTGTGGCCCTTCATCAAGCTTTGATCCCGAATTGGACATCTCCAGCATTCAACAAATTTGTAGACGCTACACGTGCGCTTGTTGATGAGCTTGCCAATACCACTACTGCCCGCGACGGCAAGGAGGAGATGCAGCGCTGTGACGAGATCTTCCGTCAGATCTGTTGGCTGGAGCAGCGCTTCTGGCCCGAAGTCAATAGTATGGGGGAAGAGAGTGACGATGCGCAGCTCAACCGCCCATCCAACGTTGGCCCGATAGGCGCTGGGCCCAATCACGGGATAAATAGCAATGGTGTTAACAACCCTCAATTTGGTGGCCAAAACGTCAACAATGGACCGCTGAATGCTGGTCGCATGAATAACAACCCCGTCAATAACAGTATGGGTAACAGTACAAGCGGGCCTGTAGGGCCGCAGATGAACAGACAGAGTATGAGCAGGCCTATGATGGGTAGCCAAAGCATGAATGGTCAGAATGTGGGTAATCAAAACATGAGTGGCCAAGGAATGGACAACTCTACCATGAACGGCGATGATGAAACGCCTGGCAATGACGAAGGTGAGAACGATTCCATCTTGACCCTAAAGAAGACCCCTCTTTCTGATATCCGACAGAATCCACGTCCGACAACGACGCAACACCTCAAGAACAGTCGCCTGCACAACACGTCAACGTTCAACCGAATCCTCCCCATGTTAGCCAGGGCGCGTCATTCTGTCGGTTCGGTGCCCATCCCTGCAACCACGTCCATTGTGCCGAACTCGAGCGTTTGCATCAAGCGCAAATGAGTATACGGCAAAATAGTTTAAATGGCCAACAGCCTGCTTCTTGACACATTGTAGACCAAGGTTGATCATTCTCAAAGAACACACATTGAATTTCCCGACAAGCCAGATGACTAGTCTCAGGAGGGAAATGTCATAACCTGTACACATATATGTGCACTAAAGCTACAACTGCACGGTGAACGTCCGGCGACTACGAAGCTATTAGTGAAAATACCAGGTCTGAGAAATGGTTACAGGCAATTTGACCAAGGAGTTTGGATCATGTCTCGATTTTGCAGAGGGTGGGTAAATGTTTTCCCTCACGTCAAGCTTGGACAGTATTCCAACGGCAATACGACCTTGTGCCTATTATTCACATCTCTAATTGTGCGTGTATTCATGACACCAACTTTTCGACTGCCCATCGGCTATTCTGCGGCGGTACCCACAGCGGGGCTGATTGGGCATTGCTAATCACTTGTGCATTACATTAACCAACATTCGTACCAATCGAGTTCAAACCCAAAAGATGGCAAGAGAAGCTACAACTTCAGGGTCAAAAGCGTGTTACCTCCCCCTCGAAATCGGTCCACATCTCCAAGCAGCCCAATTCCGAATCGCCACGCTCTTGCCTGGAGAATGGTCCGACCCCATACAATGCCACCTCTCTGTGCATTCCCTGCAAGATCCCCCTCCATACGAAACCATCTCGTATGCCTGGGGAGACTCGAACGACACAAATAAAATCTTCATTGATAATGTGGAGTTAACGATTCCAAACAGCCTCTGGCTTTGCCTTCGCTATCTCCGCGACGAGCAAGTCGGGTTGGCGCTTTGGACGGATGCTGTGTGTATCGACCAGACGGATCTTAAAGAGAGGGCTGCACAGGTGATGATGATGGGGGAGATCTATTCGAGATGTGAGAATATGTATATTTGGTTTGGCGAGCCGGGTCCATTGGTGTCGGAGGCGAATCACGCGTTTGGGATGTTCCTGCACTGGGCGGAGGATAGGCATTTTTATGAGTATCCGGGTTTCTCACGCGTGGAGGAGACTGGGGATTGGGTGTTTCAAGACAACGATGCCTACCGACAGATGTACGAGGTGTTTGTCGACTTCGTCTCAAGGCCATGGTGGACACGGCTGTGGTGCGTGCAGGAGATTGCTTTGTGTCCGCGAGCCGCTGTTGTGTTGGGGAGTTGGCGATTGGAGTGGGCGACGGTGTTGAGAGCGAGGGACAACTATTTCCGACATGTCATGGGCTGCTGTGAAGGCATCTCGGACGCCCTCCCTGCTAGGTACACTTATTTCCTGGACCAGATGCTGTTCCTCTCACAACGCTTCGACATGACTGATATGGATCAGCTCATTCGCTCGTTGAGACACAAGCTCTGCAAGGACCCGAGAGATAAGATATACGGCCTTCTGGGACTATTGCCGCGTGCAGGGCTGCATGCTAGCTACTCCGTCCCAGTGCGCAAGCTCTACCAAGACGTCACAGAGATAACTATAAACCAAGCCAACGGTGATCTACAGTTCCTGACCGGCAGCGGCCTGGGCTCGCCAAACTACGATCTCCCTTCCTGGATCAGGAACTTTGCAGCTCCGCTGAGCGCAGCAGAAGCGAGTCAAGAGTACACGCGCTACAAAGCGTATGCTCTCTACAAGGCAGCTGGGCTGACGAAGAGCGGAGCAAAAGTTGTAAACAGCGATGTGCTAAGCGTATCAGGCACATTCGTCGACAGCATCTCATGCATAGGCACCCCGATCCAAGACAAAGACTGGTCGCACATCATCTCTACAATCCATGCCTGGGCCACCCTCGCCGGCATCCCGCCCCCTCTCGAGCCCGATCCCGGTCCCTCGTCACCGCAGAGCCGCTTCTGGCGCACGCTCCTTGCGGACTGCATACCCAGCTTGCACTCTGGCGTTGCGGAGATGACAAGGATCCCTGCGGTGCCTGAGGTGTCGCTTTCGGGGTGGTTTTTCGATGCGCAGGCAAGGCTGGACAGGGGCGAGGAGCCGCTTATTACGCCCCAGGTGCATGCGTTGTGGCGGGCAACGCATGGTAGGACGTTTTTCTGTACAGGGAATGGGAGGCTTGGACTTTGTTTCCCGCATACGAAGGAAGGAGATGAGGTCTGGGTGCTGAAGGGTGGGAAGGTGCCGTTTGTGCTGAGGAGGATGGATGGGGATGCTGGGGCGCTGGAGAGGCGGACCCTGGTAGGTGAGTGCTATTTGCACGGGTTCATGGATGGTGAGGCTGAGGGGAGTGTTGATTTGGACATGGTCGAGATGCTCCTGGTGTAGGTCGACATAAAGCCTGTTAGTTTAAGGTGACTAGAGCAACAGTTTTGCAAAGACTCAAACTGTCCGTCTTTGGGTATCAGCAGTCTGCTGGTACATACTGTAGTACTTCGAAAAGCATCGTTGAGCACGTGACATATACTTGAAAAGAGAGAACACTTCCTACACATCAGATACTGTGCTGACTCTGTGACGTGGGGCCACTTGTAACGCAGTCAAGTTGTCCGCAGGCAGAAAAGCAAGAGGCCTTGTGACGAAGTGAGGCTGCACTCCCACTCCCCTCGCTCGATCGGAGCATTCCGTACCCACCGTCACCGTTCTGCGTCGATGCTCTCATCGGATGACTATACATCGTGACTCCGTCATCGCTTCTAGTCGGCTTTGCCCTAGGCCTCGGCATCACTTCCCCAACTCCCACGACGATCTCTCGCATACCCCAAAAGCCCCACTAAACAACTACCCCACAAATCACGAAAACCGACGATCCAGCAAAGGGAAAATCGCCCATGTGCTTGTGACCTTCTTTACTCGCCCGAAAGCGGTGAATGGGCAAGCTGTCAACCGCCAAGCTGCACAACGCAGCGTCCGCATACTGGGATTCGGCGCGCATTGGAGGTGCCCGCAGTCACGCACTCGTCTTTCGCAAAGGCGTTCTGCAAAGCGGAGAGGTGATCCGACTCATGTTACACTGAATGGTGTTGGCACCAGCAAAAGCACGCCTCAGCCGGCGCCGTGAGACCCTGATGTGCCGCTCCACCGACATCATCAGAGCCCCCTTCCAACACCCCAGTGTCGCGACTCGAGAAACCCGAGTACAACAAGCACCTCGCACAAAGCCGCTCGACGCAGCGAAACCAGCATGGGCTCGTGGGTCGTTACAGAGAAAAGAGCCAAGTGAGTGGAATTCTGTGTATTCCGTCATACCCCTCCGGCCCAGTGGTACCTGGAAGTCACTCGCCCCTTGCAACCACGCGCAGTGGTACATGACACTACCGCACACCGTGGCATCGTCATACTTAAGGGTTTCTATCACATGAGGCTTCAGACTTTGCACAATTGGGGGTATCACGAGATTTGCCTCCTCCACAGATCCCAAGGCTCCAAGCGCGACGATTCGTCTCGTATTGCGGGAATAACGGCTTCCGGCGCTGCAAGATGCGCTCCGTGGAGAAAGCTTGGGCAAAGAGCGAGATCGCGGGGTACCTTAGTTGTAGACTACTACAGTTTTGCCGCGCTGGCAGAGCTCAAGTGGGTTTAAGATGCGACATCGCTGTTTGTGGGTTTGCGGTGTTTGCCACCACGGCCGATCTTAGGGCGCTTGAATGCCGGGCGCACGCCCTCACGCCCTCAAACGCTCAGCTTGTTGTTGGCTGCCCGGCTGGCTGACGGTATTGTTGCTCACCGGCAGAATTGATGGGCCGGCTGGTGGGCTGCGTGCGGCCTGTTGCCACAATAGCTGATTGGCTGCTTTGCAAGCCCTGCTAACTGGGGAAACTTGCGACGGGCTTGCGGTCAGCTTGGACAGGAGATGAGGATCAACATGCACGTTGCTGCGCTGGGTAATGCGTTATGGTAATGTCGTGGTGATCAGAGTTGTGGGAGTTGGCAGAGTTCCCCGCAAAACGGCTAAGAGTGACTTCATGCAGCTTACTGACGGAATGATATTGTGAAGGATCTATTGGGGTCCATGGGAAAAGCATGGGATGCCTTTCTTATGCGATCTTGAAATAGTCGCAGAGTACGCGCAATACTCGACTGTGCCTGAGTGTTGAGAGATTGCGATGCTCCCCTATCCACAGGCACATCAGGTTCTGGAATTCCTGTGAATGTTGACGTGCACACTGTCTGCCCAGTGCCGGCTTTCTAGAACAATGATCCCATACCAGCCCAAGATCTCCACCCATGCCTCGGCCGCGTGAGCTGCAAACCGCATTCTGATTCGTCGCCTACTCATCTCCACAGCTTTGGCTGAGCCACGCGCTGCCGATCGCACCATCATCGTCTGAAACGCTCACCAATCAGGTCACGGTACCTGGCTGAGCCCTTACCTTAGTCATCTCGTGCCGGTGTAACACCACGTCTAAACCCTGCGTGTTATGAAAGGATGATCGCACACCGGAGGACCCGTGTGTTAGGGTTAGAACGCTGTACAATGTTTCCCGCCGGTGCGTCACCTCCGAGGGAAGTAACTCAGACGAGCCGCCGATAGGTTGTAACCACGAAGCTTCATCCCTGACGTACCTTTGCTGCCAACAAACGCCCGAGCTTCTGATGATCTTCGTCTTTCCCAAGCATCTGCAAGACATGTGTTCGCTGCTGTGGCGGATGACGGGAGGGAGGTCCCAGTTCCGCAGGCCGAGTGGAGCATGTGGGTTTGTGAAGTCTTTGGTTTAAAGTCGTGCGTGTCCCCGAGTGAATGGTGATCAGAATCGTGGTTGCACATTCTTGAGTTACTCGAGTAACATCTTTACCTAGCCGATTTCCCATCCGCACTGTTGGATGGTTGTTACTTCAATTGGTTGCTAAATTATAATACCCTATTACACAATGGTCGGAAGTTGGAGCACAGCCCTGACTATGGGCCTGTTGGCCTTAAGCACAAATGCCTCTCCATTGTAAGCTGCACTATTGGGATTCGCTCTTTCATAAGTTGACAGTTGCACAGAGAAACAGAGAAGCTCGCAAAGCGAGCACCGTCCTTCGATTACAACGGCGAGAAGGTTCGCGGTGTAAACACAGGTGGATGGTTCGTTCTCGAGCCCTGGATCACGCCCAGCATCTTCGAAGGCAACTCAGCAGTAGATGAGTGGACCTACACTCAACTGCTGGGTAAGGATGCTGCAAAGTCGAGTCTGCAGAACCACTGGGACTCTTGGATCACCCAGGACGACTTTAATCAGATGGCGAAGGCAGGGCTGAACCACGTGCGTATTCCAATCGGGTACTGGAGCGTCATTCCTATCGATGGCGAGCCCTACGTACAGGGAGCATATGACAAGCTTGGCGAAGCGCTCGATTGGGCGAGTGATGCTGGCTTGAAGGTGATGATTGATCTGCACGGTGGTAAGTACCGAATCTGTCACGTTAATGGCCGACCTTATGCTGACGATTTGTAGCCCCTCAGTCGCAGAATGGGTTTGACAACTCAGGCAAGTACGGCAATGTAGGGTGGACACAGGGCGACTCCGTTGCCCATACCATTAAGGTTCTGAACAAGATCCGTGATGACCATGCCTCCCACCCAGCCGTCTCCGCGATTGAGCTTCTCAATGAGCCTCTCGGCCCGAACCTCGACATGAACACTGTCCGCCAGTTCTACATGGATGGCTGGGGCAACTTGAGGGACAACAACGTTGCTGTCACATTTCACGATGCTTTCCAGGGCGTAACATCCTGGGGTAACTGGGGTGCTGGCATGTGGAACTTGCTCCTGGATACCCACCACTATGAGATCTTCAACCTGGACCAGGTCGCCATGAGCATCGATGACCACATCAAGACAGCTTGCGACTTTGGCAACCAGATGGCCAGCACTGGCAAGTGGACAATCAGCGGCGAGTGGACTGGTGGTATTACCGACTGCGCGAAGTGGCTGAACGGCAAGGACAAGGGCGCGCGCTACGATGGTAGCTTTGGCGGCGGTTCCAAGATCGGTGACTGCACTGGCAAGTCGACCGGCAGCGTCGCCGGACTGTCCGAAGCTGACAAGTCCAACATTGGGCGCTTCATCGAAGCGCAGCTCGACGCCTATGAGAAGGCAACGTAAGTTATTCGCTCTTGAAGCTCTATTTTGGCACCCGCTAACACTACCAGTGGCTGGATCTTCTGGACATGGAAGACTGAAGGCGCTCCCGAATGGGACATGAAGGATCTGCTAGCCAACGGCATCTTCCCGCAGCCGTTGACCGCCAGGAAGTGTAAGTGATCTTCCCCAAGTACTGCCTCGTGCAATACACTTGCAAGTATGGTCCTGACGTTTCACAGACCCTGGCCAGTGCGGCTGAGCATGAACGTGTCTGCCACTGAGTTCGGTGTTCAAGTTCAAGGTGTTCCCTGCTCTTCACTGTTTCCCTGTTTCACACTCGCTCGGCACTGCGTCTCCACGTTCGCCTGCAATTCTCATCTTGAGTAACGATGTCACGAGATCCGTTTCGAAGATACCCATGTTCGTTCGTTTCGCTGGATGGAGCTTGTTAAGGAAGTTCTGTTTGAGAGTCCGTCACGTGTGGGGGCTGTGTAGAGCTGAACTTCGACGGTCGTCGGCTGCTCCGCAGCGATGTACGCAGTCATACTGTAGCAATGGAAGAACAAATTCTAAATGCAACCATCGTCGGTCCTTCGGTGGTCCCAGAACCTATGAGTAGGATTTCTGTTGAGGCGGCACTGCTTAGTGATGGTGACATACATGGCGGATGCTTAGGAGGGAGCTTGGCGTAGCGCCCAACCCAACGGCTTTGCTGCGGCGCAGTAGGCGAATCTTAATACCCATGAAAAAAACCCGCAACACTTTCATTTACTTGCTGACACGGGCCGACACTGCGCAATGCGCATTGGGTTTGCGACAACACACCGCGGTGGCAATTATCGTGCTGCAAGCGTCTAGATTCATGAGGATGCAATACCTAGTCGAACCTGCGGGTGTAACACTTGGAAGAGCGGACAATGGCTCTCCTTATTCGTGTGGAACGCCTGGCTGCCTGGAAACACGACCACTGACTCTGCGCTCAGGCCCGGTTGACGGCTTGAGCGCCGAGGCTAACAAGGCAGCACCGCATCGATCACGTCCCAGCGTAACGCGAATCTGGAGAACTGTCGTATCCTGTTACATTGCAATTTGACAGCCACGTTCATCCTCGCGCGCTGCCAGAGCTATCAACTGTGACAGCTGTGAACGCTCATTAGTGTGCAGCCCTCACAACCACCTTGACCGCGGTGACAGGCCCAGCGCGCAAATACGAGTGCGCTCGCAGCAGGCGGCTTCTGGAGGTTCAGGCGTCCTCTTCGCTCTGCCGCACGCAATTTCCTCCCAGAATAGAGTCCAGCCGAGATGGCATCTCGCAGATTTGCTCGAATCACCAGCCGAGAACCCCTTGCGCCAGTGCGGTTTAGGCTTAGAGAGTCAAATAAGGCAGGGGCGCGTGCAGCCTTTAGCCAGGAACAATCGACCCATCGTGCGGGTCCAGCGCAATCTCGTTTCTATCCAATACCGCTAGGACGAAAGCATGGCCCCTTGCAACACCGGTGAGTAAACGCCAATATAGACCTCGCTGCGCCCGTCAGCCTACCCTTTCTGCTTTCGTCCACACTTTCAGTCACCGACCTTGAGGAATTTGTTCCCTGCCGCTCTTTAAAGCAACAACAGTCGTTCTTTGCAAACCCCCCAACAACCAGTACATTCACTACTTTAATCGTCGCTTTACCGCACGTTAATCACATAATACCGACAAAATGTTCACCAAGGCCACCCTCATCGCTGCTCTCACCAGCATTGCTGCTGCCCAGGTCCACAAGCCTGTTGGCGAGCCTCTCGGCAACCCCATCACCCGTCCCTTGAACGAGGTAAGCACATCCATACCAGCGTCAACATTCACAACAACAAAAACTAACCGTCACCCAGGTCGTCCCTGCCTGCAAGCCCTTCACCATCACCTGGCAGCCAACCACCACCGGAGCCGTCTCTCTCCTCCTCCTCCGCGGCCCCTCCACCAACGTCGTCCCCATCCAGACTCTCGTTGAGGGCCTCCCCAACTCCGGTTCCTACCAGTGGACTCCTGCCTCCACCCTCGAGGCTGATGTCACCCACTACGGTCTCCAGCTGATCGACGACGCCACCGGCCAGTACCAGTACTCTACCCAGTTCGGCATCTCCAAGGAGGGCTGCGTTGTTTCCAGCTCCTCCGCCGCCCCCGTTGCCAGCTCCACCCCCGCTGGTTACCCCGTTGCTTCGTCCAGCGCCGCCGGCTACCCCGTCAAGTCCTCGTCCGTAGCTGGCTACGCCGTCTCCTCGGTCGTTGTCAAGCCCTCTTCCAGCGCCGTTGCCCCCTACCCCACCACCGTCAAGACCAGCGCCTACACCGCCAGCACCGGCGCCCCCGCTGCCAACTCCTCCGTCGTCATCCAGCCCACCGGCTCCATGACCGTGCCCAGCTCGCTCCGCCCCAGCGCCACCGGCGCTGCCAACGGCACCTCCCCCAGCCTCCCCGAGTCCACCGGTGCTGCCGGCTCCCTCAAGGCTGGTCTCAGCCTCGTCGGCGCTGCTGCCTTCGCTGCCCTCATGCTCTAAGCGCATCACCCTATTTCTTGCATTTCACAAAATGGAGCTAATTGGGTTTTGTTAATAATGTCATGAATGGTTCTTGCGTTTGGTTTGCGACAATTTTCGTTTCTTCTGTGATACTCCTGGTTCGCGATTAGGGTATATACCAATCTTCTTTTTGTGTTTAGTTGAGCCCATGGTGGCAAGGGTTCGTGTAGATACCACAACAATGCCATCGTGTATTGCATATACTTGAAACCCTCTTCACCCTTCCTTATGCACCGTGATCATCTTCCTGCTCATCTTACCACCCCACTGCTCTCCCTCCACCGTTATTGCGACCTGCCGGATCTGCATGCTGATCGCGTGTCGTTGCACCCGGACCCTGACCCACGTCATTGTTTGTTTGAGGTTCGCATGCGCGTGCATTCCACAACAGCGGACGCTGCGACAACGCGGGGCCTGTGGAACGCATGCGGCCAACAACGCAGGGACGGGTCGATCGGAGGTCGGGAAATGATGCCGCGCGTGCCTGCACTTGCCGAAGTGCTGCAAGCGTATTCCATTGTTTGAATAAACAGAGGTTTCTTCTGGAAGCTGCTACTATTGCGCTGTTAGCGGCTTGATGTTCAAGTTGAAGATCGCCTCGGCAGCTACCGCCATTCGCGGTGCCATGCGTGGATGAGTAAGAGCTCAGCAAGTACTTGTCGCGCAGTGCAAGATGTCACATCCAACGAAAGGCGAAAGTTTTATTGAGATTTGCGTGGATGATGTGTTGGATGAAAACGGTAGAGCGGAATGGGAACAATGGAATATATTGTAATAATGTACATTGGTGCGCTGATGGTAAGCTGCTGATATCATATTTCACAACAAGCGTGCTGTCGCTGTGCAACACACGCCATGGTCGACTACGTATTAACGTGTCGGTCAGAAACAGTTGGTGAAGCTTGCGCTTGCTTCACTTCCTCCTGCTCTGCTGCATGGCCAGAATCTGAACCATCCTGACGAAGATGTTGATGAAGTCCAATTCCAGATGGATGGACTCGTTGACAGGGTCCTTGGCCATGAGGCCACGCTCGGCCATACGGGCGTGGTGCAGGACCTTCTGGACATCGTACAGAGTGAAGCCACCGAAGACGGCGAGACCACCGTACAGCCAGATGTTCTCAGTCCACATCAGAGTGCGGGCCGCAGTTGCGGGAATGACCATAGGGGCAAGACCGGAGAGCGCGACAATGGCAACACCAGCAAGAAGCGGGCCTCCGAGGTACATGTACTTGTCGGTCTTCGCGGTGGCGCCGACAAATGCGAGCGAACCCATCAGACCAGCAGTGTAGAGACCGGCGCGTGCGAGGATGGCGGGGTGCATGAAGAAGAGCGGGGCGAGGAGGGCGGCCTGGGTGACGTTGAAGGCGGTCCACAGGGCGTACTTCTGGACATAGCTGCGTGCTGTCAGTATGCGACGTGTGACGCGAGTGATGGATATACTTACTTCTGGGGGTTGGTGGCCATTGTGCCGTACATTGTACCAATGCTAGCAGCCAGACCGACGCCCATGACCAGCCATGGGTTGGCCGCCATGAGCCTGAAAGACCAGCCGTTCATGTGCATGGCGCGCGCGGCAATGCCGATGATGCCGACGCCGAGACCAGTGTGCAAGAAGGTATCATTGAGGTAGGCGCGCTCGAAAGGTGGCATGCCTCCATCCTCACGAGTTTCGCGGTTGAAGACCAGGTTGATGCTGAGAAGTGTTGCGCCGAAGATACCGGCACCGTAGAGAAGACGCTGACGAACATCGCCCTGAGCGAGCGGGTTGGTGGAGGCAGCCTGCTGGTAGGAACGGCGGAAGGTCGACTGGAACTTGGAGACATTGGTGGCGGTGGTGAGTGTGGGTGCCTTGGACTTGAAGAAGTGTGGGTGCTGCTTCAGTGGCGTGTTGTGGAAAGCGCGCGACGAGACCTGCGAGGTCCTCGTCAGCGACTGCTTGATGGTCGCTGGGATGGCGAAGGGCCGCCGTAATAGGAACGCCATTGTGGTGTATGCGCTGTGTGCTGGGAGAGCACTCGGAGGCGGAGGCGCGAGGGTCTTTAAGAGTGGATGACGCTTCGGATCGTGGAACCCGCCAGAAAACGTCACAGCTGCTTAACGCCGAGAACAGCCTCAGCCACGGACAAATTACCAACGCCGGCAGCCTTAGCACGTCTCGTGCAGCGCATCGTTGACTCGAAGCTTCGTCAAGGAGAACAGCAGCCTGAGCGCACCAGCTCTTTCCAAGTTGGTCATCGTCAGCGCAGTGGGCAGTGGGCAGTGGGCAGTGGCAAACTGTGTCTCTTCTCGATCTGCTCTTTCCTGCCCTGACCCGCCGCGACGCCAACATTGACCTTCCTCAACTTTACGAAGTGCATGCCATACTTTCTAGCAATCTGCTGTGTAAATCTGATCGTTGTGTCTGTTTTGAGCCATTTGCATACAGCTATCATCATTTCATTCAGTCTATTGAACCGTCTCACCATATGGCGCGCCCTCAAGCTTATAACCACCTGGCTGCAGCTTCTGGAAGACAGCGTGCGGGTCATACTTCTTTGCAATTTCCTTGAGCTTCGCCAAGTTCGCATCCCCGTACCCCGGCACTACGTTCTGGTAAGGTCCAGCGTAGTTCATGTAGATGTACCTGCTGTACAGCCCCCTCTTCTTTGCCTCGGCCTTCGCATCATTCATGAACTTGGACGCAGCCTTGTTCAACGTCTCATCTTTCGATGCGTCATCCCACACCATGTACAAGAGAACGTGGAACAAAGGCCCATCGGCAGGATTCAGGCCGAGTGCGTTACCTCCCTTCTTGCTCATCTGAGAGAGCGCCGGCACGGTGAAAGCTTGGAACGTCAAAGAGCCTTGGTCGGGAAGAGAGCCGACGTCTTTCTGGTGCAAAGCCTGCATCCACGCCATGAGGTCACGATCGAGCTTGAATGTGCCAGCCCAGAAAGAGTAGCGGTGGCCTGCAGGCATCTGCGCGTTGAGCATGTCCGTGTCAGAAGTCAATGTACGGTTCAAGGTGCTAGCCATAACCGGCGGTAAGTCCAGGTACTGCTTGAGGATAGCTGGAGGGTTGGCTTCGTTGACAGGCTCGAGATATTCCAGCTGGATCTGAGCAGCCGGTGAGCCAGCCGTGACCGCGAACGATAGGATCTGTACAGCCTTCGGATCTGACGCTGCACTTTCTGCCATTGTTGCAAATGCATCGATCAGTTTGGGGTAATCGGGTCCAAGGTGGATGCGAGTTCCACCCCACATCAGACCTTGGGACACAGTTTCGAGAGTGAACTTGGTAACCACACCGAAGTTGTTTCCTCCACCGCGTAGCGCCCAGTACAAATCAGGGAACTGTGTAGGGGTGACAGTCAAGACAAGTCCCTGAGCAGTAACCACCTCGAAAGACGCCACGTTATCGCACGCAAATCCATAGATGTTCGAATGGTGCGAAACACCGCCTCCAAGGACCAGACCAAGGCCGACGTCCGAAGCACGACCACCAATGACGGTGAGGTTGTGCTCAGCAAGCTTGGTGTATATGGCGCCCCAACGGTTTCCTGGACCAATCGCTGCGGTCTTCTTATCTTCCGAGAGTGTAATTTCATTCATGCTCTCCAGAGAAACAGTGATACCACCCTCGATACTGGACGCGCCAGGGTAACCAGTGTGTCCGCCACCCTTGACTGCAAAGGGACATTGCGTCAGGCGAGACAATAAGACCGCCGTGGAGACTTCAAGAGCCTTTGCTGGCTTGAACACGCAGTAAGGGTTGACATCTGCTGTCTGCGTTGACCAATATCCGCTTGTGAAAGTATCGTAGGCCGCCGATCCATTGGACAAGATCTTGTCCCCAAATACGAGCTTGAGGGAGTTGCACTATATATCCAATTAGTGTGTTTAGGATAACGGCATTCGGTCTGGCCTACCGCTACCGCGCATGGTTTGGACAGTGATCGTTTTGTCGTTAAGTTGGCGAGCCCAGGCAGAGCTGAGACATCGACGCCATTGGCGATCAAAGCCTCAGTAACATTGAAGTCTGTAGCTTCGAAAGCCTCTTGTGCCAATGCATCGCTGGCGAACGCCACCAACGAGAAAATTGAGGAAGCTCTCATGTCGTGTCAGATCCAAGACGAAGGCCCGATGAGACCCTGTGCTGAGTATGGGAATGGGAGGCTTATATTAGTGCTAAAAGATATCATGCGAACCCGAGCAAGAACGCCGAGTCAGGACTACCACTGTCGCCTGCCGCTTTCTGATCCAGCGAAGGATCCGATATACGCTCTGGATCCCTTTAACGGTCGTGGCAAAAATAAGGCTTTTGCTGAGCCAGACTCACACATGCATGCAAAGCCATTCTCAGGACACCCATGTGCGCCAAAACGCCAAAAAAATTATGTCGTTATAGGAAATGCTAACATCTCTAGCTCTCACTTGATACGCCTGGAGTCGACTGCCATTGATCCTGAGCAAGGCTCAGCACACAGTAGGTCACGAACAGCACAAACATAATGCCGGCGCAACAACAGCGAAAGGGAAGCACGCTGCTCATTAACGGAACTCGGAGCCAACCACATGCCGTGTCGGTAATTCTGCTCCTCGAGGTTTAGATGCATCAAGTGCAGCCTGACGAATCGCACCACTGGGGCTTGGAACATGATCCTTCGCGCAGTTGCTAACAATCTCAAAGCAATGCAGGGGTCGCAGCGCGGGAATTTGCATGCAGGTGCGAGCCGCGACAATGGTAAGAGGCTTGGATGAGGCTGACACGACCTCAGCAGTCGGATCTTGCTAGAAAGAAACTCCCCTTGTGAGCAGCTGTCGTGAGACTGCTGTCCTTGATGCTTCGTTGCAGAGACAATTGTTGGGTAAGGGTGTTGTGGAGTTGCTCTCGGCCAACCGACATTGACCCGGTGCCATTTGGTTCGTGCCTTCTTCGGTTAATTCTCATTGAAACACAACAAGAACAGAGGACCGAATAAGATGTATCTCAAGGAACACTCTACTAGATCCGGCTTGCGCCTCGTGCCGTGTCCGATTAGGACCCCACGGGCGGGTTGACACGGCAGGATGGGCGGTGAACTTGGCTTTCCCCCTACCTACCAGTCGACGTAGAATGCACGCGGAACCTAGCTGCGGTAGGCGTCCCGTACTGTTACTTGATACGCTCGGCTTGACGGGCCACAAAAGCCCAGTGGGTGTTCCGCGCGCCCAATCAAGCTGGAAGTTGTGAGCCAACATCCCCAAGACGACGTAGCCCACTTGCACGCGGGTTATCATGAAAGCCACGCATGATGTTTGCTACGTCTACAATCAACCAGGTCTGGTATCGTCAATTCGCGTGTCCAAATTGCTTGGTAGCCTGTCGCCACTCCGAAGGCGTCCCGTTCGTCTAAATAAGGATACCTACTCTTTGAGGTCGAAATGCCCGGCAGGATTAGACTAGGATGTGCTTCCCCTGTGGAAAGGCTGCGAGGCTGCATCAGAGAGGATGGCTTCAGGCCAAAGCTATGTGCAAGTAGATGGAATTGGCCCAGGCCACGATGGAACTCCTGAGGCCTGGCAATTTTGGGCAGCATATAGTCAGTGGGCACCTGCTGATCTAGTTCGAGTCGGTCCCGTGTCCATACAAACCAAACGCTACACTCATGTCGTCGAAAACCAATGGCTTCGCGCAAGGAACAGTCCTCAAGGTTGCGTACTCGATGCTGGGACTGACCAGCTGTGTCGTTGTTGCCCGAGCAGGTCTCGAGATTTCGAGATTGAAACGACTGACCGCCTCGGATGCGCTTGTTTACTTATCTTTCGCGTGTTTTACGACGATGTGCGCTCTATACATCTCACTATCCCCATATATGCAACGGATTTACGATGTCGCCAACGGAAGAACTCCTCCATACCAAGAACTTGCGCAGGACAGTGTCAAAATGACAAAGATGGTGTTTGCGGCGCCCTGCATGTTTTGGATGACATTGTGGTCAGTCAAGTTCTCGCTGCTGCTACTTTATCGCAGACTCCTGGTAGGCTTGGAGACAAGGTATACAGTCACCTGGTGGTGTACTGTTGGGATCTGTCTTCTGGTGAGTTGGCCAGTGAGGAACCAGACTGATGTTTTATTGACTTCTGCTGCAGACGCATGTCGGTAACTACTTCTTCTACTTCCGGTCATGTGGTACCATACCAGGATTCTGGCAGGATGGTTGTGTAAGCGCTCTACACCTTGGGTAAAGCAATCAAGCTAAGATGAACTGTAGACTGGCGACTCTGCAAAGCACGCACAACTGGTCAGCCTATACTACTCCTTTTCCGTGGACACAGCGACAAATCTTATGAGTATGTATCTGCAAATGATACGCCCACTTTCCAATTCTGACACTCTGGATGTCTAGTCATGGCCCTGCCTATGAAGCTTACGTGGAATCTCCAGATGGCACGCAGTAAAAAGAACGCAATCTTAACATTATTCGGAACCGGATTCGTCTGCATATTTTTCGCGTGCCTTCGAGTCGCCCAGGTCGCCATCAACGCATCAAAACCCGAAGCCGCAGGCCAGCCCTTGGATCCAACATGGCTTGCTATATGGGGGATTGTCGAATGCTCTATCGGTATATTAAACATCATGGTGCTCCCAATACTTGCTGATCCTCCCACAGCGGTAATTATCGGTTGCTGCCCTGCTTTCGCAGTACTTGCCAACTCGTCACGAACGAAGATTACCTACGACTCTCAAGGCTACCGGAAGTATACCGGCAGTGGACCTTCACAGGGTAGAGGAAGCAGGCTACAACTCAAAACCATCGGCAGCATGACCACAAGGGAGCGCAACCAACGTCTTGGCCTGGAGACAACAGATTTGCATTGGGCTGAGGCACACAGCAGTCAAGAGCAATTGAGAGCGACACATGAGGGGATAATGGTGTCAAAAACGGTTTTGCAACGATAAGTCGGGTTTCTGCCAGATTGTGTTCGAGGGAATCTTTCAATCAATTTCGACTCCGTACTTGGTTCATGGCACCCACAAACGTCAATGCTGTGTCATATCGTCACATCCATTGACTCCATATACTTTCTGTATGTGACCTTCATACCGATCTCTGTGCCTCTCTGCTAGTCTTGAGTTGCTCCTTGCAATGCTTTGCAATGGAAACCCTTAGTCCGTGAGTGAACGTTGGAGATCGAGTTTCTTCACCAAGGACTCGTCTGACTACAATCTCTTCAGCATTTTAGTATCCATTCTGAACCTCGCAATTGCGATCAGTAAAGTGGCTAGGACACCCGTGCCAGCAGCGTAAAAGATGGCTGCTCGGTATGGCTCAATGGACACAGCTTCAGCCGCGCCTGTCGCTTCAATCAAGATGCCAGCAAGTGGAGCCCCCAACAAGTAACCAGGAGCCCAGAACTATACCATCAGACTGATCGATGCTGCAGCAGATTGTGGTGCAATGGCCGCTACAGCAGTGGGCAGTGCGACAAAGAAGCTTCCATTCGCACATCCGTTGACAATGGCGAATATGAACAAGGGTGGAAGTGATGTACTGACCGGCCATTTAGCCAGCATGCTCACTGAATTGAGCAGGCATGTCAAAAACATCGTGTTGAAAGCCCCAAGTCGATCGCATGTCCACCCTCCAAGAACGCGACCAACAGCTGTTGCAGCACCGAACCCACCGACCAGACCAGCGCCAGTCGAAGCCGAGAGACCAATGGAGCTCCCAAAGAGTGGCAAAAAGAACGGCGGAACGAACAACGCAAACACACCCACAGCGCCGGCCATAGTCAACGTCAGGAACGGGACATTTTTCAACAGAGACCAGTCAAACCGCGAGAGACTCCCACTTGTAGACCGTTCCTTCAGCACCAACGCACATGGCACCCCAGTAACAACAATCAGGATCCCAAAGATGCGGAAAGTCCACCGCAAACCAAACCTGTCAATAAGCGCCTGCGCAGCAAGCGGCAGCACCGTCGCGCCCACACCACCACCCGCCTTTACCAACCCATTCGCAATCCCCAGCCTGGCACTAAACCACTGCAGCGGCATACTATTCGTAGCCGTATACAGCAGACTCGTCGCCAGCCCCACCAGCACACCCGCAACACAGAACAATCCCCCGAGATGCTCGAGCGTGAAGCTCGTCGCCACCAGCCCGAGTCCAAAAGCCAGCGTTGCCGCCACGGCCGTGGCCCGAATCCCAAACGACCGCATCACGCGGATGGAGGCGATCCCGAAAGCGACCATACATGCCATGTACAGGCTGCCTAAAAAGGTGATGGTGCGCACGTTGGTGTGCAGTGAGGGCGGTTTTAGGATCGCGGTTTGCAGGACCCCCCATGCGGTCGTGTAGCCATTGATCCAGAAGAGTGTGATGGCGTAGGCGGTGACGATGGTCCAGCCGTAGCCGCAGTCGGGAATTGCGGAGATGGTATCGGGGGGGGGGGTGTTCCAGAGGGTTGAGGGCAGGGGGAGAGTCACGGCCGTGGGCATTTATGGATGTGCCGGTTGTGTTGGGTTTCGGAGCGGAGAGCTCGTGCTGCTCGGTGGTGGTCTGAAGATTTGACATGATATGATGATGCTTTATACATTTTACCTCAGTCGAGGGTAGATGTTTATGTATGATACTGTGAGATTGATTGATTGCATGAGGACTAGTGATTCGGAATGAAAGTTCGGAATAGATTTATGCCAATACCTGTCCCTACCGTGGACAGATCGAGAAAGGCTGTGTAAGCTCCATGTCGTGCAGCACCAAGGCTTACGCGAGGAGAACGTGCTTCCTCAAACCAGTCTGCGCCCTTTGTCTCTCGGCTATACCTTCACAGTCAGAAAAACATGTCTTTACTGCACGATGCCGATGCGTTAAATCCATATCGCAGAACTGAGAAATCTATGATTCTCCAGTTCTTAGTCTTCGTGCGCACTTTGCCCCATAAGAATCATTGATACGTAGTTACGATGAAGGTAGTGCTCACGTGATTTCGCGATCGCCAAGCTTTCTTAGCGTATCCCGGCCCACTCTTCCGCGCACGAGCTGCAACAGCCATGATACAGCACACCTCACGCGATGCGCCGCCATGCCGCCAAAGTACGTTGCGCAGACTTCGACCGAAGCCAAGAAAGCCTACAAGATAAACGGTCCCACGATCTCAGAGCGTACGCACAAACAGCTTCAGCGCGGCTATGAGCTCGAACAGCGCGCGGAACGCGAGCGCGAAGCCGCGAAGCGGCGCAAGGTGCTGAAGGAGAAGCGCGAGGAGAAGGAAAGGAAGGAAGAGCAAGCGAGGAAGCAGATGGGTGTTGGGTTGGCTACACAGCTTATTGGGTATAGTCATACGCAGGCGCATCTCAAGAAGGGCATGGAGGCTTTTCTTGGGATAAGTAAGAAGCGGGAACAAGATGCGCAACGGAAGGCAGAGGAGAAGCGGAAGGAGGAAGAGTTGGCCAAGCAATTGGAGACTATTGCGCAGGACATTGAGAAGGAGCCGTTCGACGACGATGAAGGCTTGGATGACGCAATGCTTGATCTGCCGATTGCGAATGTGCAAGATGCGGGGAGCTGGGTCGATGATGAACTGGACGATGATACTTTGCTTGAAGTGCACGACCTGATCATGTCAGATCCAGTGGGTGAGCCCTCGCATGACGCAATAGCTGTACCGGCCCGGCCTGCGACTACACCGCCCGTGCCTCAAAGGATAGGGCCGGCCAAGAATGAACATCCACCGACCCCAGAGATTGGGCCAGATCTGCAGTCAAAGCCTAAGGGGCAAGAGACTGCCAAAGAGGACATTGAGTTTACTCGAACCCATGGGCCAGTAAACAAGACAGTTGAGGCAGCGCTAGGGAATCTCCCCGGCGAGATCGTTGAGCTGCTGTCGCATGATGCAGCGGCAGTCGGATCCGACTGGGCCCCGGCGCACGGCTTACTGTATAAGCTAAACCCAATAGGATTGCCTCCTCACCGGCTGAGAGTTAAGGCAGGGTGCGTTCTGGTATGCCTTCGAGATCTTAATACAAGCAGTCAGCTGTCTAAGAGTCAGCACGTGCGCGTGTTGAGAGTGGGTAACGAACGTTTGGAGTGTCTCACACTGGATGGCCAGCTTGCGGGGACAAAAACTGTGATCACACGAGTGCCCTTTCCAGCAAGGTATCGCAACGACGACAAGTTTCCTTTCACAAGAATCCAGTATCCTGTGCGTGTCGCGACCGACTATGCAGCTGCATATCTTCCGGACGATGTTACGCCGTCTGGGTTCAAGTTGCCGTCGATCAAGGGTAGAGCTCAGCCGTCGACAGTGATTAAGAAGCCATTGCTATCTGCGAGCAAACTCAGGTCGCATACCAGTCCCAACCCTAGTTTCAAGCTGCCAGGGCTGCCGGCCTCGAGAGCGAAACTTCCGGCTTCTTCGGGCCTACCTGCACCTTTGCACGTTGTGGAATCCACGGATTTTGCCCTCGACGGTTGGGACGATTTCCTGGAAAGTGGTACTCAGATTGCGCGTGAACTCTCAGCAGAGTCAGCGCCCAAAATCCCGCAACAAGTTGGTGTCACTCATCCTTTTAAGCCAACAGAATCAGCGGCTCCTTTTTCCACTCAGGATTTGGACTTCTCGCTGGACGACTTGGACGATGAGCCGCAGGCAGATTACCAAATCACTTCGACCAACCCAAAGACAGCCGCCAAAGATGTCGAGCAGGAGACGCCTATATTGCTATGTAGATCCTCGAGTTCACCTGCTGTGACACCACCAAAGAAGGCAGCTACCCCATCTCCTGTTGCAAAGGCGTCGACCCCAGTACCGGCAGCTGAAGTGCCAGTAATAAAGGCCGCGAAACCTAAGAAGACGCCCTTGTCTGTGCCACGAGGACCTTTGTCACGAAATGCAACTATGCGCAGGTCAGACTTTGAAGCTGCTCACATGCAGCCTCCCCGCGTGCATCCACCGAAGTCGCGATTGTCAAACAAGAGGTCGATGGCACCGCCGCCTAAGCTTATGCCACCTGCAAAGAAGGTTTGCGATTCACCGCTGACTCACCTCGCGCTCACCAGCACGACTACAACCTCCAAGCGATTAAGCGACTTCGGTATGTCTACACAGGAAGCCACTTCTTTCTTCGATGACGATGATGATTTCGCATTTGGGTCTCCACCGATTGCTGTATAGACTTGTTCCTACGTTTGATTGTGTTCGCTTGGGCAGGGATCTGATTTAAAATATACCCCGTATCGCGATGGCGTTGGTTGTTTGAATGAATCGAATCTTATCTATCCGGCTCCTACTCTGCAATATTGATACTACTGAATTGAACCGCTGATGCCTTCCGATACTTGGTGGTGGTGGTTACCTATTGGCACTAGCTTGTATAGACTACTACGATTGATTCGGAGCTCTCCGACCAGCACTTGTAACCCAAACCTCAGACACAAGTCGAGCGATTCGCATTTGAACAGCGCTTACATCTGCAAGATAAGGGCATCTATTCCGTCCTTCCACGTTTGATGCAGCTTTGGTCGTTGGCCCCCATCGGCATTTGAGGCTCCTGAACGCCGGCTGATGTGAACAAGTGTCGCACAGCCCTGCGGTACTCGCTAAAGATCTTACCGACATCTTTACTAACCCCCCATCAATCGTAAGCAAACTACTCCGCGGCGTCAGACAGCTCACAGCGGAGCGTGTCGATGTATTCGCCCGCGTCAGAATCTCGTCTAGTGAATCTGAGCGCGAAACCAGCACAAAACCGCTCAGGCACCAAGTTACGCGCTTCCAAACCACGTCCTCGCTACTCTGTTTTCCCTTTTCGGTAGCGAAGGATGACAGGAAGGCAGATCGATAACGATACTACCGAATGTAGCAACAAGGCTGCATGGTCGATCACCCCTAGCGCGACGATCCACTTAGCGTCGTCCGGCTCTCCTCCTCCGCATTGCCGGTTGTGAAACATGCTACCATAGAAACGAAACCACGACCGTCTTCGCATCCTCGCACGGCCAATCTGAGGCTAGCAGCAACCCGACTCCGTTGCCGACTATGCAGCGTCAGCACCTTGACCGGCCGTGCGGGTACCTGGTTCGAGCGTGAGTGAGTGTGTAATTGAAGCTGTGCGAGAAACACCACTGCGGGTAACAGCTGTGGCGTCGTGCGCCGCTGACGGCAACGCGCAATTGTGCGGCCACAGTCAGCGGAAACGCGTCAACCTTATCGTCGCTCCTTGTCCATGTTCGTCTGGCCGTGGGTGGATGCGTGGGTTGGGGACAGTCAGCCCACATGGCCTGTCTCATCGCACTGAGTATTTTTGGGGCACTGCGCGGACTGGCGTCAAACAACGCTGCGAAGCACACTTGGAAGCAATTCAGTGGTTTGGTGTCATGAATGCAGGAGATCGGCGCGCCATACAGTTGCACCGGTGCAATGCGCGGGCTAGCCTGCAATGTCAGATGCAGCATGCAACTCAGGGTCCTCCCATACCTTCTCACTGCCGTACCGCACTTGCTACCGCAGGCGAGCGGAGGCGGCTGCGCACCCGCACTGACGTCCTGACGTTCTCTTACTCGCGGAAACACTGCTTGGTGCGTTTCGCTCGCTGCTATTTACGAAGATAGCCTGCGCGGAGGGGATCGTCGGTGTCGTACCAGACAGACGTGCTGTTCCTTACACAATGGTGTGTTTTGGGATTAGGCGAAGATGGATTATGCAGGGCAGGCGTGGTTTGGAGAGCTGTGGAGAGCTTAGCACTGCGGCTTGGTGTAAGTACCCGTCGTGTATAAAGATAGAGGGCTTTCACGGTGTGAAAGATATCATCACAACAGCTCAACTCAATTGAACACTACCAACCTTACTACAACACTTCCAACCCTCGTCTTCACCACGAAACACAACCTCCAAGCCCAACACCCGATATTAAACATCACCCACACACAAAATGTCGACCTCCCACATCGAAACCTCCATCGGCGCCACCCCGGCCGCCACCGTCATCGCCGCCCTGCACAACCACGAACTCATGATCAAAACCCTGTGTCCCGCGCTGGTCAGCTATGCGTTCGAGTCCGGCGACGCGAGCAGCTCTGCAACCTACAGCGTGACTGACAAGAAGCCCATTGGGCAGGTACGTCTCCCCCTCGCACCATCCTCTCGCACCATCCTCTCCCACCCACCATCCCACGCACCAAAAGCAAAAAACCCTTTCGAATTCGCAGACTCGGTCTAACAGATCCCGCAAGCAGACAACCTACAAGCTGACTCTGACCAACGTCCCCGACGGCGTGGATTCCCTAGTCAACGCCAAGCCGCCCGTCGGCACGCTCACGATTGCCGGGAAGTGGAGGGTTAGTGGTGGCACGTTGACTGAGGATGTGGTTATCGATGGCAATTTTATGATGAAGAAGGTGGCGAAGGGGAACGTGGAGAAGACGCATCCCGAGCAGCATGCTAAGTTGCTTGAGGCGGCTAGTGCGTAGGCGAGATGGTGAGGGGGAAAGGCATATCACATAGCGAGCGAGCGAGCATTGTTTGGAGCGTATTGGGTAGTTTTGAGAATTTTATTGGATTTGAGATACTTGATATGGGAGTTCTGGGAATGGAGGTGTGATCTGATTATGCTGTGCTGTGCTGTACTGCACTGTGTGCGACTCCATGTTCTCAGACAGGCCGAAGACTGATACCGACTCACAGCGCATGAACATCGGCGAATTTTCTGCGAGGCGATTCGCGAAGCTGGAGCTCCGTGATTGCCGTGCCCATAGCGTTCGTCAAAGCAGGAGTTAAAGCGAGGGAGAGAGAAGAACAGCGCTCGATAGAACGGTGAAGGAGACAAAATATGGAAGGGGGTAACAGACGCCAGTAACGCTAGATGCATTTTCATGTGAATGGGGTATAGAACGCCGGTATATGCTTTTTAGCGAATGCTGAGAGGTTCGATGCCTGCCAGGCCGCTTCGAGTTTTGTGTGGAAGAAGGAGAAAGCCTGACTGCGTGCTTTGGCCTGATAGCTGCATCTCTGGCGAGGCGTTTGTTCGAAACGAGGAGAGCAATGCAGCGATGATTTGGCAAGACTTGCTGGAATGATCGAAGTCGAAATGAGGGAGGAGACTTGTGCTGCCTTTGGTTGCTCCTTCTGGGATGTGAGTCTTGACCTTCCAATGGGCGTTTACCTGCGGGCGGGTACTGGTCTGGTTGGCTTGTTGGCAGGATACAGGCTGGTTGCGCTCCTATCCGGGACGGTGCTGGGAATGTGTGATGCGTAAGCGACCAGGAGTGAGGCTTTGCCGCCGTTGTCAGTCGCTGCGGACCTGACCCTGGATTGATTGGCCTTGCCGCGTGAGCTCCGGAGTTGTAGGTTGTCTTCGCCTTCGTCCTCGCTGCCGAGTACAACAGGCTTTGGCTTACGCTTCGAAGTCATGTCGGTGAAGTTGGAGTGAGCACTTGAAGCAGATTTGTCACTTTCTTGGGCTTTTCCTTTCGATGCCAGTGGCCTGGACTTGGACACGACCTTGGGAGCTTTGTGCGGACGTGTGGAACCGTCGCCAGCTTCATCCTCAACAGTGACTGCTGCAGCCTTGCCATTGGGCTTCGTCTTTATGGCAACAAGTTTAGTTGTGAAGTTTTCACGGCTACCATTGTTGGGCTTCGCCTCTGAGGTGGAAGGTCTGGCAAAGGTTGGCCCTGCATTTGCTTCAGCATTGACGTCGCCATGCTTTGCATCAGCATCGTCACTGGGAACGACAGAAGGGTGATGTTGCTTCTGCCTCTTCATGCAGGCGACAGAGTCATCGCCCTCCTTGCGCTTACGCTTGGACGCGGTGCTCTTATTCTCGCCATGCTCAGGAGACTTATCCTTAGCCTCCTTGCCCTTTGCGATCAGAGTCTTCTTGTCCTTGTTACTCTGCTGATTGCAGTGAACCCTCTGGTAAACGACCTGGGGACTCCCAACAACTTCCTGAAACCTCTTACCCTTGATGAGGTCCCCGCAGGTGTCTTTCGCAAGCTATATTTATTAGCAATGAAGGCACTGTACAGAAAGGAAGACTCACCGTAAGAACTTCTGCGATAAGGCCCAAGCGCTCCTCAAAGCTTAGTCTCATGGTGTAGTAAATATCTTGTCGCAGCTTCGGGTCTGCGATGGCTTCTGGCCATCCTGTCTGGTGGACTTCGATTGCTAAATCCTGAAATGAGTCAGCGCTGCTTCGATAGTGTATGATCATGGGAGACTTACGACAATCTTCCAGGCTACTGATTCCGGTACGTTGGCCGCGAAGTAGGTAGCACCGTCCGCCCAACGGTTGCTCCATGCGATGCTGTTGTGATCTTCGTTGCTCTTGATGCAACCCTTGTTGTTTTTCATCGCCGCCACGAGCATACGGACATAGTCCTCCACTTGGTCTTGTGAAGTGGGTATGGTAGGATCGTTCTGGAGCGGCTCCCAGTAGACGAATTTGTTCGCCTCGGCTGCAGCCTTCGCATCGACGAAGTAAAGTCCGTTTGATCCTGGGGCCGACGGTGGCGAAGGCATGGTATCATTTCGGTTTCTGACCATGTGCACAGCTTCGTTAAATTTTGGTAGAAGCTTGTTCAGGATCGCGTGCTTGGACTTATTCCTCGCAACCCAATGGGGTCCTCCGGCTGTCGCTGGGATCTCGGCAGAGTCGTGCCTGGCCTTACTTCCCTTCGGTCGTGGACCTCGTGCGGCCTTCGATGGGCGCTTTGTTGATACTTGGCCCGATGTGGCTTGGCTAGTACGGACTTCAATTGGCTCTGGAGATATGGCAGCTGGGAGATTATGTTCTGTGACGTCTGTACTGGCAGTCACGACTGTAGCCACTGCACATCTGATCAGCTTGTATGCGCCACAACTTGTGATCTCACTTACCTTTGCCAGGCGAGTTTTGTGGAATATCTCCCTGCTCAGTTGAGCCATTGAAAACGCCGACGCCAATATCGACGTCACCTCCGACTTGCTGTCGATCATGAGGAGACCAACTGGGGTCTGTGCCGTCAAAGTTCAACCCAATATGAGTCTGCTGGCCAAAGGCAGTAGGTCGTTCTACAGACGTAGGCGTGTCATCATTAGCTGCATTGAGAACAGTAACGAGCACAAGGTCTGCTTCGTTGAGTTCTTCTTGATCTGACTCCACGATGGTCGTCGTCTGTGACGAGAACTGTGAACCTAGACCTTATCAGTACAGGAAAAAGATTAGAGGCGGTGAATCGTACCAAAACCATCCAGGAGCTCCCTTGGACGCACATAGCCGTTGGTGAAGTATGGTAATTGTGGATCCGACATCTGGTGGTTCGATACAGGATGTTGGATACCATAAGGCTGATAACTATCTTGTGGAAGGCGTTGATGATCATCGCCAGACTCGGGCATGCGAGAATCCCCATAGTTATCATAGCGCGCGTAACCGAGCTCCTGTCCATGGCCGTCTGTTTTGTGTTAGTTAAAGCTTCTGTGTGGTGGATCCAACATACATGATCGCGTTTGTTGACTGAACAGGTGATCATCGCTCGACAAGGTACTCGGTGATGGGCTGAAATTTGAGCTGAACTGCGACCATGAAGGCTCTTGAACAAGTAGAGATGGATCTATGGCCTCTTGACTGGTCGCCATGAAGTCGTCCCAGGTCTGGACTGGGGGAAGCATAGCTTCATGGTCGCCGTGGAGACGAAAGGGGTTCATGGACGGGTCCATTGTGATGCGGGCCGTCGCACTTGATGATGAAGACCAAACTCTTATGCGAAGAAATTGCAAAGGAAAGTGGAATAAAAAAGGGTAGTTGAAGATGGCCGATACTACTTGTCACTGGAATTGACAAGCGTGGAGCGTAGACACAACTCGCAATTTACAATGGCGGCGGTACCTTATATATAAATTCGCGAGGTGCCTTCCTTCCCAGCCCACAGCAGATAATTGGCGCACATCAGCCACCTGTTTACACATGCACACGAAGGGCGCCATGCTCCCGCGCGCCTTCCCGTTCCAAGATTTCCTCTTTTGGAAAGCTAGTATACACTGTGAACTCGATCCTAAGGCTGCCATTGCCAAACGAACACGACAACAAAGCTTCCAGCCTAATGCAAGCAAGCTGATTGGCCTGGTAGTGAAACTGTAACTCCGTAATCGGTTTGGTGTGGGGCTCAAGGGCGCTCTCTTCACTCCCATACTCCCAAGAGGGAAAGTACGTCATTACTTCGAACATGGAGATAAGGGAACGCCGTACATCGCTCGCTATCAGCCTGAGAAGTCGATTGTAGGTCGACGTTCATGAATTGTGTCGTCAACGCCGTGTGCTGTTCCAGGTATTCTTGAATAATATATATATAATATGGTCTTGGAAAGACTGATGAACCCACCGAATAGAATCTGTGCAAGGAATGATCAGCCCATCTATTATACTCACTTCGCTTGCTCACAAGTTCCACTAGATTGTCTCTCAAATCATGAGGCTTTGCCTTTGCTATCACAAGCTATTGCCTCTTACCTATTCAATCTTCCCCACGATCCATTTGTTGTAGATCACTTGGTTTGTTGTAGCACTTACCCATTTCTCCATCTTCGTGCAATGCTTGCGCCCTTCTCCTGAGGCGACATTCAAGCGCCGCTGCGTACTGTTTGCACCGTCCTCCAATCGCGTCTAGCGGCAAGGGCAGGTGGAAGTGAAGCCGCGACAACGAAGCATAGTGGGGCAGATCGAATCAGGTCATCTCGATCTCGTCAGGAACGTAGCGAATAGGAATGAGTGCGCGTGACAGGAGTATGGATATTTTTGGCCGCCAAGATATTTTCATATCTGCTTGGCGATGGTGGACACATCTGTTAGATCTGGAGTACTGCTCTGCATCTGCAGAACTCGAGGCACTTATATGGAGATGAGACCTCATTGGCTGGTGTTTTTCTCTGCTCTGTACTCAACGCAAGGTGCGCGCAAGTCATGGCTAACCAGAAGCTGGCGTCATCTGGGTTCAGTATAGGAGCAGCGAGGTCGCTGGACTACAACCCATCACAAATGAGTCGATCACAAGCGAGAACATAGACCTTGTGATCAGATAGGGGGAATCATAACTCATATCATTCGTGAGGCCTAAGACCAGATACCTCCCAAGCCCATCTTCTCAAGAATGCCCACCAGATCCTTATCCACAATCTTATCCCAGCCCCTCTCCGGGCCCCAAGCAATCCTCTTCTGGTTGAGCTTGGCCTCGTCGAGCAGCGCCTTCAGCAAGGGACTATCCTTACTCACACTCGGGTACGCATCGAGCTCGACCTCATGCACGGAGGGGATCTGCGCCAGCAGCGCTCTCAGCAGGCTGACGCAGTACTCCGTGTAGAACGTCTTCTCGCCCGTCCTGAAGCCCTCGAATATCTCGCTCGACGCAGGGTCAATCTCCACAAAGATTTTCAGCTTGTACGCCTTCGTCACAGCCGTCAGCCCCAGCCGGCTATCCACAACCCATCCTTTCGGGGGCCGCGTAAACCCCGGGCCAAGCCTCAACTCCAGCCGTGTGATCAGCGCGCGGTACTTGCGCGGCAGGCGGGCAAAGAGCGGGTACTTTGCATTGATGTAGCGGCCGTGGATGGGGAACAGACGGAAGGCGTTGCGGCCGTAGAAGACGCGCGAGGCTTCGTCGTGCATGCGGTGGGAGGTGTAGAACAGGCGGAGCGACGGCGCAACGGCGCGGTGGTTCGAGGGATCGAGGTCGAGGGTTTTGGGAAACACGAGCAGAGCTTCGTACACGCGCAGGCGCAGCTCGTACGGCAGGTCGAAGAAGCGAAAGGGCGCGCGCGGCACGTCCTCGCTGTCGCTGTCCTGCTGGTCTTCGATGCTGACGGTCTTCATTTGCGCAATGAGCGCATCAATCTCTTTCGTCCGCCGGCGCACCATCGGCGCCTCCTTGCGACGTGCCATCGTGGCTGGTCACACACACAAACAGCAGACAGAGCTTTTCTCAGGTGGTCGAGCAGTGTTCACGCATACATTGTGTCGCGCGCGATCGCTCGCAAATTATGGTTGTGGGTATTCCTCAAGCAGAAGGCGCGAAATTTCGACGTCGACACGAGAGCCAGTGAGAAGGCGGACGGTATGTCTCGGAGCTACGGGACCATCAGCGCATTGATTTTGCGCAGGGGTTCTTGGGAGCAAAGATTCGATCTCCCCAAGCTATATCAACAGCAAATTCATAAAATAGGAAGTTTGATGTCAAATTGCTTGGGTGCAACTTTCTATATAGAGAAGAGAAGTGGCGGCGGCCGATGGCGAAGTTTTGATGTCGGCACTAGCGTGCCAAGCAGACGTCAAAAGTGGAGCCCAGAGGCCAGACGCGAACACGCGCCGCCATAGCGCTTTGCCGGCCACATTGTATTAAAGTAGATCTTGTTACGATGTAACGAACGACCCTACTGGGCTCGCTCACTGTACACGCTCTTTTGGCTGTATTTTAAGCTCACCGCAATTTCTGGAGCATTTGAAATCACCACAAAAGCATCATCTTAAAAGGCGACACCTGTACTCCCATATGGTGCAACGCCATTTTGCGTAAAGGCTGGAATGTATGGAATGTATAGTGCGAGAGGTTGCTGTGTCAAGTAAACTCCATAGACATGATGAGCGTTGGGTGTTGGCTGCCATAAAATGCTGGATTAATAAAGCTATGACGTACTGGTAACTAGCGCTCCAAGTATTCCTTGACCTGGGAACATCAGCTCTCAGTGTACAGTAGTACACTTGACTACACTTTCACGACTTACACACTCCATGGCGTTACCACTAGGACTATTTCTGGGCGGCTGTGTCGTCGCTATCCCCGTGGTGACCGGCATCGCGCAAGGCGTCGAATACCAAAAGAAGCAGAACGAGGAAGCCGCCAACGAGACGCGCATGATAAAATTCAACCTGCTCGTCAACTGCGACTCGAAAGACCCCATTGCAAGAGAAGAGGTGGACTACGGAACTGTCATCCTGCGCCATGATAAAGCCTGGGTAGTGCCACGTGATAAAAATGGGGATCCACTGCCGCCAGACGATACCAAGACGCTGGACCCCCCAATGCATGCTTTTGCCGGCTTCTACATCCAGTATCCAGATGAGTCGAGATGCCCCCCGGAACGAGGGCTGGTCAGCACCATCAGCGACGATCCGCCAATGCTGAACTGGGTGTTCTGTGACAAGGATACGTATGAGCTCAAGTACAACAATCGCAGCGGATCTATCGAGCACATCGTTGGCGAGTGGGACTGGAGTCACGATGAAAAAACAATGCTCTTTCAAGGCTGGGAAGGCTTTGTTGCTATTGACGAGTGGGACGGTGCCGACGAAGATGAAACGACGCCTTGGGGACGGGAAGGGCTACGATGGGCTTTGTACTTCGATATTGAGGACAACGGCTTGAGAGGCCGGAGAAGAGGACGAGATATGTTTGAAGTGGTGCTAGAACGGAAGATCCAGAGCGAGGAGGACCAGCTGAAGCAGCTGGAAGAGGCGGATAAGAAGATGCAGGTCAAGAGCCGGGGTGGCCTCAGTACACAGTTCTCAGCACCAGCGAGAGAGCGGACGAAGGAGTGGGAGAAGAAGTTCGGAGAAGGTGTGAGGCGGAAGAGCGATGCATCGCATCCTTGACGATGGAGGAAGCGCGGACGAGGAGCGAACTCCTTCCCTTTTCTGGTGTCGACCAAATTGAGAATCGAAAGTGCCGGTGCCTGGTCGTATGGAAGAAAGTCCAATTCGCGCCGAGGGACTTGGTTAGCCAGCACTTCAAGCCTATCTGGAGCTCGACCTGCACTGGACCTGTCGTCCCTCGGAGACATCGCAAAACCTAATGACAGAGCGTGGTGCAATTTACACCCTGATAGTTGAACATCAGACACTGCAAGTGAGAAGAGGCAGGTTGCAAACACGAGACGAGTGATGAGAAGTAATATTTGAATGTTCAATCGATACTTCGAGAACAGAGATTGTCGCTGTCGACAACCGGGGGTATGGTATGGAGTACAAATACAAAAAACAAAAACGCCAAACATAGCTCGCTAATCGCAACCAAACAAGACCGTTCGCGCCAACGCAACAAGGAACGTCCAAATCATAAATCTATATCAAGTCATCGAGTCATTCATCCAAAACTCATTTCACCGCGTGCTGAAGCTGAAAGCACCGTTGTGGTAATAGCTCGTCTGGCTGCCCCTCCCCTTCAAGCTGGCCCACCTGGACGTAATCTTACGCATACTCTTGCGACTGCTGCGCGACGTCTCAACACTCAAGGCAGGCTCGACGGGGGCAAAGTCTGGCAGCGCGGTGATCTCCTCCACACTCAGCAGCGAAGCCCTGCTTGTTGGGGGCGGGTGGAGCAGCAGGGGAGGCAGAGTCGCGGGCTTCTTGAACTCGACAATCTGCTCGATGATGTTGTCGAGCTCCTCGCGGTCATCGAAGGTCAGCCCGGATGTGCGCGGCGCGCCCTCGGAGAAGATGCTCGGGTTCTCAGACTCCATCGACTCGCACGACTGGCGTCCCGGCGCGGGCTCCTCAGCGTCAAGCTCGATCTCGCCGACCGAGGTGCGCCTCTGTGAGAGCGAGGGCGAGAGTGCGGGGACTTCCTCGATGTCCAGGACCAGCGTGGCTTCCTCCGGGCGCTGTACAACGCCCTCGCCTGTCGCGAGGCCGCCGAAGTGGAAGTCGAAGTCGTCAAAGGGGGTTTGGGCTTCTTTTCCAAGGAACTCCTGAGCGCTGAAAGGGGTGTCGCAGTTCTCGGCGAAGTTCTGGCATGCTTGCCACCAGCTCTGGCGCTCGAGACCGGGGGCGATCAGGGAGCTGGGCCGGCGGGGTGGTGGTGGCGGGGGCGCCCGTGTGGGCGCTGCGATCTTGTCTGCTCCCATGATGGGCGTGGTCATCAGTTCGTCGACCATGGTGGGCGCGTCGTGCTCGAGGAAGGAGAGACGCGACTGGATGTCCGCCAGTAAGGTGCGGTGGGTGGCTAGCTCTGTTTGGACGTCCTGCAGCATCTCGAAGAGCTGGTGGTTGGACTGGCGGAGCTCAGATTTTGTGACCGAGGAGTAAGAGACGCGTTTTGTGCTCGTGGTGAGGGAGGAGAATCTGTTGAGGGTTGTGTTGCCGGTGGGGATGTAGACGAACGATTCGTCTTTGGTGGGGAGGTCCTTGAAGATGTCCTTGATGGTGTCCTTGTCGGCATCCTTCCTCGGCACGGGCTTCAACGTCACCATATCCTTCGGCGTGGGAACAGGCTCATTGTGAATCACAGGCTCCTTGAGTTTCGCTTTGGCCATGTTGGTGCCAGCCAGGTGCTTCCGCGCCGGGTGGCTGTGCATGTGCAGGATAGTCCCAGGGTACGAGGGCAACGCGGCAGTATTCGTGGACGAAGACATGATTGGGCGTTGAACTATGTGGAACTACAACAAGACCAGCTTGAATGTGCGACCGTTATGGGGGTGGATTGATGGCGAGCGAGGAGATGTCACAGCAGTCAGAAAAGAAAAAGTTGGGGCCAAACCGTCCCCTTATGACGGTCAAGCACGTCTCATGCGACCTCCATATTCCCTACAAACACATAACCCGTCAAGTACTAGCCCCGGGCCTGGGGTGTCACAGAGACTGGGTTGGTTTGACATGGAGAATGCAAGTGCGCAGGAGCAGGGGTCATGGCAGCCTGCGCCGCGGGGCCCGTGTCAGAGGGCTCGCGCATGGGCGGCGCAATTGCGCAAGCGAGAGGCTTTTCGCAAGCAGGACTAGAGACTGTAACGGGCGGGGAGACTGGCCGCATCAAACTGTGTCAAGTTGCTCCAAAGGGTTGCGAGTTTCAGGCGTGGACTGGTGTTTCGTTAATCCCCATAGAAGGGGGATTGTAAAGCGGTCTGCGGGCGGTGATGAGCTGGCTGCGACTGCCGCTAAGCCCTATGGCTAGGGCGACCAATTGGGGCAAGGCGCGTTGGGGTTCGTTTCAGGTTTGGCCTGCATTCCATTCGTCCCCTATCATTAGGTTGTCTATGGCATGAATTCTTTCAATCTGAATAAATTTGCAGCAACCCCGTTGCGATAGGCAACATCCCTGCAGGCAATCACAGTGCCGCCTTCTGGAAGACGAGCAAGCGCCAAGCTCAAGTCCACACCCGTGTTGTCCGGGTACCGCCCAGTGCTCTAACCTTCCCGCCAATCTCTAGCGGGCTGCCCTCCCAAATGACCCAATCTGCCTGACTCGACTTGTTGACGTCTTTCAACCCCAGCATGTTGTAGAAATTGGATCCGACAAGGTCAAGTGCCTGTTCAAAAGAAAGCCTCCCCTCGCCATTCGCGAAAGCGATTCCAGCAAGCAGTCCGAGATCACGGGTCTCCCAGGTTTCCTCGACGCCGATGCCGAGCTGCACGCCCGCGTCGAGTAAAATGTTTGTCGAGACGTTTGTTAGTGGCGGGCCTGTGAGACCGCGGCGCTGGTCCCAGCTCTGCGCATGGGGAAGCAGTGGTGCAAGGACCACAGCGATGCGAGATGCTGCGAGGTCATCTGCAACAAGGTGTGCCTCTGCGCCGCCGAGAATCACGATGCGCAGAGTTTGCGAGGTCACTGACTCTATCTGGGACTTCAGTCGGATGATGGAAGCAATTGTGTCCGCGCTATGCGCGCTCAGGACGAGGGCTGATTTCCCGGCTACGACTCGTTTAAGCCATGCGCTCTCGGTGTTGTTTGCCGTTGAGTCAGGGTCTTTCTTGTCACTTGCTGCCGACAGTAGTTGCGTCCTCAGTGCGTTGATGGCGCTGGAGATGCTGGGTGTCTTTCCTCCCTTTGCGCCCAGAGTCAGTGGGTAATGCAAAGCCACCTCCGGATAGATGACCGCATTCTCCTCGAGCACGTTCTTCGCACCGGTATTAAAGCCGACACTGACACCTTTAGAATCAATCCCGCCTGTGCCAGGAGCTGTAAAAGCTCTAGTAACGCCATGCTCAACTGCGCGTGCAAGCTGCTTGCCTCCAAATGAAAGCCCATCAACTGCAAAGGTAATCCCATCCTCAAGGTAAGGACCATCGTGGGTGTCACTTTCAGCATCGATCTCCGCAAGACCTAGCGACGAGCCAAACGCGACCAGAGGCGGTGTCAGATGGCCGTTCTCCAGGCGAACGGTCTTGGTAGTCTTAGACGACGCAGACTTCAGCTCGGCGAGCTCCGAGACACAAGGACCGACGCAGGTCAACTTGCCTCCAGCTACAATCGCTACAGTCTCCTCTCGATCCGTGCTTGTTTCGCTTGATAAAAGGCTGCTATGGACGCGCGAAATACCGGTGTAGATCACCGTATCCTGAAGATCCTCGGCCGTCTGTGCTTTGGCGAGATCGCCATTCGGCTGTATAGCTGGAGCTACGGGCTTCTTGAGTTCGATGGGCGTTGCGAATTGCCGTGCCCCGTCTATCCAGACTTGCACGGGTGTAGCACCTGGACTCAATGGGTCGGAATCCCAGACTACAATATCCGCGTCAAAGCCTGGTTTGATCTTTCCAATCCGGTGGCCCAGGCCGAGCAGCTCGGCAGGTGCAGACGTAACGCCTGCTAATGCTGCGTGGTAGGGGAGACCGTAGCCGTATGCCTTTGCAGCCTCAAATATTACATGCTGTGAGTTAATAACCGGGTTGTCCGACACGTAGGTTGGTGTGATATTGTGAGCGTAGAGAATAGCACCAGCGCGCTCGGACGCAGTGTAAGCTTCGACCTTGTAGTACATGTTGTCCGCGAACAGCGCAGCTGCAGGCGTGCCACCCCAAGTCCGCTTCAGCACCTCAGGCACCAGGTAGGTCTGATGTGCGTGATGGAAAGCGTAGACTCGGAACTTGAACTCGTTCGTGTGACGAACCATTGCTTCGAGATCGGGGATGGTGTAGCAGTGGGTGTTGACTCGAACTTGACCCCTCAGTACGGCACCGAGTGTTTCCCACTGCAGATCTTGACGCAGATACGTCTCCATGTTCTCGACACCAACAGCATCTGCCTTTGCACACCAATCGTCCTGTTCTTGCACATAGGCTCTAGCCTGCTCAAATGCATGGCGGAACTCCCAGGCTTCGCCCAATCTGCTGTAAGGACCGCGCTCTCCCAGCTTCCCATACACGCGCTTCGGGTTCTCGCCACAAGCCATCTTGAGATACCTCCAATTCCTATCTGGGTCTGCAAAGAGGTCTTGCTGGCTGATCTCGGCACGACCGTTCTTGGGACCCACTGCGAATTTAAGCACAAATGCCTCGCCGCCGATGTTGTTGCCGCTGCCAGGAAGAAAGAGGGACGTGGTGACACCACCAGACTTGATGTATTCGAATTCAGGTTGAAGAGGGTCAATTGCATCGAGCGAGCGCACATAGGGAGTGACGTCCACAGACATCTCGTTGTCATCGCTCTGGAGATTGCCCACGCTTTCTAATCCCGCGTGGCTATGCATATCCACGATGCCTGCGGTCAGCTGGCGGCCTTTGGCATCAAAGATCTCGGTGTCATGGGGAAGGTCGCGCTCCTGGATCCCGGGCTGGACTTTGAGGATAAGACCTTTGTCGGTAAACACATCGGACGTAATCCAGCCCCATCCCTTCCCGGCTCTGGCATCCTCCTCAGACGTCCCGGCGACCGGCTCGCCTGTCCAGATAGTGGCATTGCGAATCAACACGGGCTTAGTGGACTTGATCCAGCGCTTGTTGTGGTCGCGGTCTGCCTTCAATTCAGCGGGATGCTGTCTCAAAGTGGAACAGACATTCAGGTCTGCTTGGAGCTTTGCAATAGACAAGGTGCTTCCGGCAGGTTCGGTGTTGTTGGCGATCCTCAATGTAGTGTATGCAAGGTATGTTAAGGCTGCAGCGCCGATGAAACGGAAGGTTCTGCGCTTTTGGCGACGATGCAACCATGGACGTGTCGAAGCTGTTGTCGCATCGTCATAGCTTGGAAGGATTTCCGCGCGTTTGTCCATCGCCCTTCAATTTTGCCCGGCGCTCAATTGCGACGGGTCGATCAGGCTGTTGATACGTGTTGTTATACGATAGATGGGGAGTGTCGACAGTGCAGGTCAGGGATAGGCCTCAGGAAGGATTATAAGAGATACCAGCCCCCCGCTATTTGGAGCGTCACGCAACACGGTAGCGGAATGACGACGCGCTTTGGAAAGCGGTGCAGCAATCGATTTTACGGAAATGCCTCAATTGGTTTACAGCTTCTGATTAATGAAGGACAGATAATGGTTTTGGAACTGTAGACATAGTTTTGCGATGGGGTGTTGTATGCAGCTGGTCATGCCTCGCCCGATGCGGGCTAGCGTTTGAATCTAACCGCGTTCAGCAGGTGCATCCGGGTTGTCAGTGGTCTGTGAGAGAACTTCCAAGGTTCTTTCGATTTGTCACGTGTGATTGACTTCTCCTGACTGTGTTTTTGAATCTCATAGGACCCATTTTGGACCAGATGCTGTGGTCATCTGCATCGCACGGATTAATTATCGTTGGCCTAGCTGCCGAACATCTGTCTATCTTCATCAAGTCCTGCTTGTTCAGGCCTGCTATTATGGAGGATTGTGGAACTGTCTGGACATTCCATGGTGGTGATACGGCTCTATTTGAATTTCATGTGTCACTGATCATCTGGAGTAGATCGGTGCAGAGCTTCACGACTGGATCTCAGAGATGCTCAATATGCCTTCTGCAACGAGTGCACTGAACTTCTTTTCCTTGTACATGCTTCCCTTGCCTTAGTTATGAGAGCAAAACCTATATTGTATCAAAGAACATCGAGTTCTACATCTTGGTCGTACGAAGCTTTTACGTGAATGCATATTGAAGCGAAGGCGCTCCCCGTTACCAGATACGTAGTCATCCAGTAGACTTTGATAGTTATCCCCTCGGTACATCTACCGTGATTCCAGATTCATTGAAGCTCGTACTAATGACTGCTTCTGCAGGTCAACCGTCCAGGTTATTCGTTACAGATCCTCACTGTAATCGACATGCGTGCTCGGCACAGACACATAACTAGCAGCCGTCCCAGATCTATCATATTCTGCTTCTTCGAAAGGCGCATTTTTCGTCCAACCATCTGCGCTCAATGTGTACTCTGTCATCCCAGCGCCCTTCTCTCATTCGATGGTGGACTCACGGCAGTTTGCGGGCTCATGTCCGGTCGACTCTGTATCCTCGCCAGCAGAGTTGTCGCCAGCAGAATTGTCTCGGTTGTCGAACTGAGCATCTTTTGCAGTCAGAAACCTCCCTGTGGATGTGTGTTCCAACAGCCTCCGCATAGTGGATGGATTTGCGTTTCGGAAGGCTGTGACGTACGCTGTCATGACTGCACAGCCTGTCGTGAGGAACAAGGCCAGAAAAGCGGGAATCCCGTACGCATATCTGTACCGTATGCGGCGTGAGTAGACAGTAAGTGGGTAAAGTCCGTTGTTCCCATTGCGGTATGGATCTCCCCTCTCGTCAGGCTGCATGCTCTTCGTTCCTATCACGAGATTGGCCGCTATGTCAGTCCATATCAAATTCAGGATTTTGGCGGATGTTTGAACAGTCTGGAAATAATCTTGCCAGAGGCGGAACATCGCTAAGTTTGCCTTGCCAGAGTAATCTATTCCAGTACTCATGTTGTATTGTCTGACAGTGTAAGTAGCGGATAACACAGCGCTGGCAAAATCCGCGCCCGGTAGATTCTCGTGCGATTTCAACCCTGTTGAACACTCAGAGCAGCCTGGCAAATACATGAACTCCTTTTGTAAGGTTGACATGTTAAGCGATGCAGCGGCTGTCGAGGATACGATGCCCCATAATGGATTCCCGAACCTCATTTGCATGCCAGTGTTCTCTACTCCCCAGACGGGCTTCGAATCCTCATTCTGGTAAAATTTGTCTTCGATTGTGAGTACCGTGAGTCCGGAAATATCATCCGTGTCGTTGAAGCGGAAAGAGACTGTCTTTATAGATGTTTTGACGACTGACATGCATGAATACATGGGAAGCGTCCAAGCTGAGCCGGGATCAAAGAGTAGAGAGGAACCCCCGTCTTGACGTCGGGGTGTGCCGTACAAGAGGCCGCATTTACCTGCCATATTTGTGATGTTGCCGATATTGCCACCTACAGAGCCAGCGCAGGTCACATCTATCGCTTTGTGAGTATTATTGCATCTGATAAGTACTGCCATGTACTCACCAGCTAAGTCAAATCCAGTGCAGTTATCATTTGGATACGTGCAAGCTGAGGTGATGTTGAAGGGATTCGTGTATATGAGAGGATGTGATGGAATCTGGATGGTGGAACACGAACTGACCTTGACTGTATCCGACCTAACTTGATCCAATCCTTTGAGGTATTCTCCAAAACTTGTGGCGACTTGAAAGGAGCTTGGTTGGATATTCAACAGATAACTCGCTTGCTTACCGTTTGCATAGGAGAGTGGGAACGTCTGATTCAGGGTGGAGTTCAGATATGAGAAGGCTTTAAGGCTCGTGCTCTTATCATTCATACTCGATACGTTCATGAACGCCATTGACAGGGCGTTGTTAATATAGGCGGCTTTATAGGCCCGAAGGTATAGGCCTGGATCATCTTGGGTGTCGTTGCGATTCCAGACAGGGTACTCCTGGTGGAGATTGATAAAGCCTCCTCGATCAGTTAGTTGCAGGCGAAACGTCCCGTCAAGCCCAGACGCCATCTTCTCGTTTGAGGAAACTGGTATACGAAAATCAAGTGTGAGGTTGGTGTCAACGCAGACAGTTTGCGGCTCTACGAAGAGCAGGTCTTCATACCATTGACTGCCCAAAACTCGCGGCGGTGGTGCAGTGTGGTTACGGAATCCGATACCTCCATCTTTCATGTCTACGACAAGGCCTTCGACTGCCAGGTAGGTGTCGCTTAGGACCAGTGTCGACAGCGGCTGAAAGGCCCCCTTTGTGTAAGGATCGGTTCCATTGTCAATGACGGGACCGTTCTCATTCTCATCCAGTTCGCTTTTAATATATGAGCGGTATTGTATGTCAAAGATACTTGACACTGATGGCTGATATTCTCCTAAGCCACTGTGAAATGCACCGACGATGTTCGAAGGAATTTTTGAGTCATAGGAATGATACTGCCAGTAATCGGACAGGGCATACACTGTGGGGTCGTTGTTAGAGTTTGGGCAGGCGGTCGAAAAAGTATCATTGCATATTCTGCTCCATGTGCCAGAAGCTGTGGTTCGTGGAGGTGTGCCCAAGCCAAATGTTGATCGATCTTTGATGTAACGGAAATCTTCCGCTGCAGGTGACACTGTGCCGACGATTTCTTCGTAGAGGCCCAAGGGTGTGACAATCGCAGCCACTGCGACGAGGACAAGCATGAAAATCCGAAACACCGATATGAACAGCGCCGATCTGCGAACCGCACAAGTCGCGGCTGAGTCTGTCCCAAGAATTGTCGGCCATAGTGAGGAGTGTAAGAATCGGCCAACTACAGACCTGTGATCTTTCAGAACACTCACCACATATCCTATCGGAGATACTCACCACGATACTGCAGTTTGAGTCATTGTATACTTAGGCCGCTGTAGTACACCCAGCAGTATCAATGGTAGCGACAATGGCACCATGAGCTGGACTTTTTACGCATTAGTAACGTCGCAATGTAGCAGAGCACGGATTCGGACCCACCGAGGAATACAGCGGCCGCGATCATGCCGGACACTTGCCCAATTGTAAGGTTGTGAATGTTCATTATGGTGACGATGTTGATTTTGGCAATGAAGCCAAGAGCTTCCGTGAGAAGAGAGGAATGGGAGACTGTAGGCTGAGGCTTCCATTGAACCGCGACATCCTTTTATGATTACGTGTGGAATGGTACAGGACCTATGAGGACCGTTGGGGCGTTTACGAGATAGACTTCTTGGTAAGATATCGTGATCATTTAGCAGCATGGAGTGCCATAGTAACATACACAAGATTTGGTAGAGGCGAGCATATGTGACTCTGTGTCATAAGACGGAGGTCGCACTCGTGGCTCAGCTTGGTCAAGTATGATCTAGTTGGACGGTGTTGTTCCCACAACACTGTGGGCGCCTATTAGATCGAAGCCTTAAGCCATTGTACAACGAGACGCTTAAAGGTTCGGCGAACAAGCGACTGGAGGCCAAATATATGCTGTCCTCTGCAGGCGCTTCGCGAATCTCCATTTAGGCTCCGTTCAGTCGGTCACACGTCGGCCCTGCATTGGGAAGATGCGCTTTGGTATCGGCCTTCTGACACAGACAGGTCACTAACCCATCTAAGTTATTGCTCAGAGATGCTAAAGTCAGCATAACGCACTTGACAATGAGCGGGATCTCACATTGAATCGTTTACTTCTCGCTGCTTGGTATACCATACACCAGCCCGCTCCCGGTAAAACGAAGCCCCTGGCGTACAAAGAAAACTTGATGACCTCTAGCGGAGGATCAACTGTGATCTCCGTGTGCAAATCCTTGGCCAGCTGCAAGATCGCGGCAGACAATGATGACGCGCAGTCGTCGCAGTGCAGCAAAGGTGATACGCCGATGTTGCACCAAAGCATATTATCAGCGTAGTTGCGTACAAATACTCCCCGAAACGGTCGCATGATGACTGTTGGCATCAAACTGTAGCAGTGGAATCAGGCGCGATCGGGCTGTGGTAGGGAAAAATGAAGAGGAGAAGGAAACTGGCTGGACAGTACATGCCTTTGGTTCAAGTGTCGCAACTTCTATTAATAGATGGGAAGATGGCGTGATGAATCGTTTGTCGGAAGTGCCTGCAGAGTGGTCACTCAAAAAAGCAGGGGGTGGAGGCCGACACAAGGAACGACCAAACGGTGAAGCAAGAACGAAAGCGTCGTGACCAACGACGTCTGCGCCTTCCAAACTTAGACCAGCCAATTGGAAATCTCGACGAACAAGAGAGAGAATAGGGACAGTAAACAATGTAACATCGCGAAGAGCTCTTACTTGACCCGAACCACGCCAATGAAACACATTTTCATCAAAATGCGACCTTCAACCTTTGCGCACTATATCAGGTAGCTGTCAGGAGCTGGTAAAGATCTTTGTACCTCATCCCCGCATTAACAATGATCTTACTGGCATGACAAATCATGCATTTAGGAAACCTGTAAGTATAAAGCTCTTGCGAAGAACACAGCGATTACGCATCCAAGGTTTGCAAAATTAGCAGCTAAAGACTGCCCACGAGTATGGCTTATAGGAGTATGGCTTATAGGCAATAGGGGTACTCGATTGCGCATTTGGTGTGAAGAGACTATCGACATTGTGGTGAGCGTCCCACTCACTCCTTCTCCAAAAAGTCCGCCGCTCCATCAATGATCTTCGCCGAAATGGCAACCCACTTCCTGACCTTCGCATCATCCCCCTCATCAACACCCTCCACGATACCCGGGAACGTCGCGCCTGCATAGCCTGTCCACTTGCCGGGTGCAAACACGATGTGCTTGAACCATGGGCGTTCGTCCAGTCCCTCAGCATGCAAGAACTGCCTCTCAAGGAGCTTGTACTTGGTGTTTGCGTTGCGAATGGCGAGCAGCAGGCGAACCCTTAGCCAGGGCTTCCACCATGGAATCTCGGCGTGGTAATAGTCGTCAAGCAGCTGGGCGGCGATACCGTCGTGAATGGCGGCTGCGAAAGAGAAGTGGCTGGCTGCATGGTCAAGCGGCGCAAACACGTTCTCGTCCACCTTGAAGCTAGACTCGTGTGCCTTCTGTTTGACTGAGTCAATGTACTTCGACAGACCTGTTGCGTAGTCTGCAGCGCTGAGCTGCAGTACTGGCGTCTCAACCAGCTGCGCGGCCACGAGTGCCCAGACACGGGCAATGGTAGCGTGGTAGTGGAAGCCTGGGTCACCGAAGCGGTTCATCCAGTCGAAGGAGTCGTAGTTGCTGTGGTAGTGGTATACAGGATCGCCAGAATTCTCACCAAAGCCCATGTCAATGGAGGGAATACCTGCAAAGTCCTGGAAGGCAGTGAAGTCAGAACCAGAGCCCATGGTAGCAACGTGCTTGTCCCAGGTGTCGAAGACAGTTTGACCGGCTACGGTCTGATTGGGGGATTTGATCAGCGGCAGGACCTCCTGGACAAGCTTGCTGAGCAATGGAGCGGCAGAGAGCTTAAATTGCGGTCCGCGCGCACCAACATCGACGTTGAGGTAGGCGACAGTAGATCCCGAAAGCCAGGGAAGGAACTCTTCGACCCATTCGGTACTGCCAACCAGTCCGTATTCCTCGCCGTCCCAGCTGGCGAAGACAATGGTTCGCAGAGGCTTCCATCCTGCCTGAAGTGCGACACCGAAGCTCCGAATTACTTCATTGATGGCAGCAGAGCCTATCATCGTCAGTTGAGCTGATCAGGATGCACTGAGAGATAGCTTACCAGAGTTGGGGTCTCCAGCACCACCTGCAATCCAGGCATCGCGGTGATTTCCGAGCACAACAACTTCGTCTGGAATAGTGCCATTTATCACGCCGATGACATTCCAAAGTGGCGTCGTGACATACTCTTGCTCGTTCACGAGGTTCAGCGTCAGTCCTTCAGGAGAAGGACCAATGTTATATTCGACACCCTTGTAGTCAAGGCCGCCTCCATGCCATGACTTGCCAAAAGACGATGCCTTGGGGCCATGGCCATTAAGGGCTTTCAGTAGTGGAAGAGCATCCTCATACGAGATGGGTAGAGAGGGAATCGATGGAATAGCATGGTCAACAGGCTGGCGAGGACAACCAGGTTTGCTTGGATAACCAGGCGTAGTGGGATCGCCAGGCGCGAAGCCTCGTGACGGTTAGCATATTGAGCTAGACAGAAGACGATAGGGGACCTACTCAAAAACTGTACACTACCCCTTTGAACGCTGGAAGGCTCTCTTGCCGGACCATCGGGATACGTCTTGTTACCGTTCTTCTCTGTGACAATGCCATCATCGCCGGGGTCGCTGTACATGACGACTCCAACCATGTCAAACTCCTGAGCACGCTTGACCTTGAGGCCACGGAAGATGCCTCCGTACTTGGCCAAAGCAATCTTTCCTTTCAAATCGATTTTTGCGGCCTTCAAATCCTCAAAGTCTTGATATGTGCCGTAGTTGACGAAAACATAACCACCAGTCACGTTGCCAGAGGCGCTGTAGCCGTGGAAGGTCGGGACCCGGTCTGCAGACTGGCTCGCCTTGTCCTCCTTCAAGACATTTTCTTTCAATCGAGCTTCAAACTTTACATTGTCTTTCTCCAGCAGTGCCAGCCTGTGGCCCTTAGGATAGTTGATGTAGACGTCATAATCAACAATTGTGCTCTCAATGCCAAACTCCTGCCAGCGCTCCTTCGTCCACAAGGCCTGCGTCAGGTTCTTGCCCGCGAGATGCGGCCCACTCGTGTAGTATTCGCTCCATTCCCGAGCCTTTTGTGCGTCTGGCGTCTCGAGCAGGATTGCCTGCAGATCGTCGAATTCCAGGCTTGTGCGTCGCGACCACGCCTCGGCAATCTTCTGCGAATGTGCGCTATCGAATACAGCTGACGCCTCGCTGTCGCTTTTGTTGGAGTCGAAGCTGAAAAGAAGAACAGCCACGAGGCCTCCCACGAGGACCAGCGTGGTGAGGATCGAGGTGCACCAGAAGCGGAGGCGGTGGTGGGGATAACGGTCGCGCACGTACGGTCGGACCTCGACGGTCTGAATCAGCGGCGTGTGCTCGTTGGCCATGGTGGTGCCGGCGTGCTTTTCATCGCCTGTGTCAAACGTCATGTGAGAACAAACAAGGGCACTGCAGCTGTGTCCCACGATAATTTGGGAGAGGAATGAGCTGCTGGGACACTTGACAGCTTATGTCCGAAGAGCTGGCGGAGCTGGAGCTCTGAGCTGCCATTAGCGGCAATGGCGTCACGTTCCTTCCCCACATCTTATCGCACACGTCAAGCCTCTGCCATCACCAACCACACATCATCACTGACACCTTTACACCCCATTATCACACGACTTCGCGCAGTACTGTCTGCGCGACCTCATCAATTGCTACTACCAGCAAACACCAATTGGCAACTGTGCAACAAATACGGTGGTCCAGTCGTGCCAGTCGCTTCGATGCGGCGCCAGTCACTTTCCTTGGGTGCCTCTTCCGTAACATGTTCACCCACGTTCTCTGCAGGCACTATCTGGTTGTTATCTCTTATGTCTCTACTTGTCTTGCGTACAATGGCTTCGCCGGTCCCCGTTTTCAATGTCGATCATTTCTGCACATACCCCTGTCTGCGCTTAGCCACTCTCGTCCTCCACATGTCCCGCTGAAGACCATTATGGAACATCATTTATCGCTGTCACTCAGACGTCTCTTGCGCTGCAAAAGGACCGAACATTGTAGAGCGCATCGTTATGTCCACGGCCTTATCGGTTTGGCTTTGGCGCTCATATGCACGACTCGCGCTGCGGCTGTGGCACAGCACCGCTCGGGCCGTTCCTTAGCCAGTCGTCAGCGCCACGAAACGTTCACAGTTTGAACTGCGCTCCCGCAGGATGAGATGAACGTCACGACGTGCTTGCAACTGCTTGATCAAGCGACTCAGCCTTGCTGCTTGCAGATTTCGCATTGACGACGAAAATTGGGGCTTTTCCATTTGAGTGACTTGAGTAGGTAGAAGCGAGATTTCCTTCTCGTGAACCTATCCTCCATGGGTCCGAGACGTCATATATAGCGATGTCTATTTTGAGGTAGTCGTTTTTTTCGGGTCTCGACTTCTGGGCGTGAACTTACCCTACCTACGGATTTCAGCCACCTGGGCTGTGGCTGACATTGTGTGGGAGAGTCTCGTGAGAAGATGGTAGTATGTATATATCCCTAGCCTTGCTACGGGAATGGCACAACCACCATCCCACTATCCAAGTACACGATATCTTCTTTCGCCAATACCTTGATCCAAATCCCTGTATACGTCATCATGCCATACCCTCAATGGGATGTAAGATCAGTGCTTGAGATTTACGCTGAGAAAGAATGCATAGGCTGGGCTCCGTCTAAAGGTCGCAAATGTACCTGCGTCATCAGCTGGGTGAATTGGGAGTCTTTCAAGATTGTCGTGCGGGAACTTGAAAAGCAGACTCCTGATGTTGAAAAGATGCGATCTCAGCTCGAACATTTGGCCTACTTGGGCTTGTGCGTCAGGAACCACCGCAGTAAGCAGGTCGCGTCAATGCTCGAGAAATGGACCCCGAAAATCAACGCAGCGGCGCGGGCCGCGAGTATCGCACAGAGCAGCAGGACCGGCACAAGAAGCACGACCAATTCATTCGTGACTGCGCGGTCTTCTCGCACTTTGTCTTCGCGCACGGGGCAAACAGCTCTCCCGGTTCCCTCGTCAGCTACCCTGGCCGCGCCCTCCGAAGTTGAAAACCTTGAGAAGGGCATCGAAGCTCTACACGAGCAAATACGCGTCGCCGAACGTCGCCTTGCACGCCTGCAAACCTTCCAGACGCCTCATGCTGCTGTTCAACCTCTTCCGCGGATCGACGCGCACATATCTCCTCTAAACCTGTCGGGCTCCTCTAGCGTTGCTTCCTCATCAACAGTCAGAAGCCAAAGCAGAACCTTGCGACCAACATCTTCTTCACCGTCTGTATCCTCGCGGACTTCCTCGTCATCTCTCTCGTCTGTTAGCACATCGCGATCATCTTCCTCTTCCTCGTCCTCATCCTCGTCCTCTTCTTCTCCTGCCCCACAATCTAGACTGCGGCGGAGTACTATAAACTCCACGCTCTCAGCAGGGTCGCCCACAACAGTACCGAGAAGCTCTCAGCGACAGCCTCCTCAGCGCACACAATCCATCTCGGCAGCATCAGCCCCTTCCTTGTCACCTTCAAGTGACCTCTCAGAAGGTCCAGTGACGTCGAGCCAACACCTAATATCTTCCACATCCACATCGAAACGCCACGCAATGGCTGCCGTCCCTCAGTGTAACCGCCAACACGCCCGAATCCGCAATCTAAACGACGAGTGCCCTATGTGCCTTGATGGCCAGCCCCTGTCCAACCTGCCGGCGAGCGCGCGGGTCTGGTGCACCTCGAGCTGTGGCCGGCCAGTACATGCGACGTGCTTTGACGCCTGGAAAGCTCAGCTCGCACTCGATGATCGAAAATTGGACTGCCCTGTGTGTCGCGCAGAATGGGACAAGAGCTGTGCCTGCGGCGGCCGTTCTGAATGCAACAATGTACATGTGTCTAGGGAGACTATCAAGGACGGAGCATGCTACATATGCACAGAAGAGATGAAGGAGGGTCATGATGGGCTTGATTGGTGCAAAGATGGCTGCGGTCTGAATGTCCATTCAGAGTGCATGAAGGTCTGGGAGGACGAATGTCTTGGACATGGGGAGAAAGTAACTTGTACTGCTTGCAGAACTGCTTGGAGTACCAATTGCAGATGCTAGAGTATGGATTCGAATACAACTTCTCGGTACATAGGTGTCCTTCTTGTGTTTCAATCTACTCATTCGCCCCCTTGTGTGATCGCTGCTCTACCCCAAATGCCTTCAACACCTTAGTGATGCAGCCAGCTAAGTATCTCTTGGCTTGTACCCGTGGAAGATCATGTACCAGGTGTTGAGCTGCCCCAGCTTTGCATGGACTTCTATATGCAGCTGGAGAGCATCCCTGGTCCTATACCGGTTGAGCTCCGATACTCCCTGAAGGATCAACTCCTCCGAGTCGAGAAAGTTCGCGTAGGTAATCCACTTGCGGTAGAAGCGCATGCTCTCGAGGCAATAGCGGGTCCATCTCCAGAGGCCAACTTGACGCGCGACAGCCTCCGTACCGGGGATGAGCAGCAGTGAGGGAATGTTGCTACTGTTTCTATCATGAGTTAGACTGACTGCTGTGGACAAGGTGGCGATGAGCGGGGTACGTACGCAGCTGCTTCTTCTGAGTCGCCGCCATGTGAGGTAGACGGTGCCTGGACATGCTGTCCTTCGCCGTTTCCGGTCGCGTCTGGGAGTGTTGCCATTGGGATACGATGTCGATGGTGTTTCGAAGTTGAGTTTGAGGTGGGTGGGAGTGCGAGGGAAGTTTTTCAGTGAAGCACACCGCTTCTATAGGTGCACTGGCGGGGGCGAGAGCGCAGCGCAACACCATGACGTCTTTGTTGCCAGTGGCCAAATGCTATGCTTGTGTGCGTCGCTACTGTGCCTGCAGCTATCCATACGCTTATGTCTTGTGTCTTCGCTCGCCTGCGCAATAGCAATCTAGTCTAATGTCAACTCAACACCATGAGCTGCTGCCAGTGGTGGAGCTCACTGCCTATGCCCGTCGCAGCTCGCGCCGTTGCTACCTGAGCTTGCGCAGCTCAAACCATTAGCTACCTTACATTGTCTGATAATCACAAGCAGCACGAAGCCAACCTTAGGGCGTTATTATCGCCAGCAGCGCTTCCCTCTCGCAAGTATGTGCCAGTATCAACAGCAGTGAAGCAGTCTCTCCCCACAGCACAGCGTGTACCCAGCATCACCAACAGCAGCAACAACAACAACGACACATTCTCAACAACCCATCATCATCTTCTTCTTCCTCAAGCGCCTGCATAAAGCAAGCAACCCAATGAAAAAGATTCGCGTCAGCCAGAGGTAGTGCAATACTGGCAACACTGTGCCGATGACTATGAGCAAGCTCAGTGAGCCACCGACCGGGTTCAAAAAGTGAATATATTTAAAGAGGCCATCTGGAATCAACTCAGAAATGTCCTCTGTGAGGAGAGAAGGAGGAATCGAGGGGACGGCCAGCTTATATACACTGCCTGGGGCGCCAAGCGGACTATTGGCCGCTAGGCTTGAAGAGGTGAGGGGGCAGCGAGGTCGCGGCGACGAGGGGGGTTGCCGGCCAATGGGAGGTGGGGAAGGGCATGTGTGGTCGGTGGGTATGTGTGGTGAATTTGTGTGTGGGAGGGTCGCGGGCTGCAGTGTCAGTGGGCTCTTCGAGCGCGCGTGAAGTCGGATTTCCATAGCTGTATAGAAGTTTAGTGGTAGCAAGAGGCTGCTCTGATGCTGCAGAGCATTCAGCAGAGAATTTGCACAGTTGAAGCTTGTTTTGCGCCTTGAGTTGCTCTGTTTTGGATGAGTCTGCGCGGTCGAGTCTGCGCGGGCGAGTCTGCGTCCATCATGGTCGAGGGCAAAGGCATGAGCAAGCATGAGCAGAGAGAGCGCACTCGCGAGGGCGTAGGCAGCGAAGGGCGTGTGTATATAGCTTCCTTACTGGCGAAGGTGACCTCATGGTGTTGAGCCCGCGGACGCCCCCGTTACAATGGCGCAAGCAATCCAGGACACGCAGTCAAGGACCCGCTACCAAACTCGCAAGCAACGGGAGACACATATCATCATATTTCCGAGCAAGGAGGCCGTAAAAGGCGCGGGCGTGGGCAGCGAACGGTACAGGCACAAAGCTTCGCTGCAAGCGACAGTGACTCCATGGTGTTGAGTATGCACAGCTTCCTCGCGGCGGCGAACATCACGAACAACGCAAAGCAAAGGCGAACAGGCACGCAAGTAGCTTGAGATTCAAATACGTAGCGCCGCCCCTGGCAGCACTGGCTCCGTGGTGTTGAGTTTGCGCAGCTCGCCATGTTTGCAAGCAGCTCGAACAAAGAGCACATTGCCATACCAACCCTCAACTCCTTGTTGCGTCACATCAGCGCTGTTAGATAGCTCGCATTTGCGGTACTCCACTAGGGGTGCGATATGCGCAAGCAATGAATGTCGGCATGTCAGTCGCAGCAAGCTGTTCTTAGGACATCACCACTGGATGACGATAGTGTTGAGCACGCAGAGCTTCACAACAACAACACAGAGCATTTGAGAAGGGCACTGTAGGACGAGCATCATCTATCGCTCCATAACGAGCACCCAAGACATAGACAAAGATCACTGACGCACCACTGGCAGCGCAGCCTGACTGCCCTGGCCGACACCGCTGGCCGACAGCCCAGCCTCGCCGCCAGCCTGGCTCACGCGACGAGCCCCACACCATCATTTCCCCAGGCAAAGATCCCAGCCCAACCAGCACGCTATTCCGAAGCTCGTCACCACAGCCCCCCCTTCGGCTATGCGGGTAGCGGCTTGGCGGCGCGCAGCTGGAATATATAAACAGTTCGCACCCCTTCCCTCCTTCCTTCCTCCAGCTCCACGGAAATTGTGAGACCAGATACTACACACTTCGCCTTCGGGCGGGAATTTTTTTACATCAAAAGTCTGGCCGGTATTGCACTACCTCCGGCTAAGGCGACCATCTTTTTCATTGAGATACTTGGCTTGTCCAAGTACTTGAGGAAGGAGATCGATGTGAGCGGTCGACTGTAGGCCCTGACTGCTTTGCTTGATTGTTTTACTTCACTGCTTTGCCTCACTGCTCTGCCTGACTGCGGTGGTGTTGTTGTGACTGCCGTGCGCGTGAGCATGCGAGCTTGTTCACCAAAATATCATCACATTGGTACGAAATCATTTGTAGCTATTCTGGCACCGCGCGCTGCTTTCTTGTGAAGCTGGCTCAAGTGTACAGCTGCCCTATCTTCGCTGCGGCCATAGCAAGGCCCTCAAACTCAGCAGTGAGCTTCGAGCTTCACCATGAGCTAGTAAACCAGTGCTTGCGTGCTAATTCTTATCCTGAATTGGGGCCTGTATCAATTGCATTTGCGGGGTTTTGCGAGGTGAATGTGAGAGCATTGGCGGGTTCGCGTAGTTTCGGCTTGAAATATCTCGCCCACGGTGACCTTGCTTCCTCCCCAGACTCATACCATCACTTGAGCAAAGATTTTTTAGAAAAATCAACCACAATGACTTCCTCCTCTGCTCCCGCCGCCCACCGCCGCACAGCTTCCTCCTCCTCCGCCACCTCCACCTCCTCCACCGTCACAGTGGTGCCACGGCCCCTGCCCCACCTCTCTCCCGTCGCCGCCGCCGCCATCGTCTTTGCTCAGACGAGGCACGTTCTGGCGCGCGCCAGAGCCAGGGGCCAGACCCTCCGGCGCCACCTCGACCCCTCCTCCACCGACGACGCGTTGCCGCCGGCGGTGCTCGCAGAGTGGGAAGCCAGGGTGGAGGAGGGGTGGGCCGATTACGAGGCCGCCAAGGTGCGTCTTCGCAGGGCGCTCAGGTAAGTCTATGATTCCTGTCTCCATCACAGTATGTTATCGAGCTATTACTAACTCACCCTAGGGCAGTTGTGGCCCTGAAGCCCTGAGGGCACCTGCCCCAGCTAAGCGTCTCGACCGAGCCTCGTCGGTTACCTGATCTGGAGTAGCTTTGATGCAGCCGATCGCATAATTGCGACGCGGCTGGCATGTTCGTCTGTTGAAGTTGACCACCATGATTCACGGCCATCGACACGATTACGATTTCCTTCTCTGTACATTTTCTCATTCGGCGGCGAGCTGCCCGTTTTTCGACACTACACGGAAAGCATACAATCGCCCGGCATGATTGGACTTGGTTCTTTTCTACATCGACCGAACTTATGGTCGTGGGCTCTTCCGAGCAATGGTTTTCTTTCTTTTTTTTTTTAAGTTTTAATGATGAGTCCGTCTCGGCGCGCTGCGCCTCCCCATGATTGAGCTTGTGCAATTGTCATTGAAGCCTTGTGTGATGCTTTATCCAACTTGTGACCATTCTCACCTCTGCGGCGTGATTCTCATATGCTACGAGAGTCTGCAATGCTATCTGCACTTGTAACGCCCAGCTCAAGACAGAAGGCGACAGCCTGCTCCTTTGCATCCTCCAGTATTGTGTCCCGAACCTCACAGTTGTCAAGACCTTTCACCATCCTCAAACCCGGACCATAGCCCTCTTGTATGTTTCCAGCCCTTCTAGCTTTCGTTCTGACCTCGAGCCTCGTCGTTCGATGCGTGTTTGCTGCGTGCGTAGCAGATCGTGTATTGTAGGTTCCGCCGGTCGCTTGACTCGAGCATGTCGACATGGTTCGAACCATTCACCCTTCTGAGCACTTTCTTGAAGCCTCTTTTCATGTATCTTGCCCTTAAGTCTCGTAGTTCGACGTGTATTCGTTGCATGCGTAGCAAATCGTGTAATGCGAGGTTCGCCGGTCGCTTGGCTCGACCAAGTCAACATAATTCGACCGAGTAACGCGGATCTGGGGTTCGGGCTGAAACAACATTCAAAATGCTCCTGAAGACCTGGTTAGCAGAAGTATCGCGCTGGAAAGGCCGATTGACCTACGGTTGTGGCTCTGCAGCTCAGAACGGGGCTGCTCAGCGTGGACTTTGATGCTTGGCGGAGGATTGCGCCGAGGCGTTGTTGGTGGATCTCGGCGAACGTCGGTCGGTCCACCCCCGGCTTAGCCACCACCTTCAAGATTCGCGACACAAAAGAGTAGGAGCTGGCTAACAGGATGTAGAAGATCCTTCCCGAGGTTGAGCACAATGATTTAGTGCGATGGTTGTGGCGTGGGCGTGTCTTGCGTGGGGCGTTCTGAGGCCGTCGGGGCATCCGCTGCCAAAGCCAATAACAGAGGCCAACGGAGCAGCAAAGATTTAGACGTCGTATTAGAATTCGACAAGCCGGGTAGATGTATGCAGCGAAGCTGCGATAATTTTGGTTGTGGTTGTGACATTGGTGTGTCGTGTGTGAGGCATTCTGTGTTTGCCGCCATAGAGCCAGCCTTCCGACCCATAAGACTCTTATGTAGAGAGGCAGTTGAGTAGCCGTTGCGATACCAAATCGGATTGGATTGAGCAATGTAGCGCGGTGATTGTGGCTGTGGTAGTGGATGTGGCATAGGCATGTCGTCCGTCAGACCGATCATGTTCACCGAGATGCCTGCTTTCCAACGAGCGAATGACAGTGGATCAGAGCGCAATGAACCCCACAGCATAAGACAATGCTCTGACTCAGGATATAGCGCAGTGTGTGTGTGTGTCTGAGCGTATGTGGTGCACGACAATCTGCATTTGCCATAGTGTTTCTTTCCCAGCTGAGAAACTTATGTGAATCAGGAGGTAGCGATGTCGACATTGTAGAGATGACATTGCATGTCAAGTAGAAAGACATAGCATGGTACGTATGGCGGAAGTGTATGTCGAGTCAGACAAACCGGGTATGGTATGGTGTTGGCATTCCAGCTAGATGCCAATGGTGAACGAGAAAGCAGCAGCCTCGAGATTGTAGGAATAGTGTTATATGTCGAGCAGACTTGTATAGCACGGCGTAGATAGTGTGGGCGTATGTGCCGCAAGATGATTTGTGTTTGCCGCCGTGTTTGCTTTCGAAGCATAGGACAACCGCCGATCGAGAGGTAGCAACCGCAAATGCTGATGTGTGTTTGATGTAAAGCATTCAAAGTGGTTTCAGTTGAATCCCACAAAGTTTCCCATGCGTAAACCCCTTCAAAGATAGACAGAAGGCCGTATCTTCGACGAGGCCCGCACCCGTCCACTATGGGACACTAGTCCACCGACCGAAGTCGGGGCGGGAGACCACCTTCGACAGAGGCTGAAGGTTCTTACAGCATGTTGCGGATGTGACGGGTCTGGAGGCGGCTTGCTGGGCGGCATGGAGAGACTTGACGATCGTTGAGGTCCTCGATGTCTTCCAGACTTCCCTTCAGTCCCAAAGACTGTCCAGGTCGTCTGTTCCCTCTCCATTCTCCAAGCGTTTCTCATACTCGCACCTGTAATTGTGACCGAGACGATTGACTTCGCAGAACGTATCGAAGCCGGGGTCGGAAGACGTCGACCGCAGCTTGAAGTCCTCAAGACTCGAGAGAAGTGGCCACTGCGGACCATGCTGGACTCCAGTCGGGTCAAAGACCCACCGCGTACCGTCTCTAAGCTCCACACGGAAGACGCAATGCTTCACATGGTGATAGTAGCCGGGCAGACGAACCTTCAGCTCTTTGGTCAAGGTTATGAATCCTTTGAGCACTGCGGAGACGTTTAGTATGGAGATCGGAGTGTGAGAATAGACACATACAGTTATCGAGGCCCTCACCATCAACGACGCGTCTAATCCAGCACGTTGACAGCACTTCCAGGCTTATCTCGCACTGGCTCCGCATGATGTCCTGAAGGTACCACCATGCAAGCTCCTGGCCACTGAGTCCTTCGCATGGGGGCAGCGAAGCTGACTTGATCACCCTGCGATAATCGAAGAAGAAGTCCTGCAATTGCAGGACAAGCTTGACGAAGGCGCAAAACTCGGAGTCGCTGGGCAAGGTCTTGCAATGAGTATCCCCACACAGCATACTATCGAAGCCTTCGCCGTCATAGCGATGACCACAGGCTCGGCACCTGGGCCCTTCGTTGCGGATAACCTCGAGGGTGTGGGCGGGCTCGAAACGAAGGTGTTGGAGGTCAGAGTCGGCTTCCATGTCCCGAAGGATCTTGCCGCCGCGTTCGCTAATGTCAAAATAACTGATGTCCATTGTTGCAGGATATCGAGATAGAGTGCTCTCTGTTGTTGTGGAAGCTCCATTTTCGACTATAGCCCACTATGGCAACGCCAAGCCAGCCCTCCAATGACCCCTGCAATGACCTTCCACTACTGCTGGGCACTGCTATGCCTACAGCATGCGCACTGTCCATTTGAACTTCTCAGGAGTCAGAGATATATCCTACAAGCCTCTCCTCTGTCTGTATAAGCAAACCTGATCCCTCCGAGATACCTTCACAGGAACGTGAAGCTGCACCGACGATCTCTACACCACCGCACACGGATGCAACAACGCCATTACCATGCGCTACAGCCTATCCAAGAAGCTCTCGAGAGCCTTCAGAAGACCTTCGTCCACCGCATCGGCTGCGCAGAGGTGCCGCCTTGCTGACGGCCAACAAGCAGCCCGTAGCACGGCAGCACGTCGCCTACGCCGGCGCATTGAAACCTCAACACCATGTTTGCTGACTGCGCTATGAGCGCAAAAGACGGCAAAGGCATCGAACCTACTTTCTGGAACTCAGATGGTATTATCAAAAACAAGCGGCGGTGTTGGCGCGCCGGAGAAGGTGCGAGCAGAAGCATTTTGGGATCAGAACAGCGCAAAAGTGTCTCTCAAGAATACGGAAGCACAGGAAGTGAGACATTCGTTCAATACGCGTCTTTCTATACCATCATGTGTACCAGGAACGTATTCGTTGTGATGCTGGGATGATTTATGCAGCGGCGACGGGAGTGCAGGACGTCCAGACTGCGCGCATGTGCACGGCGAGTGCAGAATGATACATGGATATACGCAAAATGATATACACAAGGTGCTGGAGCATTGGAAAGTTGGTGCTTGCACGAATGGACAAAGAATTGTGGACGGCAAGCAAGCCTGGAGCGAGGTACGACAGCGGGCGTGGAGGCTAACACCAAGGAATAGGGTCAGGAGCGGGGGTGTACAAGATGACTAGCAGTAATCAAATTGATTGAATGAGCTTGTCTAAGAGCTACAGTGCAGACCAGGTAGCTATTGGAGGGCAGGAGACAAGTGTGTACGCATTCAGGATCTTCGCTGGACGACCAGTGCAACCTTGTGCCCGAACTCATCCATGTGCTTCTCCAAGAACTCTTGCAGATAGTTGCACGTTGCGCCTTTGCGAACCTCCTCAGAAGATGCACAGAGGTGCTTGGACTGGCGCGAAGGAGCTGTAGGGCTACGAAGCGTGCATGCGTTTCAGATCTAAGCTGGCGACAGAAGTTGGCAACTCGAAGGTTGCGGCTGAGGCGCCGCCTCTGCTTGCGGGAGTGTTCGACGGCGCCTGCGTGCGTATTGATATTGATGTCGAGAACACGGCGACTGAGGGAAAGACCCAGGATGTAACTGCGGATTGCAGCTGGGAGCTTCAGGACCAGCGACTCTAGTCCACTCCACTTCTCGCTGGTTATCATTAGCGGAGCCTGACCACATGCAGAAAGTGGGAGACGAATACAGCAAGTCAGAATTCCGAGATACGATCGCACGCGTGGAAAGATTGGCTGTCGTCATGTTGGGGAGTAGGTTTGATGTAAGACTTGCGTGCTGTTAGTGGTATGGAGCGAGGCTCTGCGCAGGCCGCCGCCTCAAAGAGAGCTCCACCCTCCAGCACGCTGAGCCCCGCAAATACAACCACCAAGCACCGTCATACACCCCATACACACCACACTCCTTACCCCTGCCAGCCCAGGCTGGACAGCGCAGATATGCCTAAGCACAATTGTTTTCAAGTCTGCCCTTTGTTTGCCAGGTCTGGACGTCCGCACGAAGCAAATGGTGGAGGCAGCATTCGGGACCGTCCTGCATGCCATACACCTTGGATCCCAGGTGCGAGAAGGCGCCGGCGCCGCAAGCATACACAATCCGGTTGATCTCCTTGCGAGCACGAAGCGCTGCGAGTAAGAAGCGCCACGAGCAGATTGCGCAGGCTGATATCAACCGGGTTCCCATGTCGCCAGTCGAGCGCTCTCCGGACCTTGCGCACGAGGTTCAGACGCAACCCTGTAAGTACCTGTTGGCTTCGCATTATGGATTGGAGACCTGGTGCTGACATGAATTGTCAAGATTGATGGAGCAGGAGTACTTCCAGCGCGCCGACAAGATGCTCGAGTTGACCCAATTCGCCGACCCGAACGGGCACGTCAAGTTCCTGACCAACGTCCGGACAGAGATCGAGCTTGAATGTATAACCCCTGGTAGCCCTGGCAGGGTCAATGTGGATACAGTTGGCGGCCGGATTGCAGGAGTAAAATCTGAACTGTGAAAACTGTCGATGCTATAAGTATCGACAGAAGGAGTAAGTTTGCTGCAAGCAAGCAATACGAGCTGACCAGAACAAGCCTTACCATGTCATTGACCTAACGTTCTGAACACCTCCTGTTCCAGAAGCCCTTCCTGAAGACTAAACGCCGCTCTTCCAGCACGCTGGCTCGCGCCCTCCACGTTCGAATGTTCAACCCATACCACGAGCAGCCTGGGGTCGATGCAGACGAACCGGAAGCCAGGGAGACGAAGCATCTTGCGTGCCATGGGACTTGATTCTGGTAGCACAGCTGGCCTCGAGCACACATACACCTGGCTGACCCTTTGCCAGTCATGAGTTCGCAGAAGAGAGCAGGAACCATCGAGTCAGCATGAGACCGGCCTTGAACACCACTTGAGGTCGCTGGATGTATGGAGTAGAAGGGGACTGATACTGCCGTCAAGACGGAGCGTACATCGACCATACCCAGACTTTGGACTCTGTCAGTCAAGCTTTTTCAACGTTCTCCTATCCTCCGCCGTCGACCAAAGAAAGCTGGAACACTTCTCTGGCACACTGAGTCGCGTTTTCTGGAATCGCACGATCGTCTTCTGTACCATAAAACTCCAGCATGGCAGAGACATACAAAGGGTAGAGCGATGGAGGGCATCGCAGAAGGTAGCTACCAGGAGTACGCCGCACACTGTGGATCTTACTCTCGTAAGTATTGACAGGATGTTGCAAGGACTTACATGGTATCTGCTCGTGGTTCAAAGGAGCACCCGAGAGATGTAACGGCCATGCTGTAGGCGCGGAGATGATCCCTGAGCCCTGTGAGAGAGGTAGGCATGCAGAATAGTCGATGTCGTTGCAAAGATAGAGCACAGACTGACAAGAATCAGATTCGAGGTGTCGCCAGCCGAGCACTCCTGAACCTTCCTTCCTCGCAAGCCGCTCACGAAAGAGTGCCTCTTCTCCAGAACGCTGGATCGCGCAGCCCTAATCCGAACCATTGCTCTGCATGTCTGCAAAGAGAATCGCAAGGAGGCCGAACGAGGCACGCAACAAGGCAGGCGACAGAAGTCTTCTGCGTAGTACATACCTTGGCCTTGCCAGCCATGCAGGACAGTCGTAGCACAAATAGCAGCCTCTTCGCCTATGTGGTGTCGTGAGGAGGCAAGACATGCGCAATGGATACACAAGATGGGGAAGGCTCGGCATAAAGGACGAGAGCTGGCAGGAAGCGCTGCGCTGTTCCTGACTCTCGGTGACAGCGGAAGGAGCTACTCCAGTCTTGCCGCATCTTAGGAATTTAGATCGAGCAATGCGAAAAGAGGCAAAAACAAGGAGACCAATTACCTACATGGGTTTGAGACCGCGCGTCGAAATAGAGGAAGCGCTTTGGGATATCAGATGTCGCTCGGCGCTATCCAGGAGCTTCCAAGGGTACATCTGATAGTGTAGCGGTTGCCAGACAGACAGAAATGCAAGAACCACCTGCAATTGACACAATGAATGCGAATGCAGATTCAGATGACCTCATACCTACCAAGCCAATCGTGCGTTGCAGTAAAGCAAACGCTGCGATTGCGGGGTGGTACATACTACAAGAACGTGCCGGCGATGTTGTGGCATCATTTTGGGGAACAAATGCGACCCAAAGGCAGCTTGACAGCCGCGAAACGCTGTGCAGCTGCGCAGTGACACACTGAGACATATCAAAATAATGCGTACGCCTGATGCAGCAAAAAGACTGTGACTGAATAAGTGAGCTGCACACATTCGTGGCAGATGCAGTGGGTGTGCAAAGCTCTGACGTTGCCAAAAAAGATGCAAAAAAAGAACAGACTCCGGAGTCTACGGACTGGAGATCTTGCGACCTCTTGGACTTGAACCTTCGAACATCTTGTCCGGGAGTCTCTGTTTGGGTACTTGAGAACCTGTTCACAATGACAAATTAGCGTAGTACCTAAACTGTGCCACGGGGGTTGGGAGATGGATCGCTCCGCCCCCGTGGCAAGAGATCGATACAACGCTGCTCTTTATATAGTCAACAGTCCTCTTGGTGGTATATCCAGACTCATATGGCGGAGTGGCTGGCAGTGAAGATGGGCGCAGTGGCCTGAGCGACGCTCGACCCTACGTCACCCAACATAGCTGATAGCCATAGCAACGACCCCGCCATGAACTCTCACTACACGATGGAGATATCGATAAGTCCCTTCGCAATTTGCCCATGCATGAGGCAGTAATGCTCGCAATTGGGCTGCACATATCGGCACTGAGTGCAGTTACCAAAGTCAAGCTCCCAGTGCAGTGCCGCTGCTTTGTGCAGCATATCTTGACCATAGCCAATCGTGCATGCCAGTAATGATGTTCCCAATGCTCTTGAGATGCTCCAGATTAGTCGTAATTGATACCATGTCGCCATGCTCTGTTGGACCGAGCGTCAGTCGTGCGAAGCTGTCGTAGGCTTTCGAGTCTCTTTCATCCACCGCGCAAACACCGTCACACTTTCTTGCACAACAGTTGACAACAACTCCTACCATTTCCAAAATGGCATCGCAATCCAAGCTTTCAAAGACAATGTGAATGCTCACAATCTTACAAGGGAGTATAACACACTGACAGCGAACAGCGCCCCGCAGAGTAGCACACATTCACGACTTCTGAATCTGCCGCCAGAGCTGCGCAACCAGATCTACGGTTACGTCTTTCGCGTTGTCGACATCAACGTAGGTCACTGGAGGGGGGCCACCCGTGCGCATTTCAGTGTCGCGCTCAAAGACAGGAAGCTGCTCCGCAAGAACTTCGCCCTGACGACCTTAACCCGAAAAGTGCGAGCGGACACAAGGTCTCGCGTGTCAAGGTTTCGGCGCTATTGCGCGAACCCGCTTGTCTTGGTTCGTTGGCTGAGATGCGCGACGGATCAGCAACGCGATCGCGTCGAGAACCTCCTTCTGCATTGCAAGGGAGCATTGGACAAGGACTGGATCGGTGTCGTTGAGGAGCTCAACAAGCTCAAGTTACTCAAGGAGGTCCATCTCAAGCTGTCAGCCGACGTCAAGAGGAGCAGTGTGAGGGATACCCGGCTGAAGGGACTGAGGAAGAACGTCAAGTTGATTTTTGACGGAGGCCTTGAGGATTAAAGAGAGCGCGGAAGCCGCCGGGGCGCAACTCCCCGTGAACAACTACCCTCAACGATGGGATCGCACCTCGTCGTGGTGTTGGGGCTTTGAACTAAGACGATCCCACATGGTAAGTCTGGTATCCTCCAGTGCTGATTGCAGATGAGTAGACGAACGAACACATCGTCAAAACGACTATGAAGTCCCGAGTCCGACCAGAGCCTTCCTCATGGGCTAGGTGTAGCTATAACGGAGGTCCATATCGCGGAGAACGACATCCTGCGCGCTGCTGCACTCGACGGGCAATTGACTCTCGGCAAGCATATGGTCTGGAGATCAAACACGGCAGAGTTGAGACTGCCCACAGGTTTTCGTGGTTATGCTCCATGCTAGGCTCTCGAGCGTATATACGAAGAGCCTCGAGGCCAATCGGGCCATGAACAGTAGGAGCACATCGATTTGAGAAGGACACACGGCGGCTGGTTCTTGCAAACCCCCTCAGGGGTTGAGCACAGGGTGTAGTTGTGGAACTGAGACATGTCTCAAACCCGAGGACGTCAAAGACATACTCTGTGAGGCTGCGGACAGTCTCAAGGTAGTTAGGAAGATTGAGCTGTCATACCCTGAGGGCTTCTACTGAGGGGAGATCATGTATGCCATGTGGTTTGTCAGGTTCAGATCCGACATCGAGGTCAGCCTCCGTGGCTGGCATTCGAAAAGGGCAGTCGGCAAGGACAACTCTGAGCGGCAGCATGGTCTGCGATGCAATGAGTTCATAGGTCTCAGGGTCAAGCCCTTCCCTCATCAACATCCGAACACTGCATAGACATAGATGGTCTCGTACATCTTCGTCCTTACTGACTTCACATTGTGTCCGCTTCCGAATGTCAATGTGCATTCTTCAAGGATAGTCATGATGGGGTTATGTCGCCTCGATGCCCAGCTTATGTCAATGACAGCCAAATACCCAGAAATGTCTTCGCTGATGCGGCCGAATCAGATGTTTCAGAGACATAGCAGGTAGATTGTTACATCTTTATGTGGCTGCGAGATTACTGAGTAGGTCGGCATCGCCCTGTGGTGCGGAGTGTGGCCGTGATACTGGGATACTCTGCAAGCAACAACCTTCTACGTTCTAGTGTACTCAAAAGGTCATTCATCCTTGTTAGAGCATATTGGCATTCATGCCCAGCAGAATCGTAGTGTGACTGTCGACACATTTGAAAACGACATGGAGAGACACGATATAGGATGCGGGCGTAGCGCTGATACAGCAGAAACAGCAAGACGACCTACGCTCAGCTCTCAAGCACACCGACTGTAACCCTTCTGAATTACTTGGGGCACAGCATATATGCACACGGAATGCCGAGATGACTGCGCAATTGTGCAGTGCATCAGTCAGACCTTCGCATGCAAATCGTAGCCATGATGACCTTAGTCTACGATAACGGATTTGCATCTTGCTGGGCTATGCAAGAGTACTCTTATCAGATCTCGTGGTGATTCGATGCTCCGATTAGTTTGCTGTTGCGGTCGTGGAAGTGGCACGTGCTCTAAAGCCAGTGCAGGTAGGCTCTCGCGCTTCGTTGCCCCACGCTGACCTGCCAAATACAATCTCTCTCTGCAATTCAAGCAGCCAACCCACACAGACATCATGGATGAGCCTAATGTCCCGGATGCTACTCACGGCAAGCCTGAGATTGACCACGATGAGATGTAAGTGCACCGACCCCCGCATGTCCAGCAAACAGACGCTGACAATCCTCAGCACCAAGCGCAACTCTGACGAGTCTCCGTTGTTGAAGTTGCCTGTGGAGCTGCGTCTCAAGATCTATCGCTTCGCGCTCGAGCCGGTCGCACTTAATCTACAGTATCTGAAGGCGAGCGACAAGGTCTTCCTCGAGAGGCGTTCGCAGGAGGCACTCGAGCAGAACATCGCGGTGACTACAGTCTCTCGACAGGTACATGCAGAGACGAGCCTCTCCTTCTTCACCCTCAGGAGGTATCGCGCGGTACCTGCTGTCTTCTTCAAGTGGGCGTTGGCCTTGACTCGCGAACAGCGCAAGTCCATCCGCCATGTGTTTCTGCACACCAAGAACCGGCGCTCCTTCAGCATTTTGGAAGTGTAGGATACTCTGAACATGTTCGAAGGGCTGCGAACATTCGAGTTCACCCTCCGTGACGACGACGATAATGCCGTCTTTCGCTCGCTCGCGATCGACGCTCTCGATCCTAAAGTCCGCGTGGTTGTCCACGGCGGCGTTTAGGCAAGAATGGGCAAGGATGGAGCGGCTCGAGCAGCACTCAGGCGGTACAAGCAGACGAAAAGCTCATCAAGATGGTTACGCGATTGATGAGTTTGTTGCTCTTGCTCCTTCCTCCATGATACAGTCGCAATAGAGAGAAAGCCTCAGAAGTTCTGGGCCTCGACGGAATACTGCGTGGCGCGCTTTTGGGTCCAATATTGGAGGATCTCAAGCCCAGCCTGCGTAATGAAAGCAAACATACAAGTTCTTGAGATGACTACGCCATGCGTGAATCAATTCGTCCCGGTCTCGTGCGCAATGTGTAGTCATGAGACTGAGACAGGTCTCGGATCCATAGGTCTCAGATACATGCTCTGAACTGAGCCTATGAGCTAAATATGAGTGTCTCAGATGTGACAGTTGCTATTCATGTAGCTATACATCTCGTCGAGAAGGCCAGCAGCTAGTGTACCTCGCCGCTCTGGTCTTGTTTGGTCGAGAACGAGCTGCTTGCTCGACCTCTCGAGCCCAAGGTCGTCGTCTCTCTTGACTGGATAGCCTAATTCATATAAATGAATGTCTCATTTAAATGACTTCGCGCTTGGAGGGTGTCATGTCTCCGCTCTCGTATGGATATTCCAGTGAGACAATATGCAGGCTTCACGTCTCCAAAAGATGGTCTAGTCCCCTGAGACTGCTAGAACATTACCCTACGAGCTGGTGATGTGGATATCGCAGTGACATGAAGTTCTGACCCAGAATGCTCAAATGTGGATTTTACGCATTGTCAGACGCAAAGTCGTGGGCATGCATCGACTTTCATAGGAAGAGGTGTCCAGCCATGGCTGGCAAATAGGATATAGGAGGGCGTCTAGGTTCCTGCTTTCCGTCTCACAGAGCGTTTATGTGCAGCGCGCCAGGCGCGCAGATTGGACATGCTGCCGCGAGACAGCTCGTAGACGCAAAATCTGCAGCGACAGGCTCCAAGCTGCGGTGTTTGACTACGACGAGGCAGCAAGTTTGCTTGACTTTCAGAGCAGATGCGGTTCAGGCAGACACTATGATAATGGGACAGTATGTGTCAGGCTCTGAGTTGTGGCGTGGCTCAAATAGCAAGCGTGCAACCCCGGGCATCTCGCAGTGCAAAGGCTGCTCAAACGAAGCTCCAGAGCGCCTAACAGCTTCAGAAGCTGCTATCCCCTGCATGCCCACTGCGATACTCAGGGCGCCTGTAGACTAATGGCGAGCTTAACCTCGCGGCGTTTGACATCAGAGTAGCCAGTGCACGCCTCTCCGTGGACTGGAAGCTGCCCACGGAGAGCGTGGGGGTCTATGACATCGATGGCAGCTCGAAGTGCCGGCGACCGCCCGGCAGTTGGGCTGACGGCCGGCGGGGGGGCTGCCTTTGGCGTCAGGGCTAAGGAAGGCCGCCTCAGGGTCCCCAAATGGCGGGCTGACGCCCATGCCCCGCCGCTCCTGGGGCTGCAACGGCGTGTCTGGATCCGCCAGTTGCAGCGCATGAGGTGCCCAGGGGATACCGATGAGCCTATAACGACCACCAGTGCCGATTCTCCTGTTCGATGGCATGAAAATGAGGCAGCCTGCACACTCGGGGCGGGCGTGCTACTCGGCCCTAGAAGCTGCGGCAGCAGTGCAAGACCCTGCGTGGGGCGCGCCAGCTGTCAGTCTCAGCATGGGGAGCCAGCGATAGGGCTGAACGACTCCATAATGACAGTTTGGCAGTGAGGCAGCACATAGGCATAAGGACTCAGGGCAAGCTCGCCGCTCGTGCAAAGGCTCACGGCGGCGCGACCACCAGGGTACAGGTCGTTCAGAAGCGCTCAAATCTGGCAAGGGGTGAGGTTATCTACTTCGTAGCCGTCGCCAGCTCGACCGTCTGGTGGTTGATGGTCTGCAGGCACAAGAAAGGCTTCCTGCTGCGGGAGGCTTGTGAGGATATACGGAGTTGCACCGGCAAGTGGACAGCCACTCGAGAAGTGTGCAGCTATCCGCACCACCTCTGGGAACAGCGCGGCCGATGTGGGTATGCCTCAGGGCTTCTATCCACTCCACATCTTGGTGTTGAGCTTGCTCGTGGCCCACAGGAATCAAGGCTGCAGCTGCTCCCCCTCCTGAGGCCGCAGCAGCAGCGGTGTGGTATCATGTGGAGGTCAGTCTAGGCATGACGGAGAGCCAGCGCAGAGGCTTTGAGACTGCGATCAAGGCTGCTGATGCCCTACTCAGTGGCGGTCAAGGCTGACGGACTACCGCATTGGCTGCAGCTCCCCGTCGGCTTCCTGCGTGAATGTTTGCTCCTGACCGGCAAGCTGCATGACCCCTATGCTCAGCCAATCTCACATTCACCAGCTCTGCCCCTGTGATCTCGCTGTAGGCTGCTGTCCGTACTGTAAAGCGAGTGGGTCGTTGCGCTAGTGGGAGGTCAGGGTGAGCGTGAGTTGCGTCGAGCTTCGCCCACTATAAGACCTACCCCATCGCCCACCCCATCGCCCACCCCACCGTCCACCCATACCCTCGCTCAACACCACGTCCATACTCTCTTTAAATCTTCGTCAAAATCTTTGTTTCTTTGCTCGCACTCTGGTACGTGTCCCTCTCTTCCTCGTTATCTGTCCCCGCACCCCTCGTTTCCTCCGCGCAGGCGCCGCAGGGAGAGCTGCAGAGAGCCTCACAGTCCTGCGCAGCAGCAACACCTGGCAGCAAGCATGAGGCTGACCGGGTGGCTGCGAGACTGGACATCGCTCATCCGCGCTCTATCCTCCTGTGCCTTGCGCTTGCACCCCAGTTCGCCAGCATGGCGAAGATGGTGGAGCCTGCGGAGAGCTCTGACGGCCTTGCGCAACCTCAACACCAGACAGCAGGCATACCGCTGCTCAGGTAGAGACGCAAGGCTTGATGGCGCTCATCCATACACTCTCCTTCATCGCCTTGCGCTCGCACCCCACTCTGCGTGGTAGTGGTGAAGCAGGCGGCACTTGCGGAGTCTGGCACCTCTGCGAAAGAGCAACCTTCAACAGCAGGCATGAAAATGTGCAGACAGCCACCAGGCTTGATGTCCTTCGTGGCCTTCAACGTTGCTCAACCCCTTCTTGCATCGCGCAGCATCAACTATACAGACTTCGCTGTTGCTAAGTTCAGACTTCGTAGATGTCACCAGCGGTACTACCACCAAAAGGTCTAGGAACGACCTTGATATCATCTTCAGATATCCTTCGACTGTTTCGACGCGCTGCTTGTCAAGAAGACTTGGCCGCGCCAGCGCGCGTCTGATCCTCCCAACTCTACCATGGACGACCCGCTCGACACCTACTCGATGGACGACTTCACGCCCTTGGGCTGAGGTTCGGACGAGGACTACTACTTCGCCGAGCATGCCAGCTGGAGGTCTTGACTGCACAGCTTGGGCATGAGCAACATGCTGTAAGTCTTCCGCTGCTCGTTGGTTTGCTGCCTTTAAGTTTGCTAACCTTGCAAGCCAGCATCGCAGAGCCCTGAATGTGTGCGTCGCGTGGCATCGAGCCCATCACACTTTTGTGTGTACTGAGGGACTTGCTGGAGTTCACACCGGCGCTGCCACCACATCTATTTATATCCACTCGGCAGTTTCATCGAGCAGGTCGCATCTTGGATAAGAATACGATCGAAGAGAAAGGATGTCTCTTCCCTGCGTTGGCTGACTTCAAAAGTTTTGGTTTTGCTGACTTGCGATCACCAGCTGGTCTGTCTGCGCCGGAGTGCTGTCACCAATGACTAACACTGACTGAACACCATCCGACACCATGGTTCATGGAGAGTCAAGTCATGTCATGTCGAGACATGTCCGAGGTCATTGAACACGTACAGGCATCGAAGCAAGGAAACTCCTGGCTCACTCAGCTGTGTTCCTGTCTTCCACAAGTTCGTGGGCATCACATCAGCAAGCGAACATTCGTCCATCTTCGTCAAGTCTCGCTCGTCAAGGTCTACCGTCATGGACTCCTCTGACGGTGTCACTATCAAAGCGCAGACTTCCATGTGACGATGTGCTGCTCGAGCCGGCAGCTGACACCCATTCGCATTCTCAGGTATCAGGGTGGCATGGCGAGATCGCAAAGTACCTTCTGCTCCTTCTCTTCTGTCCAATGCTCGAGCGTCCCTCATACCAAGGATCACTACCTGCAAACACTGGCCTTCCACCGATGAACGCAAGGTATGCATACATCCTCCTCAGTCGTATGAAGGTTACTGACCCTTACATAGCATCCTCACATCCTGACAAACCTTGGTAGCTTGAATGCCATCGCTCAAAGGCGGCTCGACGACGAGTGCATCCGGCACATCCGCACACACGGTGCCTTTACGAAGAACACACAGCGCAAGCCGCGGGCTGTCTCGGTCGGTTCGAACCACACCGTCATGCACCAATACATACTGCTCTTGAGCTTCTGTCAAAGGTAGCAGTGTCAATCCGAAAGGCTCTGGCCTTAGGAGAAGGCACTCGACATTCGACCCTCGGCGTTCGACACTCGACTCTCGATACATTCCATCCCAATCCAAAGGCTTCGGCCCACGGAAGGACGTCCCTCTACTTAGCGGGTGGGGGCGACTGGTGCATGCGGTAAGGTGGGGCATGACCTTGGGATACTTCGGCAAGTACACTGTCACACAGCAGGCCTTGGTAGCGTGCGCGCTGTATGAAGAATTCTGGTTTCGCTACGCAGGTTGAATACCATTCTACCAACCGATCATCTTCCAATCCAGCAAAGGAAGGATCTGCCCTGTGCGAACAGGCTGTATTTGTATCTCTCGACACATTCCAATCCAGAGGCTTCGGCTGAAGGAAGGGCGTCCCTGTACTTAGCGGGAGGGGGCGACTGGTGCATGCGGTAAGGCGGAGCATGACCTTGGAATTCTGGTGGTTCCGAAAGGAACATTGCGTAAGTCATTCCCCTTCTGGTATACAGGACCGTCACTGACCCTTCGGACAGCATGCCGCGAAAGCGGCAAATGGCAGCGCGAAAGCGCGGGAGGAGACGCATGCCGTATGAATCGTCTGAGATTCTTGAACAGGCCAAAGAGGAGCCCAAGAAGACGCTGGACCCTCACGAAGACAACAAACTAAGCGGCGATATGCGATCTCGGGTGAGTGAGTACTGGGCTTCTTCATCCATCTCTTGAGCAATGACTGACACTGCTTGTTCCAGAAAGCCTTTCATCGAAAGCTTGGAGGAAGACCTGCGAGCAGCAGACACACGACGAAGCCCGAGCTCCGACGCGCGCAAAGATGACAGGAATGGCGGTCGCCGTGACCGATGTGGAGACAGACACAGAAGCCGCGACCGAGACCACCACCGCCGAGACGACAGCCGTCCTCGATCCAGCAGAGGCGACGACGATAGATACCGACGTAGCAGCTCGCTGACGTCTGGTGATGCTTCGGCTACCCCGGACCAGCCTCACTTCCTCGACGGTGTTCGGTTCCACCCTTCAGACGCCTCTCAGTGGTATAGGGTTGAGTGCACCATCATCATTGCGTCAACAGCAGACGTTGCCTACGCAGGTGCGATGTTCGGATCTGCTGCGCTGCCCGACACCTACCATGCTGTCACCAAGGTAGAACTGCCAGGGTTCTATTAGTTTGCCGGAGTCGACTTGAACCGGCAGCATAATCCATACATGCAACTACTCCATCGCCTCCCCAACTTGCGGGAACTAAGCTTCGCAATGCATCCTGGTGGTCTGACGACCCAGCGCTGGCACGAGCGCGAGATGCATGAGAGAGAACCCACTCAAACACGCCAAAGAGCGCATCCTCCGATCGCCTCAGCAAGTCATCAACTCGTATGAGCTTGACGCCCTATTCGGTCACCAGTCACTACAGCGTCTCCGACTGGAGTACGTGGAGATCAGCCAGCTGTGCCTGTGTCGAAAGATTCGAGCCGCCATCAAAGATCTTTCTTGGGCACATAACACAGCACCTGTCCCTTGTGGACTAGAGTGACAAAATGTCTGCAACGAGGTATGTGGGCTCAAGCCAGCCAGCCGGCTTCGTCGACCCGCAACTGATTCGTGACACAGTGCCAGTGCCAGTGCCTGTGCCAAGCTGCCAGGCAGCTTTACCGCAGTCGAGATCAGCAACGGCGTGAAGTACAATCTTCATCGCACGCTGCTAGTCAGTAACAGTGACTACTTCGAGAGGGCTTTAAACGGGAAGTGGAGAGAAGGCGACGAATGTGTCGTGTGTAAGTATGACCTTGTCCCTGGACTTAATGTTGCTGACGCATGCAGTCGACATCTTCGTCGACTGGCTCCGCCTGAAATGCATCAAGCTCAGGGGAAGCCTGGCAGTAGATATGGCACTCATCGACGCGATCGTCCTGGGTGACTATCTGCTTGCATCAACATTTACAGAAGCAGTGAAGGCATATGTCCTCGACAAATATCGGTCTGTTCGTTATTTCAGTGTCATGGATTACGCCTACCAGAAGCTGCCAGAAGGCGGGTTGGAAAGCTTCGAGTGAGTAAGTTCTTGCCTGGACAGTCCAGGAATCGATGTAGCTGACATGCCGCAGTTAGCCAGCTGTGCCTGATGAAAGATGACGAACGTCATCTCCGTAACGATGGCCATCGGGCCTTGCCTTCTTTTCCTCAACGAAACCCGGTCCCACCGTAGGACTTTAGTGTCGACATGCTTCCTGGACTTGTACAACCGCTCGGTCGCAAAGACACTCACCAATTCCACTGTCTAACCCACCAAGGACAGCATGGCCGGCTTCCTCAAGGCTCTCAAGAACTATGAGGTCGCCAAGCATGTACGAGAGCTGACAATCCTGGCCGAGAGCCTCAGCGAGCACATCAACTGCCGCCGGGGCGCAACTCCCCGTAAACAACTATCCCCACGTGGAACCGTACCTTGTCGTGGTGTCGGGGCTTTCAACTAAATCGGTTCCAGGCGCTGCCACAGATGTGTTGACTAAGGACGCTGACGTTATGAAGCTCCGAATGTCGCCGCATCGACCGTCATAGCTTGGCAGTCGCTACTGTAATTTTACTCTTCTTTTCTTTGCCTTCTGGCACCTCTTTTTCTTGCCGAAAGGCGCTTCTTTTTTTGCCGAAAGGCAACCTCGCGAAAGCGAGTTGGGAGCAAGGTATGATGAGCACCAGCCAGAGCCATGATTCGAATGCTAACCTCTGATGATCACAGGCGGCTGCTCCCGGTGGCCGATGCCACAGCTGCAATCGTGCAGAGACACCTGAGCGAGAAAGCGCGAGCCCGAGGCTGCCGCCGCTCCTTCACCGACAACTCCCACCACATCGACACCGCACGTCATATCAGGCCCAGCTAGCATTAATCCCAATGCAAAGTCCACGACAGCTGGTGTAGTCCTTGACGAGCCTAAGCGCGTCAATCGTGTGCCAAACAAGGGTCAACTGAAGAAGAGCGTTGGCAACTGGAAGGATTTCCAGAGCAAGGGCGTTGGAAAGAAGATTGCAAGAAAGGACCAGCAATGCATTCGGCAGTAGGATTGGGTTCACAGGTTCTGGCAAGGGCATGACCGGAACCCATAAACGCACACGCTATGATCATGAGAAAGTGAAGTAGCCGCAGTGTCCAAACTTAGAGCAAGGCGTTCCGCAGTACTCAAACTTAGTACCACATACCTTTGTTGTGCCGCCGGAGTACGGTACCTCTTGGAACGTCACTGTCTTCAGGTATGCATTAGCCAGTGACGAAGGTGCCTGAGCTAACTTTGAACAGCCAAGCCTAATCCGCCTGTGACGCGAGCTCAGCACGCACGCATTGGTGTGCACCTCAATCGGCGTGCTCCATCTGAGCTGGACTACCGCAACTTCGCGTTGTACCAGGCCAATCAGAACTCCTATGAGGCCGCCTTTCTCAGGCGCTTTGCCAATCATGCTCTGCACTCGGCCCAAATCGAGCAGATGCTCCCTCAAGCGTATAGAAGTATATCACATCTGTATCCACAGCCATCAATGTTATTACGAACAAGATGACCTGGAACGCGGTTGCCGATTGACAGGGTAAAGGACGAGATATTCGATGCAGTATGGTTTGAGCTGCGATACTTCAAGCGCACTGGAGTTCAAGGTCGCATTTGAGGGTTGCAGCGAAAGCTGTAGACCGTTGGAGATGCCAGCGAAAGCTGTAGAGCGTTGGGGGTGCCAGCGAAAGCTGTAGAGTGTTCTGGAGAGGTGTAAGTCCAGTCATCGCTATCTTCCATCGTCATCATCGTCGGTGCAGATTCTAATATATTGCAGTGCGGAACGGATACGGACTCGCGGCGGCGGCGGCGACACACTCTGGTCTTCTCAGTATGCCGCCTACGACATGCTCAGCCCCTACATGCAGAAGTACTTGGAGTCGCTCACAGCTTTGCACTCTGCGGACCAGCAAGCACAAGGAACACGCGATCTTGGTCGCACTGTACGCCGCGAGCGAGTCACGACAGAGCACCCTTGCGCACGGCAACAAGCGAACATGCGGCGAGACGTGCCACTCGGCGCATTTTGTAAAAGCGTTTTAAGGGCGACAAATGCTCTTGCTAATTTCCTTTCTGAGACATGGATTGTCCTCAAATCAGCGTTGCGTCGGACACATGCTGCCCACACTGGATCAAGCACCGACTGCTGTGTTTGCTGCCGTCATAGAGCAGACTGTACTTTGCCCGGATTCTCTCAAGCAGTCTGAACACACGCCAAGGCATTGCCATTCAGGGTATCGTAGACAATGCTCCAGAAGACGATGTAAGTGCGCCAGAACTAAGCGATCGGGTCTACATCCAGACGTTGACAGCGAGCAGGCTCAGCTTCCTGGTTATCTCCATCACCACAACCGTAAGCCATTTGGAAGCTCAGTATCGCAGACCGAGTGCTCATGCTCCATATCTTCTCTTGGTTCTAATCGGCCACCCTTGAGCGATGCGTTTCGCCGTCGCGTCAGAAACCAAGTCAATTCGAGAGGAGACAACCTCGTTAAAAAACGCGCCTGGTGCTCATACCTCCAAGTGGTCCAGGTGGGAACTTCGGTAGACACGTTTGTCTCCGATGCTAAACTGAGCAAGAACATCATTATATGTTCGCGTGGGCGACTGCTGTGGCGGCACAGTCGCTGCACCCAGATATCATCCTCCTCAAATATTTTTCCATACTCTTTTGCTCTCTCGCTGTCAGAAGGCAATACAGCGAGAGTCCTCCAACCGATACGACTCTGAACCTCATCAAAATCAGCAAAATCCTGTCTGCTCCATCATCCATATTGAAGCTATGTCTTCCAAAACTCGAAAACAATCAAATCATGCGTCGTTCCGTCTCTTCCCTGGGAATCGAATATGGGGGTCAGCTTTCTCCACTCTTCGGGCTTAGCACCAGTAGCAGATGCGCCTGGCTATGCTTTCCCTCCATGAAGCTCCCGAGTTCTGCAAAACGTCTCTGTTCGCCCTCCACCAAATGGCTACTGCGACGAGCCCATGTTCTTTCTTCTCTGCTCTGCAACATTTCTGTTACTTCTGCAAAAGCCCCCTCTGTGTGTTCGAACATCTCTGTATCCTTTGGCAAATACCTCTTCCTGTTTTGAAATATCTCTGGAGGGGAGTTCATATGACCTGTGTGCGAGTTGTTTGATTTTGCAAGAGCTGGGGCTTCGACACCAAGATCGAGGACCAGCTGAAAATCCAACGGCCATCTAAGCCTGGGTATGTGCTCTTCTAGCTGGCTGCTCCAAAATGTTCGAGACGGTTTTACCATGTCTGTCCGCCTCTGCTCTCTCGCCACAGATATGTCGGAGTGATTTATCCCACAATTTACAACGAAGAGCTTGGAAGAGGGCTATACCAGTTCCAGATGGAAATGCGGTAAAAGTCCCGCCAAAGAAAGCTCGGAGTCGACACTGCAACGAGACCTTTCTGTTTCTGCTCTGATCTAGCACTCATATCACCAGCCGAGCTGTCTTATGTCCGTCTGCTTCTGGCCCGCCACCAAAAAAACAACTTCGCGTTGTACCAATGTCTGTCTCTCTGGGCCGGCCGCCTCTTCAAATGCTCAGTTGGCTTCTGGCTTTTTCTCTGTATCTTCACCACGAATCATGAACCCCCCAGCGTATGTTCGTCGGCTTCTGGCCCGCCATCAGAACCAGGATCACCATCAACCCATGTCTGCTCTGGGCCGTGTCTTCAAATATTCAGGAAATCTCGGGTTCTTTCTCTGCATCCATCACTGCAAATGTCGATACCCCCGTGCGATGCTCTTCTGCTCCAGTTCGTCTCCACAAATGCTCTCAAGGAGAACGAATGTCCTGCTGTCTCTGGCTCGTCGCCGCAAAAGCAAAAGCAGAACAGCGCATGGTTCTTTGTCTCCTGAGTGGCTCTCTTCTATCTGTCCTTCTTTCCGTTTTCGAAACATCTCCTTCAGATCTGCTCTCTCGTGTGTTTGCTGGCGTCCAGAAAATGAGCGTACCACTACCTTTATGATCTGCTGTTCTGCCTTTCTGGAAACATTTGTCGACCTTCTGTTCGTCAAAACAACGTCTGCCGTCCAGAAATTCTGGGAGGCCGTATAATGCTCTGGATTTTGCCACTCTCCATCGGAAAATATTCTCTCGTCCAAAAATACAAAGTGGAGACAAGCCATGGTCGCCGAGACGCGTTTCTGACACAAAATTTCGTGTTGCCCGTCTGGAACAAAAATCGACAAGCCCAGCAGCATGGACCATAGCATGCCATGGGATTTTACTATGTCTGTCGTTCTGCTCCCATCCAATTACACTTGTCGAATGCCGTCTCTCTCGAGAGCTCTCTGGATACCACAACTGACCGCATTGCCTTCGATGGTGTGACATTCTGCTTCTCTGAAAAATACTTCCGACTTATGTATCTCGCCCTGGTGAGGGCATAACTGTAACGTCAAATGCAGGTTCTGAATGGCTGTGTCCGTGGGTTGCAAAATTGCTTCTTCGACATCGCGATGGTCGTCTGCTTCTGCTGTCGGTCCCTCGAGCTGGCTGTCAAATATCCTGTCTGAACTCAAAAAACATGATACCGACATTTACATGGTCTGTTCCTGCTCTGAGCGCCGCAACAGATATATAAGGCGCTTTGGAACTCGGTCTGTCTTCCAGAAAGATGACAACAAGACCAGCAATGGCGGCTTCGGCGAGGGTTCGGAGAAGATTACTTCCATGGTCGTCTGCTTCCGCCGCCGGCTTGGCGAGCCAACATAGAAGTTCTCCTCCGAACCAACCAAAGAACCTAGTCGACAACGATATGGATTCGCTCCTGCTGTGCTGCCTGGGAGTATCGTTCTCAAAATGATGGACTTCAACATGATGCTTCTGGTGAGCTTCGCCCGCGCGGCTCCTCACAAATCATCTGCGTGCTGAGATAATACTGCTTTGCGACAAATCGAGGGGCTTTAGGCACAAATAAGCGTCCAAATTCCGCTAAATCTCTCGCTTCTTCTGGTTTTCTGTTATAACTGACAAAGGACTTGTATTTCTAAAAGACTTGAACAGCTCTTGTATGTGTGTCTGTGACGAGTTTGGCGACATGCTCGCAGCGTTTGGGAGAGGCGCCAGAGCATTGGTAGGTGTTTGAATTTCGTCTGAGAGGATCGGACCCCCCGGTTCTTGAGTGTTTCTGGTAAGTAACTGTCCTGGCAATGGTGTCGTTCTAAGCTGATATGTCCACAGTAACTTAAATCCCAGTCTGGAGAAACTATCTGATCCAGTACAGTCTTGCCAACGGTGCTCCTCGAGCGCGCAAGGGACGGAGCCTAGTACTCCACTTTGTGTGTTCGACTGTCTATAGTTCGACATGCAACCCAGCACTTGAGCCACGCAAAGAAAGCAGGCAATTTGGTGGGTACTGGTGGCGATGCAGAAAGTCGAGCACTGTTGAACCGCTACCGACTCAATAACGGGACCTCGAGAATCGATTGGAGGACAGCAAGAAAACTGAAGCCAAGAACGAGGAAGATGCCAGAATCAGACGGGACAAGGAGGAAGAGTGCGCGAGGAGGCAGTAAGGGTCGCTCCTACGGCTTCGTGAGACGTGCTTCGTAGACTTCTTGACATCATATTGTGGAATGGATGAGTGCGCTTGAATGACCTTTCGGAGGCGCAATCCTTGTTGAAATCTTCATCGACGTGAGCATAGATGAGCTTGTTGTGTCGAGGCAGAATCCTCGTTAAAAACTTCGAACCGACTGTGGCAGGCATAGCATTCGGGTGCGTGGTCCTCGTCGATAATTGCACGGAATGACGGGACCGCACCATAACGCAGTGTTGGGGCTTCCCTCTAAGACGACTCCAAATCGATGGCTGCCTTCGTCGTCTCACACAGAAAACTTGGAGGGGATTTCCCACCTTCTGTTGAAAGTTTGCATTGGCGCTTGCCATCTCTCATCGAAAGTTGACAAGGCACGTTTGCCGCCCTTGTTCGCCGAGAGACTCAAGCGGCGCTGGATCACAGTACGATAAGTCAATGACAACTCGCACGCGTGCCTTGACAGAGAGACAGTTACCCCGTCCACGCACCTGCACCTGCATTGGATACCGCTGGATCTGCTACTAGGAAGCGTCACCCCAGGTAGCAGTCCGTCGAGCACGAGCAACTCTCATTCTTCTTCGCTTTGACACAGCGATCCGCACGGCGAGGAGGACGACAACAACTGTGCCTGCTGCCATGATCTTGTTCAGCCGCATTAGCGGCATACCGGCGCAACCATGCTGGACAAAGATGCAATACAAAAGCTCAAGCGCTCAAAGAGCGATGTGGACGACCTCATCCCTTTGGGTGATCTCACTCCGCATCGCGAATTGCATGCGCGTATACTGCCGAGACGCCAACGCTCCCGTACGTTCACGTCGACTAAACTTGCTAATTCCATCAAAAGGAAGAGCGAGAGAAGCTTAAGCCGCTTCAGCTCTGGATTCAGTACAGCGAGCATCTCGAGTCCAATCGTAGATCCAAAGAGTCACTTGTGCCGACTGAAATCGGATGTCCTTACTGCAATGCCGAACCCGTCGAACGTCGTCTTTATCTTGTAAAGCATTGAACAGTTGGAGAAGAGACTCGAAGTGTCAAGTCGAATTGCAAGACTCCTGCCTGTGGGGTTGGTGCATTCACGAATCTGTCCGTTAAGCGCGACGAAGTCCCGGACCGGTACACAGGAGTGTGGCGATGGAGTTCGCATCATGATCATCGAAGCAATGCAGAACATCGACCCAGACACCGAGCTCACTATAAGCTACGGCGGAGACTACTTCCGTAACGTGGCTCGCCGTTGTGGGGCTGCAGATTGTTTGCAGAAGAGGAACAAGGAGGATCAGAACAAGCAGAAAGCGAAGGACGGATCGGACGAAGTCACCATCGATGCCAAAGAGGATGGCAACTGATTGCGGTTCATCAATCTATCGTGCAGGCCAAACACGCCCTTTGCGCTTTCGCGTGACGGATCGGCGAGGATGATAGTTACCAGGGCAATGCAGAACACCGCCCTAGACACTAAGCTCACGGGAACGAGTCGAGAAAGTTCTTGGGTCGAGGAGCGCCGTACGAGATCGTCTTGTTTACGAATCGATTTATGCTGCAGACTTCTCCCGTAGCATAACGGACGGCGGTTCGACTTAGCATATACGATAGATTGGCTTCCGAATCGATGAAATAGCTTCTCAGTGTTGCAGTCCAGCTGATGAGCCCAAAAATGTCGTGTATGCAAATTGGCGTTGCACACAGCAGCCCCGTTGGCTTCAGCTTCGAGGACTGAAGGGCCGCTGTGTTTGCGAGTTACGAACCCGCTGTCGACGCCCAATGGCACGTTGCAGCAATACTCAAACAATGTGCCTGAATCGTGCATCGGCATCCTTCATGTTGCGACTCGAAGGTAAGTCATGTTGTGTATTACAAGTGCTCGCTAGCACTGACAGTAGTTCAGAAGTCATCCACTACGGTACAGAACGGCGAGACCCGCGGATGCAAGGAGACAATGTAGGATCGACGACGACTGTTTGGATCTTATCCCCATCCATCAGTGATCCAATGAGCATCGCGGGGAGATACCACCCGTGGCAAAGTACACAGTGGTGGACATGGTGAGTGCAAGAACATCGCCCATACCAAAGGTAAATTTGTCAACGCCTGCTTCGTTCACGTTGCGGTTGCTCTCGCCAAGCGAACAGCATGTAGCCATCTTTTGTGTGCTGAAAGGCGAACGATCGGAGTAAGCTGGGACTTGGACGTGGTGGGTTGCCAGCGCTGAGTGTGAATAGAAGCGTGAGCGCAAGGCCACGCAGCCAGCGCTGTCCCCAGACGATGCCGCCGCACCTCAGCTGCCCTGGCAAAGCTTTGTATCAGGTTCAAGGTCGACAGCGTTCTTCCAGAGGTGTTGCAATAATTCCCTGTCGGCGGAAATATACTGTCGTTGCTGCGTCAAGCATTAGGGGTGCTCGCCGGCGATCAATGCCCAGAGGCAACGGGTACTTCGACGTCGGTAATGTCAGCGGCGGACATGACTTGCCTGTCAGAGCCGACAGAGCTGCCGACAGGTACGCTGGCGAGTATAAGCGGTGCTTGCGCGAGCTGCAGCAGGTGCTGCAGCAGGTGGGCGAATTGAGCTTGAGCCTGAGAGTCATGGCGCCTGTCGTTGCCTGTAGACGACCGTCTCGTGCAAATTAGACGATGCGCGAGCGGAAGGGGAGTCAAGCGGGGAAGGGAGAAGAGCTGAAGCAGACGAGCAAGCAAATGTGCGCGAGATGGAGAGGGAAGGGAGGGTCGGGAAGGAGAGGAGTTGTAGCAGGTGAGGGAGCGGGTATGTGAAGCGGGCTTGTGCCTGCAAGAGGCTGTTTTGTGCAGATTCAACTGTGCGCGAGAAAGAGAAGGAGGAGAGAGTAGAGCATGGAGGACAGCGAAAGAGGATGGGGGCGAAAGAGAATGACGGAGAAAGAGACGCGGATGAGAAAGGGCGACGACGAGAGAGAATGACGACGAGAGAGAATGACGACGAGGGAGAATGACGACGAGGGAGGGTGACGATGAGAGCGGGTGATGACGAGCGAGGGTGACGACGAGAGAGGATGACGAAAGAGAAGGCGACGACGAAAGAGAAGGCGACGACGAAAGAGAAGGCGACGACGAAAGAGAAGGCGACGACGAAAGAGAAGGCGACGACGAAAGAGAAGGCGACGACGAAAGAGAAGGCGACGACGAAAGAGAAGGCGACGACGAAAGAGAAGGCGACGACGAAAGAGAAGGCGACGACGAAAGAGAAGGCGACGACGAAAGAGAAGGCGACGACGAAAGAGAAGGCGACGACGAAAGAGAAGGCGACGACGAAAGAGAAGGCGACGACGAAAGAGAAGGCGACGACGAAAGAGAAGGCGACGACGAAAGAGAAGGCGACGACGAAAGAGAAGGCGACGACGAAAGAGAAGGCGACGACGAAAGAGAAGGCGACGACGAAAGAGAAGGCGACGACGAAAGAGAAGGCGACGACGAAAGAGAAGGCGACGACGAAAGAGAAGGCGACGACGAAAGAGAAGGAGGAGAGATGTTGGCAGCAGGTGAGGGAGCGAGCGTGCGAAAGGAAGCGGTCTCGTGAAGGGCAGCTTGTGCGCGAGGGCGAAGGGGAGGGTGTGTGGGAGTGCAGAGAGAGAAGAGAGGTGTGTGGTAAGGGAAGGTTTGTGGTGTGGGAGCGTTGGTACGCAGGCAGGGTAAGGGTAAGTGTCCAAGCTTGTGACGTGAAGCTTCGAAGGGCTTGCTGACTTGAGTGTGCAGGTGCGAGGGACGCAAACGCAACGCAGGTGGGCTTGCCAATGCCAGAGATTGGACTGCCAGTCGTCAGGTAACGCAGCCTCGAGGCCTTCTTCAACCTGGTACCCTGGGTGTCAGTCAATCGGCTTCGTGCAGCCACGGCTGGGCGTGGTCGTGTCAATCGAGTCCCCCTGCTAAGAGAGGGCCATGGGCGAGGAGTCGAAGGAGCGGCCAGCAACGGTGCTTTCGACAAGCTGTAGGTCAACGAGGATCTTCAAAGCTGCAGGTCAACGATGGTCTTCACAAGCTGCAGATGCACCAAGGACGGGCTGCAAGGGAGGAGCCACGAAGCAGCGGCGGTGTGGGTGGGGGCTGGCCGAAGCGAAGATGAACGCGAAAACACATGTTTTCGCGAGGCGCTGAGGCGTCGCGGGCCGAAGCCCAGGTGACGGAGGCTCTGCCCGTCTCCTTCCCCACAACATTGAGCACCGACACAGAGGTCGTAGCTGCTCAACCCAACGCTGGCGCTCAGGCGGCAGGCGCAGCTGCTGCAGATGGCCGGGAAGGAGTACACGATTGTGGTGCTTTCATCGTCTCCTCCTGCCCCTGATGTGAGCTATTCCCCGCCCTCGGTGGCCGCCACAAGACGCGTCGCAATGCCGACATCCTCGCCATTCGCCCCCTCTCCGCCCTCGAGTCCAAGGAAGCACATGGGCAGCGCCTTGACCTCGGGCTCGAGGGCTGTGCCTATCCCTGAGAAGGCCTCGAGAGGGTTTGCCACCGTCAGCAGCCTCGTGCGCTCGGAGCACTTTGCGCAACAGCAGAATGAGCGTCTCACGAACATGCAGCAGGGCCGGCGGCGGGCGGGGTCTCACGATACTATGGAGAAGGGAGATGTGCCTGCAAAGAGGCCTGCACCTCGAGCTGCGAGCAATGCGGCGGCAGCTGTAGACGATGCTAAGCCCAAGTCCAAGCCAAGGGGCCGCAAGCCAAAAGTAGACAAAGAAGCTGAGAACAGGAAGACCCTCGACCCCGAACTTCGACTCCCCCGCAGCACGCGATCGCCCTTCTTCGAGCATGCAGAAGCGCCAACAGCCGTCGAGGCGCCTGCTGCAGATGCGCCGAAGCTGACCAAGGCCGGTAAACCGCGAAAACCTCGAGCGAAGAAGGCAGATCTTGGCAATGTGGAGGCAGAGCCAAAGCCAAAGAAGACGAGAACCACAAAGGCGAAGGCAGCAGAGGTAGCACGGGGTCGCGCAGATGCTGTGCCCATGGCTGACCGGGAGGAGGCTGCCGCACATCCATCTATACCAACCGAGTCGATATGGGAGGTGCCGCAAAGTCCAACTTTGGCGGGGAGAGCGCCAGAGCAACAGCTGCCTTTGCCTGCCTCCCCGTCAAAGGGACTCGATTTGGAAGAAGCCGTGACGAGAAGGCGCGACTGGACACCACCGCGAGACACAGTAGCACAGAGTCCAGCTACCCTCTCGACTGGGAAGGAGAACAGGCCCTTGCCTGCCGAGTTCACCAACCTCGTTTCCAACTTCACGTACGAGTCGCCAACGGCCAAGGCCTCGGCCAATCCTCCACCATCGGGTGCAGCGAAATCGAAAGTTGCAAGCGCGACGAAGCGTCGACGAGCTGAGCTTGCTGAGCTTCCTGGCGTGCAGACCATCTCACGAGCATCCTCCCCAGAAAAAGGTAAAGCGCCGAAGAAGAAGGCGCGGACCATCACAGATCTGGTGACAGGCCAATATGCACAAAAAGACGTGACAAGTGATCAAGGACCTGTGACCAGTGACTTCTTCTCGCCGCGTACCACCACCTTGAAGGTACCTTTGATCGACGTCTCAACAAGCAATGCAGAGGTACCGACAAAGAAGCCAACTCGTAAGCGATCCAAATCGAGAGACGGCTCTGGAAGCACGATTGCAAAAGCCAAGCCACGTGCAAAGAAAGCCTCGACGAAAGCAGCCCCAAAACCCAAGCCAGTCGCTGAGAAGCTTCTGAGTCCCACTTCTGCGGTAACGCGCATGAACCGGCAAGAGATTTTGTTCGGTACATCGAGTCAGCTTGCGCTGGAGGAGTCTCCTACAACGGTACGACAGATTCAACAAGCCATGAGAGAGTCCGAACGAGACGATGCAGCTGCCCACAGTCATCTACTACAATCTGCCTCACGGTGGCCAAGACTGCAGCGAGTCGAAGGCAGACGGGGCTTATGGCGAGAGAGCACAAGAGATGGTGATGGTGGTCTACTTCGTGACACAGAGAATGTCTACATTCCCGAGCCTGACAGGACGCAGGATATACCCTTACTCATGGACGTTGCTCGTGAAGACTCAAGCGTGCTGCCTGCTTTTGTCGACATTGACGACCTCCGTCCCCTCACACCCACGGCCCCAATTGCTATCTCTTCAGATCTACCAACACCCCCAGAGTCCCAGTCACAGAAACGAACTGATGGCCCCGCGGTAACACAAGTAGGGCCCGACGAAGTGTTTGATGATATTGATGATTTTGGTAGTGGACTTCCTCCTTCCAACCAGAATGCAGAGTCTCAAAACAGCTTCGTTGACATCGATGACTTCGAGTCCACTCACACAAATTTTACGCGCAAAGTGCCTTCGAGCGCTTCAACTTTCCCGGCACCACTACCAGTTGCTACTGATAGTCAGCCAGCGAAGCGTCGGGGCCGACCGCCAAAGACGATGAGTGCGATCCCTGTCGTTTCAGTGTCGACATCGGGAGTTGCACAGCATTTACCTACAACCCCTCCAAAAGGTTCTGGCCGTTTCATCGACATCGAGGAGATACTGGATTCTGAAGAAGAAGTTCTGGAAGCTTTCTCACCTTCGCCGCCTCGAATGCGCAGTCTACAAGACTCGCCTCCTCTATCGTTGACCTTTAACCTTGATACTTCTGTGTCCGGTCAACAACAAAAAGCGGCATCCATCACTACACCAATCTTCCGCATTCTTGAGTCTCATCTTGAATGGGCCCACATCAAACCCTCAATATGCTCTGCCATCACTACCCACATCCGCTCTGTACCGCCGACCAAAAACCCAAAGAAGCCGAGCTGGCACGAGAAGATTCTCATGTATGATCCCATCATCCTCGAGGATTTCACAGCCTACCTGAATACCAATACAAAGCTTCGCACCTACAAGCGAGCCACACAAAAGCAGATAAAGGCCTATAACGCTGAGCGGAAAATGGCAGGCAATCCCATTCTTGGCGTAGAAAGAGACGACCAGGTACTTGCAATCGAGAGAGACTTGGAGGTATACATGGTCAGAGATTGGTGTCAGGAAATGAGCATCTGCTGCATACACGCAAAGGAAAGCAGAGGTCGGGGTAGTGCTCGGAAAGGATTCTACTAGGCAATGTTGAACGTGCATGTTTGCGATTTTAAATCAAGAAGATACCCAAGCCACCCCGCACCGGCTCCACATCACGAACTCACAACCCCATGGTGAATGTACTGTACGAGCAGAAAAACATGAATAGTCACATGAACAGCGATCGTTCGCCAGGCGATGAATGTCACCGCCCACATTCCATTCGCAGCACTTCAGCGCCCGCAGGCGCCCTGCCGTTCTCAGCAACTCTCGAAGACTTGCGTGCAGAAAAGATGTCACTCGGCTGTCGGCACACGTCCGAGATGTTGTCCGTCATCGGCCGTACAACAAGCTCCTCGCGACTCAATACATGGGATGCCAAGATGCAAAGCAAGTCAACATGCATGTCAGCAAATGCCTCTACACTTGGTTTACCATAGCGGGCGTGCGCCTGTTTCTGGGCAGTGGAGCATCTTGCACCGAGACTACGTCGTTGAGCCTCACATGACATTGTTTACACTAATTCTTTTCCGTGCGGGACCACCGTTCGGCAGTTCCATTAAAAGCGAAAGGCGCCACGCAGCCAATCAGAATGCAGGGCTCGGGTAAATACCGGGGCGCGAAGGATGCACGCACCCCAGACTTGTCCCCGCACATCAGGCTCTCCACAATCTAGTTGCTTGGCGGCATCATCGGCAATCAACTTCAGCGCGTTAGAATCTGCTGGGGAGCGGAGGATGTCCGTTACGTTGTGTCTTGGCACAACACCATCGCGAAATTTTCAACGGCTAGACAACGGCTAGAGCCCTATACACGAGTGCTAGAGCCCTGTTCACGGGTACTAAGGCCTTGATCATGGGTATTCTTCGGGAGTGGCTTACTGCTCGTCGACGACGAGTCGCGTAGTGGAGGTAAGATGAAGACTACAAATAGTTGGAGCCATTCTGTGATGATGAGGTATCAGAAAGTTCTTTGCGCAGTCTACAAGCCAAGATGGGAATCCGCACTCGCAACGACCGCAAGAAGCAGGCCTTTGTTGGCTTCTTCTTCGCAGCTACAGCCTTGTCCAAGGCCGTGCCTGCTTCCAAGTCCTACAAGCACAGTGCTTTCACTTTACGGAGTGATACCGAGGTACTTCCATACCGCAATGCCTCGCTCACTATTGACGAGCGGCTTGACGACTTGATCTCGCGGATGAACTTGCAGGAGAAGGCTGGACAACTATTTCAAAGCAGCTTGAATTTGCCAGCCAATGGCAGCACGACTTTGTCCAACACTACCATAATCGCGGTTGAGCGCAATTTCCAGTCTCACTTCAACTTGGCTGGTGCGGTCGACAGCCCCCGCAAGGCTGCTGAGTGGTACAACAACTTGCAGCGAGCAGCACTGAACACACGTCTTGGCATACCTGTATCTATGTCCTCAGATCCTCGACACTCCTACTCAGATGCCGTAGGCTCCCAAATCGCAGCCACCGCCTTCTCGCAATGGCCGGGCACCCTTGGTCTCGCAGCCTTGAGAGACGTGGAATTGGTGCGCAAATTCGCCAACATCGCCCGACAAGAGTACCTCGCCATTGGTCTGCGAGGGTCCCTGCACCCTCAGGTCGACCTCTCGACTGAGCCTCGATGGGCTCGCATCTCAGGAACCCTGGGCGAAGACGCTAACCTTACAGCATCGCTCGTCGTCGCTTACATTGATGGCTTCCAGACCAAGGAGTTCGGCAATCAATCCGTCTCTACCGTGACCAAGCACTTCCCCGGCAGCGGCCCCCTGGAAGATGGTGAGGACAGCCACTTCACCTACGGCAAGAATGCGACCTACCCCGGCGACAATTTCGAGCACCACCTCATTCCCTTCAAAGCTGCCATCGCCGCCGGCTCCCGTCAGATCATGCCCTACTACTCGCGCCCCATGGGCACCAAGTATGAGGAAGTTGCCTCTGGCATGAACAAGGGCATTGTCACCGACCTCCTGCGCAACGAGCTCGGCTTCGAAGGCATCGTCGTCACCGACTGGGGCCTGGTCACTGACAGCATCATCTTGGGACAGGACATGCCTGCACGCGCCTGGGGCGCAGAGAATCTCACAGAGATCGAGCGCGCAGCCAAGATCCTCAACGCTGGCGCTGACCAGTTCGGCGGCGAGCAGCGCTACGACCTGATCATGCAGCTCGTCGGCAACGGCACCATCAGCGAATCCCGCATTGACAGCTCCGTCCGCCGCCTTCTGAAAGAAAAGTTCCTGCTCGGCCTGTTCGACAACCCGTTCGTCGACGCCGCCGCCGCAGACAGCCTCGTCGGTACAACCGAATTCCTTGCCGCAGGCGCAGACACCCAGCGCAAGTCCTTCACCCTCCTGACCAACAACGATACCGTTCTTCCCCTCAAGGACTGCAAGAGCCTCAAGTTCTACACCGAGGGCCTCAACACCACCCTCCTGGCTCAACGCCGCATCACCACCGTCTCGAACCCTTCAGACGCAGACTTCGCGCTGCTGCGCCTCCGCACACCCTTCGAGCCGCGCCCCGGCGGTTTCGAGAAGAATTATCACAGCGGCAGCCTCGAGTTCAACGCCACCGAAAAGGCGCGCCAAGCTGCTATCTACTCCGCAGTCCCCACCATCGTGGACCTCTTCCTTGAGCGTCCAGCTGCAGTACCTGAGATCGCGGAGCAGGCGAAGGCGCTGCTTGTGGATTATGGCGCCAGTGGAGAGGCGTTTCTGGATGTGGTGTTTGGGACTGATGGTTATGCGCCGTTGGGCAAGTTGCCGTTTGATCTGCCTAGGAGTGATAAGGCGGTGGACGAGAGTAAGGAGGATGTGCCCTTTGATACTGTGGATCCGGTGTTCAAGTTTGGGCATGGGCTGGGGTATGAGGGTTGCGACTGAAATCATGGTCAGGCGACATGGGTGGGAAGGAAGTGAGTAGAAGTAATGATGTTGGCGGGGATGTAATGTGTGTAATGAAATTAATGATAGACTTTGAGACTATGCTCGATTTTGGGCACGATGAAATTAGCATACGTATGTATGTGTATGCTCCCAAAACTAAAGGAGGCAATATTGGTGTGATTCGATGATAGACCAAAGGGATCTATATGAGAACGACATGCATAAAAGAAGTCGGGTCTGTCAAACAAGCTTCTGTGTTGCATATGCGGCATTGTTCTCATACACTGCACAACATCCATACGTTCGTTCAATACCATCCATGAGCAGATCAAAAGCAAAACAGAATTGCTTGCTGTTTATACTATCTAGCCAAATACCACCAGAACCTCTTGACTAGCCAAGCAATCCCCGACTACCGCGAAACACCAAAGCCAGTAACGAATGTATACACTTATCCTCGTCCAATAACCCCCCGGAGTCCCTGCGCTACCAACCTCTGGCGTCCAAGTTTCCCATCGCTCCGTCTGCGCTGCAAGATCCCGTAACCCACCCAGCAGCACCAACCCATCCTTCACCCACGGAGCACCGCCGCCAGAACATCGATAGCCAGCCCTCCAGTAATTCCAGCCTAGAGGATGAATACAGGCTGCTGGAGGGAGTTGGTGGCAGAGCAGGATTGCTGCTATTGCAAATCGTTAGCAGCGTTTTCCTTCCCGGTCGTGGGAGTTGCAAGGATCGAGCACGAGAAGAAGGAGAAGACTTGGGAAAGGAGGGACTAACAGCAGTACCATCACCGTTCTGCGCGTTGTTGCAGCAGATGCTGATGGAGTTGCAGGAGGTGGTGGACTTCTTGCATGTCGTGCCGCCGGAGCCGTCGCTGTTGGTCGGGGCGCAGCAGAAGGGGGCGCCGGAGGAGCAGGTGTTCTGCGAGAGGCGTGAGTATTGTATCATAAGCTGTGTTGGGGGGATCTGGGGTTACGAACGATTTGGGTGTTGATGACTGGTGGGGAAGGTGCGGGCTTGACCGGCTTTGGGGGCGGGGCAGGCCTGTTCACAACAGGAGCTCCAGGAGCTGCGAGAGCGCCAGAGACGGTGAGGGCGAGGAGGGCAAGGATGTTGGAGAGCTGCATGTTGCTGTTTGTGGGTGGGTTGGAAGGTTGGTGGTTTGTTTGTTTGAATGTGGTGCTTGGAAGTGGTGGTTGCTGTGTTGGATGATGGACTTTGGGGAGGTGCGAGCAGCCCTTCTTATAGCGTTCTGTTCTCGCCGGGTCTTCTGTGAGTCTTGGAGGTTTCTGTGCGAGGAGAGGTTGTGAACAGATCCAGGCAGCCACATACTCGTCCCAGAAAGCCATTGTCAGCTCTCGCGAAATCTAGCCTGTACAGTATCGTGGTCACCATTTACTGTTCAGCCAATTGGTTCTTTGTTGGATCGTGAACTCAAGCCTCAGTTCCTTCCAGACACTCAGGTGTAGTTTGCAGGATGTGGAGCCAAGTTGAGAGGCGTGCTGAGATTTGTGCTCACAGTCCTTTCTGGGACAGATAGACGAGCGGGCTTGGCGAAGATGATGTTGGGCTGATGGCTGGACCAGAGACTCGAATTCTTGTATGTAACTAGTTCTTGGTATGAAGGTTCTCAGGTGTGCGCAGCTGAGATGCACGTTGTCTCTAGTGGCACAGGAACATTGAGGCACTTTGTAAAACTTACACAAGAGGAAACTTGGACAAAAAGTGAAGAAGACTGCAAGGCCTGAAATGGTTCGGTCTATTGATCCAGTATGCACCAAGACTCAGCTGGTAAGGGACCATACAGTTCCGAATATGTTATTCGAAGACCCTCGAGCAGCTGACTGCGAGCGATGTGTTTGCCAGGTAAGGGGGGCAAACCCCAAATATCATGGCGGATAGCAAAGATCGCACATCATCAAGCGTCTGAGATGTAAAGTCGGTGTATCGTCAGAAACGAAAACATTGAGTTTCTTGCTCCAATTCCCAGCTTCATTGCATGTTGAAGCACTGCGAAGTTGGCCTCGGCAAACCCTTAGAATTGTTCAAAGACCACAGCTGAACTGTCACTCCACCATTACACAAGTTCACAGAGGCTAGCTTGTCCTATGCGCTTAGCTAGCGAATGCTCTGCTCAGGTGCGGATGGCAACGATATGTAAGAGGCTCTAATGACGCCTCGCAAGTGCGGAGTACCTGAGATGTCGTGTAAGACTGAATGAATCCAATAGCTTCGGAGTGGCGAATTCCATCAAGAGCCACAAGCGACGACCCGAGCAGCTCGATTTCATGGGAAATCTACTCAGCTATCTTGGCGAGACATGCAGCTGACTCACACAAGTCTGCAATAGATACGAACAGAGACTTCCACAGAATATCCACTTTAGCTCAGAAGCAATGTGCGCATTGTAATGGTGTCCGATGGGCTTTGAAGGACGTCCTAATATGCGGATCTCCCGACACAAGCTGCCAAAACGGGGCTTCATGAACATAATCAGCTAGCCTGTATTCTAAATTCGCTTAAAAAATTAAGCTTACAAGGCATCGCCTCAAAGTGGAAATTCGAGGTCCCTGAGGCTTGAAGCAGCAAAGTCTCCGATCGCAAGCCGTTCTCCATAGTGTTGAAACCGCTCTGGCGCGACTCTGCATTCGATTGGTCTCGTTTACAAGTCGTGTGTCATAGGCTAAAGGTTAAGACTGCCAAGAAATGTGTTAGGAGCGGGCTAATCCATGTGGTGCAGTAGTTCCGCCAACCCCGGAGAGCGGTAAGCTGGGCTCCGAAGCGCTTGTCCCTTCAGCTCGCTTGTGTATAGTTCCAGGTCTCTCTTACGAAAAATGTTTCTTGAAGCAGGAAGTAGAAAGCCACAGTATTGATGATCTCTTTGTTCACGCAGCGTGCTGATATAACCCAATCGATATTGTGGCTTTCGCTCTTTCAGCGCCATAGTATGAGCTGAGTAGTGAAAGTTTGGAATGGAAAACCCCTCAATTTGCTCAAGTCCAGCTCAAGCCCCTTTACAGCCGATACATAGCTGTTAGCAGAGATAGTTTGATATCAACTGCTATTTAAGTGTCGCAATTCTTCCAAGATTGTCAAAGTACTCAAATGCACACACAGTCTTGACATATTGCTCTTGCCAGCTCTTGAACCTATTCAGATAATCATGAAACTCTTTCTATCGTCCCTTTTTCTAGCTATCCTTCCCCTAGTCTTGGCTGTCCCAGTCACAGAGGCATCGCCAGATACAATTTCCGTCAATTCCACGCTCGTCGATCGCGACCTTGCCCTAGTCGACCTTGATAGACGCCAAGGCGGCAAACAGAAGGGCAAGGGTCAGGGTAAAGAAGATTGCCAAAAGCCAATTGCTCAAAATCTGTGCACTTCAGGCTCGCCCTATTGTTGTTCTGGTATTGGTGATGCCAGGGTGTGCGGGCCTGCAAGTACTGTGAGCTGCGAGAGTTTGACAATCTGCTGTATCAATACGAATGGCGTAAGTGCATGATCCTGTGTGGTGAGGAAGACGGAGGTTTCTGACGAAGCTTCAGATGCAAATCTGCGCAGGCGAAATTGACTTTACGGGGCCGGTCACGATCAATATCAATTATGGGAAGATGAAGTGAAGCTTGACGGGATGGATTTCACGTACCTTGACGTACAAAGAAGAATGTGTTACTATGTCAACATAACATCTGTACTTTAAAGACGAAAATTCGATCCATGGACGAGATACCTCTTCCCGCAATTGTCCTTTCAAATGCTTATGGGTTCGGTTGAGTACAAAACCGATGCTTATATACCCTTATTAAGTCTTCCTACCTCAGAGCTTAAGCATCCTTGTGGGGGTTCGAAGGGAATCTAGTAGGGTAGTAAGGGCAAGCAAGCGTTCGTTGTGATTAAGAGCAATGTCGACACGTGCGCTTCCGCCCCAAGCATCGGCTCCATGCCTGTCCAGTCGCTATCGGAAACATAATTACCATCGGATATCGTGCTAGAATGCTCATACTCACGTTCTGTGATCCTAGTCTATCCGCTCGTTGCCTACGCAAGCGTGAAGTTTCGGTCAGACCGAAGCAAACGAGGGAACTGTTGAGTGAGCTTGTTTGTCTTCTATTAGGCTTGGGTTTCCAGTGGCTTGCTGATGCAGCTCGGTGCTAAGTCTGATCTATGCTAAGCAAGGGTTGGATCTCCGAGTGGCATGGGGAGCTTGCGCTCTCCCTGCTCTGTTTCCAGATCGGCGTCGGCGGCTACATAAATTCACACCGTGGGATTAGCAAGAGCTGCCGTAGCTTTTAGCATTCAATGTGCTGACCTCCGCTCCACTTAGTTCAAGACCTGGAGCGCTTCGGATCTGCCAAGTACTCGCCAAACCTAGACGACCTCTCTGGACCCCTCGCACCGCATCGATGACTACAAGAGTACTGGCTTCGGCTTTCCTGCCGAGCTCCCGCCAAGTGCCCGCTCACAACGTGGCTGTCAGGTTTACTGCCATGCAAGCTGAATGTGGATTGAGATCGCACTAGCCATAAGCGTCAACATAATTGCTGGTTCTTCCTACGGCTGAACGAGCCGTGGAGGCGGGTGCGGGGTAGCGCGCAGCCAGGTCCGCCTGTTGCTTCTGGATGAGTGCTAGTCGTGACTAGAACTGTATATGGGATTCTGGCAAGTCCGGAAAGGTTAGACACAGGGCCAACCGAAGGAACCAGGATAAAAAGGCAGCCACCAGACTCTTCGATTGGCTGGAGGGGCATGCGTCAAGACTAAATCTGTCACGTCCTACACTCGCGGATGTAATGGCAGCGCAGTCAGCTCGTATTATGTATCGACTGAGCACAAGTCGAAGTCGCTTTGGATTTGAGTACTGTATCTCTACTCTGTACGGATGAGTACTGACACTGGTTGGAAATGCTTACGTCATACAGTGGCTCGCTAGCTCCGATGAGACATTCGATTTGGCACAGCTGTAGCAAACGCAGTTGAAACAAGGCACTGTAAAGTCGAAGGGCACACTTTAATTAGGTCTATGTAATCGCTGCATTTCTTCTCATCCCTTTGAGTATCAGCTTCTTGATCGTTGGATCCTCACAAATTGTTAAAATTTCGGCGCTGGAAAATTAAGATTGCTTACGTCATATTTCCGCAGCTTCCGAACCGCGCTCACGTCGCTTGGATCGAAGGCCTACACTGAGCGGATAGCTTACCCATGTCTTCGTAATGATCAAGAATGAGACAGTGGTAACAGCGCGCATCGGTACTAGACTGTAGTCGGAGAAGACTCCTCCCTGCCACAACTATCGGATTCAGCTACAATCGGTATTCGTCCAAAATCCGAAGCCCTGCCAAGATAGCATGTCGGCTCCTACAACTCCAGTCACTCGGGACCATATGGCTCCAGACCTCGGTAAACTTCTCCTTGTCCGATCTCACTCGCGAGCGAGACATCAAAATAGCAATGACTAACCTAACCCAGTTGCATCGGGCAGAGTCTTCAAGAATCCCAAAGCGTGCGAGGGTGAGCTTACCCCGAACTTATATCCAAAGAAGCCTTCATTGACAAACGATAGAGTGCAGACGCCGCAAACAGAAATGTGATGGCAAAACTCCCTGCAGCGTCTGCACAAAGCGCGACACTTCCTGCAGCTACCGATCCTATATCCGACATCGCCCAGGACGGGCCTCCTCAGCACACCAAGACACCCCAACAACGGCCTCACAACCAACACGCCAATTAGAAACGTCAATCTCAACCCAAGGCGCTCTTGTACCGACTACGAATGACATCACTAGTAGACCCCCGGACGGCCTGCCGCGATCCATGCCCTCCCGCCTAGCCATCTTCAACAACATACGCGCAACACAGGAGACCCCACAGGGGCGGACTGAATTATTCTATGGGGCTTCATCCCCATTTTCTGTCTTGCAGCATCTAGATGCCCACCTACCAATGCGCGGCGTTCCCGCTGTCTACCCCAACCCAGACATGGAAGAAGTGCAAGATGGCGACCGGAGTATCCGGAGCTACAACTACCAGAACATTGTCTTCGACCATTTACCTGTTCATGCCCCACTCTTAAGCGGATTCGATGCTAGCAGTTATGTTTCTGCGAAGATTGCACTACGCAATTTTCTCGTGACAGCGTCACCGCGATTGCCCTTGGATGTGAATAGTCTCTGCGTTGGTTTCGAGAGGCTGTATGGTGCTGAGCAGACCACGGCGCTTTCCAGTGCAGATAAAGTGCTCATCGTCGCTGCTATAGCATGGGGCGCATTTCCCCTCGCTGATCTTCCCCATAGAGATCTATTTCTTACACAAGCTCGTGTAGAAGCCGCGAACATTATGTATGACATCAACACCAAGACCGTCCAAGCCACACTCATACTTGCGCAACTCGAATTCGAAGCTGGCAGCCCCAATGTATGCTATTTGCATCTCGGCGGTGCGATCCGTAAAGCATTTGCAGCTGGCGTCCATCGAAGTGATACTCCACACGCGCGGCAGACGATGTGGGCTTTGTATTGCAATGAGAGCTTGACTTGTTTCCTGTTGGGCAAACATTATAGTTTGACCGATGAGGACATTGTGTTTCCACAACCCCAGGATTCATCGTATGCAGCGTCATTTGTCCGTTTGTGTGCTATCGCGCGCTCAGCACATCGCATGTACCAACTAGAGGATAAAGGGGTCACTGCGGACCTGGCATTTGCTGATGGTGTTTCCGCTCGGCTCTGCGATTTTTCAAAAGAGCTGGAGGCGAAAAGCCAGATTCTGATTGGAGGGCCGTTGTACGCCCTTGCCGGTGAAGGCCTTGCCTGGCATATCACCTTCTCATACGGTAAGTATGTAATGTTGACCATTGTTGCTCACCTGACCAAGAATGATCTAGTGTTCTACGTCACTCAGCTCCTGCTCTTCCGCCCCTTCCTTCTCCTCTGCCTTGAACTGCATCGCCGTAAAGTACGCTCCATTCTTCACCATCACAACGGTGGCGTCGAAATCGCCGTGCTCGTGTCTGCCGCCGCGCGCTGCGTGGGCGCCGCAAAAGAAATAGTCAATTTCTGCGACGCCATGTTCTCGTTGCAGGTCGGCATTGAGGTCCGTACAGCATCTATCCTCACTGGTTATAGCTTCTTGACAGACAGATTTACTGACTAAGCCCAGGGCACATATTACCATGGCTTCCATCTTGAGAGCGCTTGTTTCGTGCTTGCACTTGCAGCCGTACATCACAGCAGCGAGATCAACAATGGCTGCTTCGAGAAGCTGCACACCGTACTGAAGCTGCTGCGGAAACTGGGAACGAACGAGCCAGTGCGCAGTGTGACTGCTGCCGCAGAGCAAATGATCAAGCGGATCAGCACACTCACAAGAGCACCAGCCGTGCCTGTGGGAGAAAACAGCGGCGCCGGGATGCAGCCAGGCATGGCGCCTGGCTCCGCTGCACTGGGGCCTTCCTTGGAAACAGGCATCGGAGACAACCAACCCGCGCTCGATCCGCTGCAAGATACTCTTACGCCGGGGTGGGATCACAACTTCTCGCTAGATGATTTGTGGGCAAATATGGACTGGAATGTTGGCTTTGAAGCTGCGAATCCGCTCTTTGCGGGTGGGACGGAGATGTGAAGGTGACGAAATGCGTAGGGAGAGATCATAATCAACTAGAAAAGCTACAAAGTACAATGATTGGGACATCACATAATGCGTCTGCACAACACTTATATGGCGCCGTATCCACTCAGATGAGACAAACGGGAGTTTTGTATGAGAAACTCGACTACAACAGTTCATAAACGTGAAATGCTTGATTGACTGAGTAATTATCGCAATAGCGTTTATTCTCTAGATTTTTTTCGATAAGACTGGAAGAACTCGGATTGAAGGCAAACGCTCGTTTGCCTTCTAGCGTTGCTGAGTGTATTTTCGAAAGTGGCAAGGTGTCGATCAATCTGTTTGCCAATGCATCCTCACATATGGCTGCAAGCGCTTAACATCAGAGTTCTGCAAATACTAGTGGTTCGGTCTGGTGGTGGCTGATGCAATGCTTCGCTGAGGTACCTTATTGATGGGAGCAGGGGTACGTGGCACCATTCGAAGACACCAGCTAGCGAAAGGATGCGATATCGTTGCGTGCACGCGTGCCAGCAATCTCTGTCAGCTTTGATTCTGGCTCAGTGTGACCGGTGTAGGCAGATTCTACGACTAACTGACTGCAGATGGGTTGCACGGTGATAAATAGGTAGCTGCTGACTTGAAGACACAAATAGAAAGGGAGCTGCGAGTGAGCACAATATTTGCGCAAAATCAGCACCAGTGCCAAACCTCATGAACCATTCTCTGACTCCGACGATCGATCTGTATCAGCCATGAAGCTGCAATACGATTCTCTGCTCGAGGCCACGTCCGAAATCCGGCTGATTACCCTGCCACCCGGCATTACTAAAGATTCCGAGAACATACGGTTCCGCTTGTGGCACACACCTTTGCATGAACCCGTTGAGGTCTGTAATACGAGGCTCAGCGTCAAAGACGTAAATGAAACGCTTCCTCCTGGATGGAGCGTAGTGGAGACTCATCAGTAAGATTACAGATATTTGTTCGAAGAAGATGAGACTGAAAATACGTCATGGTCTCATCCAGATCCGGCTTGCGATGGAAAGCATTGGGCTCCTAAGATACAGTGTCCACCTACTGACTATAAACCGGAGTATGAAGCGTTATCTTACACTTGGGGGTCTGCAGAAAACCCCGAAATCGCTCTTGTTGAGTACCACGGCACCTCAGGACATTGCCAAGCGAAAACCGGAACTCTGCCTATTGGGCAAAACCTAGCAAAAGCTCTGCGACACCTGCGTTGTCCAGATGCAAGTCGAACCTTATGGGTCGATGCTGTTTGCATCAATCAAGAAGATCTATTGGAGCGCGAGTGTCAGGTCAAGAGGATGGCCACTCTGTACAGACTAGCGCGAAGAGTGGTAGTCTGGCTAGGGTCAGCATCTCATGACAGCGATACGGCCATGTCTTCTTTGAATTATCTCGGCTCACAACTCGAGATCAGTCGTAACAGATATCGCTTTCGAGCTCCTGCAGCGGTGGAACCCGAGTGGTTCCGCGCGATATGTCCTCTGCCTTTTCCCGAGAAAGTCTGGGTGGCAATCGAAAGACTTTTTGAACGTCCTTGGTTTGAACGCCTTTGGATCTGGCAGGAAATACAACTCGCAAATTCGTATGCTATAGTTGTGTGCGGAAAAAGTGAGCTGCTATGGCAAGATCTTCGAAAAGCCATCGTAGCGCTCTACACAAAACATGAACTACCAACAGCGCATTTGCGAAGACGACTCGACATTGTCGAACCCCTGACGAACGAGACTTACGGGTGCTCCTTTGGTATGGTCGCTAATATGAGTCGTGAACGAGGATGCATGGACCCGAGAGACAAAATATATGGCATGCTGAGCATCTGCAGCCCAAGGTTCGCTGAGAAAATCGAGGTCTCTTATACTAAGGAAGTGGCGGAGGTATATAAAGATGTCATTCTTCGATACTCTCTGCAAACTCAGCGTCTGGACTTGCTTCCAAGTTATGAGCAGTCCCTTCAGCGTCCTGATTGTCCTTCCTGGGTGCCTAATTGGGCGTTGAAACGAGAAACCTACAATTTGGGCGCTTTCTGTTGGGCCAGCGGAATATCCAAGTCTGAACTGCGCTATATCCCATCCGGAAGGTTACAAGTGACTGGCCTCGAATCATATGTGATCCAGACGGTCACACCAGCGGCGCCTTTACATCCCTCAGAAACTCTGGGCATTGTTCGGAAATGGGAGCCGCATGATCTCCTGACAAGAACGCACGTCAACGGTGAGCCATTTGTGGATGTTTACTGCACTACACTTAGGGCCGGCTACCTCAGTGAGCGATGGCCAAGCATCGGTGCACCATCTTTGGAGGAATGGAAGACCCAGTATCTGGATCAGGTCTCCTCTCTACATTCGAAAAATCTGAGTCAAGATTTTGCGCCGGACGCTGACATTGAATGGATGTTGAATATCATTCGAGGGAGGGTATTGATGACAACTGAAGAAGGGCACATTGGGCTGGGTCCTGGGGATGCAAGATCAGGTAAGACGTTTAAGAAATTTCTTCTTCGTGATAGAAACTCGCTAAAGTGGACAGGTGACAAGATACGCGTTCTACTAGGTTGCAAACAGCCCATGGTCCTGCGACCTCACGCGGAAGCCGATGCGTTTGTTGTCATAGGTGAGTGTTATGTTCATGCACTGGAAAACTCTGTTGCCATTCTTGGGCCTCTACCTCCCCATGTGAGGCCACAATTACAAAAAATCGCTCAGGGATACGGCGCCAGGCAGACTTTCCTGGATCTTGAGACTGGTCTCACTAGCTCGGAAGATCTGCGATTGGAGCAACTAGGGGCGCATGAAGATTGGGAGAGTGTCCCGCATGAATGGAACGCAGACGATCCTGTCCTCTGTGCACATTACAAGCACAAGCGCAGTGGAGAGGTCATGAACTCTGATCCGAGATTACTGCCGTCTACTTTACAAAAGAAAGGGGTCCCATTAAGACTGTTCGATCTGTGCTGAGTCTAGAGGGGCAAGATCCACAGATAGCGACGAAGCTTTCTTGATTCAATACATGGACGCTGTCCTGGGTCACGGTCATGTTCATATACAGATATCAGATCAAACGCAGTATTACCAACAGAGTAGTCTGCTTACAAATAATTTTATGCTGTGTCTAACCTTGTGCATCCTCAGAGCTGTGCGGATCTAGACAGTAAGAGTACTAGTAAGTCTAATGTCAAGCACACTCTTTCCGACATAAATACTATAGCAGCCGCGTTGAAGAAGCCAACCATCAGTTGTCCAAACACTAAGATCCCGCCTCGTTACAGCGAATGTGAAGGTCTTAGTCTCGCCAGTATGCAAATATCTCTTGTCAAAACCGCGCAACTGTTTAAGAAGTCCTCCCGGGGTACCAATGTAGAGTTGTGAGACCTCCGCACTACATGCCTGTCCTGTATTTTGGACCTCGTGCGAAACCTCAAGTAGAACATCCCACAATGATAACAAGCCTCCTTCAGGTACAGCTTCGCCGTCAGGTCCACGCGGTGCTTCTAGCTGATAGCTGGCATTGGTTTTTCGGAGGGAGAGATTACGATACTCAAAAGTCGTGTAACTTAGGCCGAAGCCAAATTCGAATTGAGGCGTGATGTTGTGAGCAATGAAATGCTTATAGTCGATATTCACGCCTTCAGTAAAGTTATCTGCGAGTTTCAACATTAGATGCAATTTGTATTCTCAGAGATGCCAAGACTGACCTTGTGTGTAGAGATCGAGACCCGTAGCAACCACAGGATTGAGAAGCTGTCCGTAATCGGCATCGCGCTTAGCCACTGTGTAGGGCAGTCTTCCTGAAGGCGACTGACGACCATACATGATTTCAACAAGAGCACGTCCCGTATCCTGGCCTGGAAGATGACCATAGATAACGGCAGTGATATTTGGATTGTCGATCCATTCAGTGACAGTCCGGACCCCAGCGTTGTGAATCACGACGATAGTAGAGTTGCACTGGCTGGCTACAGAATTGATGAGGTCATCAGAGTATCTGTTAGCGAGGGCAGGCCGGTCCCAGCCCTCACCCGCCAGCTCGTTCACGAAAACGATACAGTGCTCTGAGCCCTGATTGACAACTGGCGTATTGTTATGGAAGTCCCAGGCGAGGAAAGTATCGTCTTCGTATGCCTGTCGCTGGAAGGCAGTGAACGGATCGTCAATGTAGGCAGGAGTTGTAGCACCAGAGCCGCCGCCGGTTATCACGGTTCCATTTAGTCCAATACCTGGACCATGGGATCCGGATTGCCAACTCGAAGTTTCGACCCAATGCATAGCGTCGACTGTCCAATCAGTACCATTAGGAAACACAAGCGCATTCTCCAGTCCCAGCGCCCAGTACTGGTAATCCCTTGTTTGGAACGTGTTGATACGAGCTGCTGTGGCATCGTAGCCGAATAGGGAGAGAAATTTGGGGGATTTTAATGGCAGAGTATTGCGCTCATTCTTAACTAAGACATGACCTTCAACGGCACCTTGAAAGATGGTGCGTTTAGAAGCTGGGTCACGGGCATTGACGGGATGATGAGGTTTCGAATGATCGTAGGGCAGACCAAATCCCGGGTTGCTGAAGGCGTCGTTTTTCATCTCTTCTAGTCTGTACCACGAAGCGAGGATACGGGTGGCCATGTCGTCGAGGCGCGTTTGGCTCAAGGATCCATTTGCCACTGCCACACTCAGATTTCCAGCCCAGTAAGGGCTGTTGGGCATTGCCATATCCAAGCCTGCCTCTGCACTAGCTATACCAGTGTGTTGAGCAACCCAGTCAGACACCACGAAGCCCTGGAAACCAAGTTCGTCCTTTAAAAGTTTGTTCATCAAAAAACTATTCTGGCAACCATAGCTGTTGTTGAAACGCTGGTAGCTGCACATAGCAGAAATGGCGCCAGCTTTTACCGCATCCTGGAAGGGCCACAAGTACAGTTCATGCACAGTTTTGTCGTCAATGTTTGATGAGATCGACGCATTTTGGGGATTGTCGCCGAAACGGGACTTCATACGGTTGGTCTCCTGCTCGTTGCCTAGCAGATGCTTGATGCAAGTCATGACGTTCCTTTGCATCGCAAGAGTAGTTTCATAAGTCAGAGCTCCGGCAAGGTATGGATCGTTGCTGAAACCCTCCCAATTACGACCGCCTCGTGGCAATTTGCCGAGGGGTCCAGCCACTGGGCCCAATGCCACACTGATGCCTTTGGCTTTGAACTCGGCACCCATGTAGAAGCCGCGGTTGTAGGTCAAGTTGCGGTTCCAAGAGGCTCCGACATGGAGTGCGGATGGATATCCATTGACCATATCAGTACCTCTCACACCATTTTCGGCGTCTTGTAGACATAGTCCTGGAAAGCCAACCCGAGGTACTGAGCCACTTGTCCCTCCACAAGAAGTGTTGACGGCCGTAAATCCGTAGGTGATGTTGTTTTTCTCCTCATTAGTCATCTGATCCAAAAGCGACCTTGCCTTGCCGTATGCTGCGGCCCAAGCATGGGTGCCATTCCCGACTGGAGTGGGATAAAATGGCTCAGACCTGCCATACGACCAGAATCGTTCCAGCTCATCGAGTTGGGCATCGCTAACATATGCAGCAGAGGTGATAGTGACAACACCAAAAATGGCCGCCTGAAGGATGCAGCGCGAATGCATCCTGTGCAATATGTATACAATGACTCTAGGTCCGCTGGAATTGCTTGTTTCCTGGAAATGCTGCTTCACGATCGAGCGACTTTATAAAGCGTCTTCGCAGCTCGGGGTACCTAGAAGAGTAAGCCGGGTCGTTGCAAGCCTCTTGACCGCCATTTCAACGGAGTTGTTGAGCTTTGATTGGAATAATCGCTGCTGTCTCCCTGCCACTTCTAGTTTAGCAGCGGGCGGGAGGACCACGGAAGTTGTTCCCCGCCCTCCAAGGTTAAAGACGTCACCGTGCCCGTGCGCTACCTATGTGGGGGGATTAGGATCGTGCCCCGCCGAACTTCAAGGCGCATCTTAACCTTACAGCTTGGACGCACTTTCCAACTACAGCACCTTATCGGCTCCAAGTGACCACTTGACGAACTACAAGATGTTAAAATGCAGCGTTCTGATGAAAGTTTCTAAAGCTCATACGCGCAGGACTTAAGAAAAATTACTACTGAACTTCATCACTTCCCGATATTCTGACGACCACCTCCATCGTATCATGTCCGTCTCCGCTGCACATTCCTGCAATCTAGGATAGGTCTACGTTGGTGTGCCCACGCTGCTCAAAGCCAAACATCTGCGGTTCGCATCAAGTCCTTTTCAAGTTAGAAGAGAAGCAGCAAACGGACACATGGTCCACCAATGCCCGGGTCGGTCACAGCATTACGATGGCCGATAAGTCGTTCTACGAGTTACTGCCGCTGTTTTGTGGAATATTTTCGTATTGTAGTGCACAGTGAAGGTCAGGGTTAGGATCCCACTTGTTGCAGGCGGAAATCGAAAGAATCGACCTGAAGAGCAGTCTCAGAATCGCGACTTGTCACAGGCTTGAGATGCACTCTTCAAGCTCGTGCGCTTGGCAACAGTCGCACCATGGCCGCCGGGCTTCACAGAGGTAGACTTTCCAGATGGCACAGTACACTACGCATGTGCTAATACCGAACTGCAAGCGCAATGAAGGATCAGTCACTCTGGCGCCACCTTTGAGCCCCAATTACCATCCTCGTCTTTCCCGGTTTGTATATGGTTGTGTATGTGGTTGCGCAGAGTCAGTCCAGGTATGAACGTTGGCGGCGACTGTGAATGTTCGCAGTAAGTGTAGTTGTAGCGTGTGTTACCATCGTCTTTGAGCTGAGCGTGCTGAGAGCGTCGAATTGAGCGCAGGGGCAGGTGCAAGTGACTACTCTGGCCTGCTGAGACCAGAGTTCTGAACTAGCACGCGGATGGCGTACGACGCGATGCACCTGCGCGTGACACTATCTGATGTTCCAAGATTCCCGAACGATCATGTGCAACGCTGTATTTTCGACGACGATACCTCTACCAACAAAGTCGCAGAGGGCTGTACAGCGGTCTCCTCGTACAACTTCCTCCTTACAGTAAGGGGCAATGCACTCTTCATCGGCGCTGTCTTTACGAGACGCCATGCGAGAATATGTACGGACATGGTCTGCACGAGGCGTCGGAGCACTGTGCCCCTGCAGACTGATAGCGCTGCGCAGATGAGGTAACTGTGCCTGTCCAATTTAAACGCTGAAGAATAGGCCTGCGCAGCGCTCATAGCAAACGATAAATACTAGCGAAGCAAGTGCCTCAAGGCGAAGCCGAGCATGCGCTCACGTATGCCTAGTGACTGAGCATCGCATTGCATTGGCGGAGGAGAGATTGAACACTGAGAAATGCCGCGGTGCCTTGGCTGTCAAGAGCGAACCATGCCTATAGCGTTGCAACACTTGCATGCACTGGATAGATGGACTCCAATCCTAACACTATCAATGGAAGTATGCAGTCGTCGTTGAGTGACTACGACCACGAACTATCGTACTTGACCATGTAACGCATTCGTTGAGCGTTGGGTTCGTAGGTCTAGAGATCTAAGCCAACACTACAGTGCTCTCCGCAGTGCAAACCATTTCACCGTCAACTAGCGTTCATAAATACATCTCTTACTGTGTACGACACCCCTAGGCGGGATAAGAGCATTAGGGTAGTCGCAGGCAGATTTTTGAAGAAGTGTAGTATGGTGTTGCAACGGATATTCACGTCAGTCTAGCACGGTGATGGAAGTCTGGAAAGAATGGACCATGGACCATCTAACTCCCGATTGTTGCAGCGCATATCTTGAAATACCTATCCAAGTCGTGTAGAACGGAGTGGAAATCACAGTCTCGCGCAGCGCATACGTTGAATAGGACCCTGACTCTGACACGGATCAAGCTCTGCACCTCGATCGTCAAGCCCCTGAAGCTGCTCAAAACCGAAACGCTCGCGCAGCGCAACCGGCAAACATTGGCGAGTATCTAAGCACTGACCCCTATGTTCACCCGAAGAGACGTACTGGTTCTGTCCGGCCATATTTGTGGTCGTTGCACCGGTCACGAAGCAAACCTGATACATAGTCCATAAAGTGTGGAAGTAGCTTGGCCAACGCAGCCGGTCGAGCATCAGCCATCGGGAGTCTGCTGTGCTTACGGTGTCGCCCAACGCAATTTTAAAGGCTTTGGTCATGTTCCAAATTTGATTATGCATTTCTCCTACTTTAAACTGAATTCATCGGGCTGCAGACGATGCTGCCTGAGCCGTGTCAGTATCCCATCCTCGTGTCCCTGCAGCAAGTCTTCGAGCTCTCTGAACGGCACCACCTTGTTCCTCCTATGTCGTTGGCGTGGTGTCTGTACGTGAGTCAAGTAATGAATGTACAGGTTATCTTTACGGGAAAAGGTTTTCGCACAAGTTGGGACTCTACACGACGTCAAGTTCTGGTGTCTTGCGTGAACTGTCTTCTTGTGCCGCAGAAGATGTTCTATGCGAGCGAACCGAGCCTCGCACGCTGCACCGCCAGATTCAACCAAATAGTGCTGACAGGCAAACTTCCTGCCCCTCGTAGCAACCTTCAAGGTGCGCACGCCTATATTTTAGGTAAAGCTGGATCTTCTGGTGCCATCGAAGTAGTCAGCGTGGCGAGCACTTGGCGTGATCTTTAAATCCCTTACATAGATAGATACCAATTTTTACATAGCAGGTGCCTTTACGCCGCCGTAATGCCACAACTTCCAAGCATCGCAAAGACAACCCAATAGTCCGTCTCTGGTGAAGACGTCAAAATGTGGCCCACATCTCTGGCCATCTTTACACCGTTATCAGCCATGAACGCAAGGCTTTGCAGAATCCAACCTCGCATGTGATGATCGGCTGTGTGTTGCGCAGCGGCGTATAGGGCGGTCAAAGTCCCATAGCATTGCAGTTTCTGAAGTGGCGATAGGGGCACGGTGTTCTCAGGCTTGGCTCCTGGAAGGATAAACTGCGGGGCAGATGCGCAGATGTCCTGCGTGAGTGTAACGACATCTTCTGCTGCGGATTTGCTTCCACTCAATCTTTGTATGGTGGCCAACATGTCCAAGCGCATGACCCGAAATCCGTTGAAAATCTGGGATGCGTGGTGATCTGGATAGAGATCGTACTGATGGCCAAAGACTATAGGACTGTTATTGTACACCTTTCGCGGCCTCCACGAATTAGGTAGATTCTTCTCTGCATTCGCGAGCTGCGTGTTTAGTTCTCGCGCTTGCAAGAGAAAAGCATCCACAGCTAGACCTGCGTTTTTCATCTTAGCCCGAAGATCAATGATTGCTGACAACAGGTCAACAAAGATCAATCTTGGACTTTGCACATGACGGGCTAAATCATTTCGAAGAGCTGTCAGGGCTCTTGTTGGACGTAATCCGGCAATTTCGTAACTCATTGTCAAGGCGAAAACAATTCTACCTGCAAGTTGCTGAGTGATGGGATCGAAAAATTCGGAACGGCGCCGAGTTTGGATTATGTTTAGGGCACCAACAACATGACTCAGCCATGAGCTTGAAGCATTGGGTGCAATAATGTGGCGATGGCTACCAATCTTTTCGTAAAGGTCGAGAAGCAGCACCGACTGGAGGAACTCGTTGCTGACAGCTCTCATGTTCTCGAACGGTGGCTGGGGAAGCATGATTGCTGTTCTCAAGCTCTGGATCGCAGCCAAGTATCGACGATCGGCTTGGACGGTGAGCTCCGGACGGTTCAACTGGTGCGCCATGAACGCGAGACTGACTGCATCGACGGTGATATGCAAATGCTCAGCTTTGGAGGGAATGGACAACAAAGATGCTAGACTGTCAAATCCATGCGAGTAGCGATCGATGTACAGAGACAGGAAGGCATCGCGAGACAACACGTCTCAGGATTGCGGAACAGCTGGCCACACAACTGAACTTTGGCGAGCCTGCACCTTTTGCGTTACGCTTTGCGTCTCATCGCGGAAGACTAGCTCGTTAAAGTCACGATAGCCATGGCAGGCCAGCTTCGCCCTGCGGCATTGTGAGCAACCCGAAGGATCGAGACTACACTGCATTGCACCGAAGACATTAGCGAACTTCCCATGCCAGTGATTGCTTTATGCTGAAGTCGAGCTCTTACCTTAAGCTTCCTTCTCCTGCATGGCAAGCAATCCCTGGATGGATGACCATAGTTGACCATAGCTTTGATTCGTTCGCTTTGTGCCTGTGTGCTTGCGATGCTCCACACTTTGGACTATACCAAGGAAACTTTCTCTGCCGCTGGGTGGCCGCCCACAACAGGCTGGAACTGTGTCGCTAGGAATAAAACAGACAGACGTCGCGGTAGGGCATGTCACATATGCCTGAGGTGAGCTCGCCAAGGGAGAGGAGCACCTAACCCATGACAGCTGACAGGGGTGTCTCGCTAATCTACAATCGATCTGGAGCCCGGCGATCCAGGGACCACTTGCGTCATGGATCAGATCGCGCGAACGCGACGCGACAGTAGGAGCTTCTCAGAATCTCCTCGGCAACATCATCTTCTCTTTGCACACTTTTGCTGCTCTGGTCATACTGTGAACGCCCAACAAAATTCGAGTTTGTATGCGTAGCATTATTCCAAGTTGCTTCCCCTACACATATTCCACGTTCGTTGCTCTTCGACGAACAAGACACATCCGTCCTGTCCTGGGTTTTGTCGAAGACAAGCCTTTCGCGACGATGCCTCCTAAGCGCAAAGCTTCAATCCCTCCAAATGCCGCATCCGCAAACAACTACACAGACTCGGCAGGCGACCGCGCCAACAAGCGCTCACGCGTGTCCAAGCCAATAACCAACAATTTTAAGAAAGTAGTACCACCGGAGGAGTTGACGGCCAAGAACGACGAGAATGGCGGCCCTGCAGAAACAGTGGCAGCTGAGGCCAACAACGCCGACCCCGAACCTACTTTCGACCATTCGCGCCCTGAAGAGCGCAGTGGCATTGTCGATCGAAGGTATTACCCCGCCGAGATGAGTAACGAGCGCTGCGCGCAGTACAACAGTAATGAGATACCTCGGCCGATCGAGCTACTGAGCAAGGTTATCGAGGAGACTGCGAATGCGCGAAAGGCAATTCGGGAGAAGAAGCAGGGTGATGTGGTCATACACTGGTTCAAACGCGACCTACGAATTCGCGACAACACCGGTCTGAGTAAGGCGAGTGCACTAGCCAAGGAAATGGGGAAGGGCGTCATCGGCGTGTGGATCATGAGCCCGCAAGATTGGGAGGCGCATTTGGTGAGCCCTGCGAAATGCGACTTCGAGCTACGCTCGGTGGAGGTTCTGCGCAAGGAGCTCGCGGAGCTGGACATACCGCTACATATCGAGGTTGTCGAAAGACGCAAGGAGCTTCCCAGGCGCCTTGTGGAGCTGGCGAAGGACTGGCGAGCGGAGAATATGTTCTGCAACATCGAGTATGAGCCTGACGAGCTGAGACGAGAACAGAAGCTCGTCAAGCTGATGTTGGAAGAGGGTATCAACTTCGAACCACAACACGATGACTGTGTGGTCCCGCCTGGTGCACTGAAAACTGGTGGCGGGAAGCAGTATGCCGTGTACAGTCCGTGGTATCGCAATTGGGTCGGATACCTACAGTCCCATCCACATGTCCTCGACGAGCGACCGATACCAAGCAAAAACCCCGCAGGCTTCCGCGCAAAGTACAAGACGTTGTTTGATGCCAGGATTCCTGATGCTCCAGAGAGCAAACGACTGTCCGACGAAGATAGGGAGCGTCTGCATCATCTTTACCCCGCTGGCGAAGCTGCAGCTCTGGAACGACTGGAACGATTCTTGAAGGAAAAGATTGGCAAGTACAAAGATACACGAAATTTTCCCAGCAAAAACAGCACGGCAAGACTCAGCGTGCATCACGCAGCCGGTACGCTTGCAGCCAGGACAAGTGTGAGATTGGCTAGAGACGTCAACACAACGAAGAAGCTTGATGGCGGCATCCAAGGTATACAGAGCTGGATCTCCGAAGTAGCTTGGCGCGACTTCTACCGCCATGTGCTTTGCCACTGGCCATACGTCTGGTACGGCCCCGATTGATTTATCTGACGAATACGAGACTGATCGCATAACAGTATGCACAAGCCCTTCAAGTTTGAGTACACGAACGTCGCGTGGGAGTACAGCGATCCGAATCTCGAAGCCTGGAAGACAGGTCGCACAGGCTACCCAATCGTCGACGCTGCAATGCGCTGCATGAACACCACTGCTTACATGCACAACCGCTTGCGCATGGTAACTGCATCATTTTTGGCCAAGCATCTGCTCCTTGATTGGCGTCTCGGCGAACAATACTTCATGTTGAAGTTTATTGATGGTGATTTCAGCGCTAACAACGGCGGCTGGGGCTTCGCAAGTAGCACAGGCGTGGATCCTCAGCCATACTTTAGAGTCTTCAACCCGTGGTTGCAGAGCGAGAAGTTCGATGAAGCTGGCGAGTTCATTCGGCTGTGGTTGCCTGAATTGCAGGACATCAAGGGGAAGGAGATCCACAACCCGTACGCCAAAAGCGGAACCGAGGCGGCAAGGATTGCCGAGAAGAACGGGTATCCTAAACCCATTGTTGAACATAAATTCGCAAGGGAAAGATGTTTGGCGAGGTATAAGGCTGGCATTGGACGGGACACGGCATGATTGGGCGGCTGCTCGTGTCAGCGCCAAGGCTGTAAGCACGAACAAGGCCTGGCAGAATGAGTCGAATGAGGTGGCCGCTCCATAATTCTTGTAAGTAGCTCAATCGATCAAAATCTCGACATCCTCTACCCCAACCTCGAAGGCTTTTTCCTGTCTTCAAGTGTTCATTGTTCGACAACTTAGTTCCCTCGGCCAAAAGAGTTCATCCCACGATCATGGGCTCAATCCCAGGCCCGCGATATGAGCACAGCCCACTCGACAAGCACTCATGTATCCGATTAGTAACGCTTCTGCCTGGAGAATCTGGCACGCCTCTCAGGTGCAGCATTGCCGAATCCGATGGACCCTCACCCGGCTTATATGAAGCATTGTCTTACGCCTGGGGGAGTACATCTGACCCACAAAGCATCGAGGTCTGCGAAGCAAACGACATCAATCAAGCGGTTGGCTCCCTTTTGATTACGCGGGGTCTGTTCGATGCGCTGCAACGCCTACGTGCAGATGCACCCCGGTTGCTTTGGATAGATGCACTGTGCATTAATCAGGATATTCTGGAAGAGAAGGGACATCAGGTATCACGTATGGGACATATATATCGCAACGCGAAACGCACTATCGTCTGGCTTGGTGAAGACGAGGCGTATCCTAGAACGAGGGCGCTTCTGTCACAAGATGGCAAGAATAGATGGCCTCTCACAATACCAGAGATCGATCTGGGCGAGCTTGTGACGATCCCTTGGTGTGTCAAGCTTCACTTTCCACAACGATATGTTGACTGATGCTTCTTCAAGGTTTACTCGGGTCTGGGCAGTCCAAGAGTATGTCCTCCCATCCGAAGTGTCCTTCCAGTTAGGACCCTTTACAATACCGTCGCCACATGTCGAGACGGTGATCCTACGTACTGGTACCTACATTGACAACGACAAGAAGCTGCAAGACCAATGGAAGTCCATTATGCTGCTATTCGAACTTCGAAAGTTGGTGCAAGAGCGCAAATCCGGAAGCAGGAACCCACGTTTGACACCCGTCCGCGTCTTCCTGGATCTCACGCGTTCACGCTTGTGCAAGGACAGTCGAGATCGCATATACGGCATCCTCGGGATCTTCGAACACGCCGACATGGTGCCAGACTATACGCTTGCTCCAAGGCAGGTGTACAAAGACTTTGTTGCAAAGCATCTGGTAGCTGGCGATTTTGCGATTCTCCACGAATGCTGTATTGGGATCCCCAACGCGGACGAACAATCATACGTCCCATTCTTCGGCCAGTCTCGCTCGCAAACAAAGTACATACCCTTCTCGGATCCCTCGGGTGCAACGTATTGCGCTGGATCGCACCGCAAGCCTGCCGTCCACATCGACGATGATAAGTACATCTCGCTTGAAGGTTCCGCCATCGACACAGTGCTGGAAAAGTTAGATTTTGCCGAAGATGGCGACGTTGCAATCTATACGGACGCCCAAGACCGTGCAGTGGAGGGCACAGCGTCAGGTCCAGAGGATACAAAGTTACCATTGCGCGGGACCTGGGGCGCAATATACCAAGCCATCATGGCTCATCTCACCACTGACCCTTCTGATCGCGCTCGCTGGCGCAAAGACTACGAAGAGAACCGCATATCTCCACAGTTCTCGAAATCACCGTATCCGCACAACAGCCTCTTCGACGTTCTCGCCCGCACAATCAGAACGGATCTCAACGCCGATCTCGACTGGCTCTCGAGCAAAGGCACTATCCGGACAGACGCGCACTTGCACCGCGCCAGGCGCGAGATTTTGGCTGAGCGGAGTTTGTTCTGGACGAAGGCAGGGTATATTGGGTTGGGAACGGTTCACATGCGGCCAGGGGATGAAGTCGTTGTATTCAACGGCGATACGACACCATTCCTTCTGCGAAGGGAGTCGAGTGTAGAAGCAGAGGAGCATGGTGCGTACAAGATTGTTAGCGATTGTTACTTGTTCGGCTGGATGTATGGGCCATATCCGGACAGGACTGTTGCGAAGGATCCGTCTAGGAGGAAGAGTTTCATAAACAAGCTGAAGGGCGGAGAGAAGGAGGAGAGGAAGCCGGTTGCGACGCGGACGTTCGTTGTTGCTTAGAGCTTGCGTTACCTGGAATAGCATTTCTAGGACGCGAAAGAATCGCCATCTGCGCAGGTGCCGTGGTAGAGCAAATAGACTCCAACACCACATCTCTATGCCGTCATATCTGCTTAGTCGTGAATAAGCCCGTCTGTGGATTCTCGAAGCTCGAGAAGTGACAACAGGTGAGTAGGGATTGCGCATACACATTGAGAGATGGCATTACCTCATTGCTCTCGACTCCCAAAGTCGAGCATCCCATCCTCACGGGCACGTCTTGCCCTCATCAGTCCAAACCCAGACAAACTCGCCTCCCATCCCCATCAAAAGCGCCTCAGCATGTCATCGCAAAGCTTCCAAAACCACGTCGTGCCGTCGTGACCGACTTGAATGTCACTGCCAATCCACGTTCAGGCTTTCGTACAACCAGACCTCGCTTGCCATCAACACTCGTTGGTGGAAGCAAGCAACGCCAACGAGCAGCCTACCGCCAGCCTTCCCGAGGTGGCGCGCGCTGCCGCTCACTTCTCCGAAACCCCGGCGCTCCAGCTCCGCCAACGCCTCATCGCTCACAACAACGCTCGACGTTCGCAACAGTCGGTACGTTCTCCGATGCTGGCCTTGGAAATCCTCCCGCCCTGTGCCATCACATGGCGTGATCGGCACAGTAATTGGCTTGTTGTGGGATGGCGCACCGAGCGCCTCGGCTGGTCATCCTTGCTTGAGCAGAGCTAGCAAACCAGTTCGGTATAAGGCGTTGCTACATTCCCCCGCAACATCATACCTCCACGATCCCCACAATTTCTCCGGAGCTACACCAGGTTGTTTGTCAACCCCACAAATGAGTGCGCGTGGAGGAGCGCGGAATAGGCGGGATATTTCTGTAAGCGTCAGGAACCAGGGGCGGTAAGGTAGGTAGGTGACGTGAGCAAGGTTGGATCGTGAGAAGCCTCGTGTATCCCGGATAGATAGAGAAAAAATCGTAGTTATATAATGAGCGTGATGCCGGTCAAGTATCCTTTTCTTTTCTCTATCCTCTTCAGTATCAACTCCCTTCCGGCAAGATGAGGCTCACCACCCTCCTCCTCCCCTCCCTCCTCTCCCTAACCATCTCGGCTGCCCCTTCAGCATCGAGCAAGGTCCCTGACTACTTCGACCAGCGCGTCGTCTACACCCCGCCCTCAAACTACACCGACCCGCGCACCCTCTACGCGCGTACAGCCGAGTTCTCCAACGGCAACCTCCTCGCCACCTGGGAAAACTACAGCCCAGAAGGCAGCACGCCGGAATCCAAAGTCTACTTCCCCATCTACAAAAGCACAGATGGCGGCTACAACTGGAAAGAAATCGCGCGGGTCCACGACCAAGCGCAGCCGCTAAATGGCCTCCGCTACCAACCCTTCCTCTACATCCTGCCCAAGCCCTTCGCCGGCTGGCCCGCGGGTACCGTGCTCCTCTCCGGCTCCTCCATCCCCACAGACCTCTCCACCACGCAAATCGAATTGTATGTCTCGCTCGACAAAGGTTACACCTGGGAATTCGTATCCCACATCGCCTCGGGCGGCGAAGCGATCCCCAACAACGGGCTCACCCCCGTGTGGGAACCGTTCCTAATGCTTCACGAAAACAAGCTGATTGCCTACTACTCCGACCAGCGCGAGAACGCAACCTACGGCCAGAAAATGGTGCACCAGACCACCACGGACGGCAAGACCTGGGGCCCCGTCGTCAACGACATCACCCACGATGTGTACACGGATCGGCCCGGAATGCCGGTGGTGTCGAAGCTGCCGAACGGCAAGTACATGATGACTTATGAGTATGGTGGTGGGCCGACTACCGCGTCTGGGTACCACTTCCCGCTTTTCTACCGCTTGGCGGAGGATCCGGAGAAGTTTGGTGAGGCGGAGGATGTGCAGTTGATTACGACTGATGGCACGATTCCTGAGGGCTCGCCGTATAATGTCTGGAGTCCAGTGGGTGGCAAGAACGGGACGATCATTGTGAGCTGTGGTACTAGTAGTGATATTTATATCAATAGGGGGCTTGGTGAGAAGGGGACGCCGTGGATTAGGGTGCCGAGTCCTGAGAAGCAGGCGTACACGAGGCATTTGAGGGTCCTGAAGCATGAGAAGCAGTTGCTGATTATGGGAGGTGGGATCTTGCCGCCGAGTGGAGGAAAGAATCAGGTTGAGTTGTCGGTGGTGGATATTAGTAAGTTTCCCGAGGCATAGGGGTTGATTCCAGATGGTGTGGTGGTTGCTTTGTAGCAATGGAGATGTCGATAGAATACCTTGCCTTGTCGCTGATTACTTTTGATGACTTGGAGCAAACAAAAATAAAGTTCACATCAAATCAATGAGGTAGAGAGATATCGTGGCATGAGCACAATGTCTGATATGAATACTCAAGTGCCGATTTCTTCGTATAACTCAAGTGTCTGGATAATCGTGGCGAGGAGAGCGAGTGCATCAATCACTGTCCACTTCGAGGCTTCCAAGTCCATCGCAACGTCGGAGTCGGTAGCGAAGCTCAGTCATGGCGCAGCGAAAGTGGTGTGAAAAGACTGTACCCGCAGACTAGGTCGTGCAAGACGGGATATTCGATTCTGGTCCTGTGATTGTTGTGGCCGGTGCTGAGGGGGATGGTACGTGAGCAAATATGGAACCTTTGGTCGAAGTCACAAGGGATTCAAGTCCTTGGCGCGAGTGGTGTTGGGAGGCCGGACGAATGGCTATCCCCATGGCTTGCGGCATAAGCATGTCTTACTGCATTCGAAGTTACAAGGCGAGATGAAGATGGCAGGGAAATTCACATCCAAAGATTGGCACAGCGTCCGGCACAGTTTGAAGAAAAATGGGGTATCAAGTTGCTTTTCAGGCTTTCGCCTGTCTCCATTGTCAATCCGAAGAACGTAGTAACCTAGGCTACCCTGCCGTAGCATAACGCCATAAGCCGATTCACCACAGATGCTCCGCGCCACATGCACTCAAACGAGCGCGCGGCTTATATAACAATTCCTAGGACAGAGACGATATTTACTCGTCATCCTCCTCCTCGGCCTCGAGGGTGGTCTGGGCAATACGGTCCAAATCACGCTGGCCGGACTGGGTGATGCGGCGGCCACCCTTCTCCTCGTCGATCTCTACAACGCCGATCTTGGCGAGGGCCTGGAGGACCTTGCGGTCGACGGAGCCGGAGGCGTCAACGTGGTGAGAGGGGCGGGAGCCGCGGTTCTTGGTGGAACTGTATCAATCGTCAGTACGGACGGCGTTGTCGTGTGAGGGTCGGGGGTGCGCACCCGTGGACCTTGCGGAGACGGCCAACACCGACGGTCTTGCGCATGTAGACGTGGCGGGCAACGGCGGCGGCGCGGACGTAGAACCAGTCGATGTCCTGAGGAGGCAGCTCGTTGGAGTCTGTGTCGCATTGTCAGAGGCGATGCGCAAATTTGCTTGCAGGCGGAAGAGACTTACGCGATGTCTTGACGGTATCAACCCAACCTGTAGATAAGACGGTCAGCAAGCTGATCGTACAATTATCCCCCAGCGACGGGATTCAGGTTTTATCCTTCACCCGCTGGAATAGTACGAACCTGGGCTGTCGCAGTATTAGCATCTGTGCGCCTTCGATTGCGGTTGCGCATTGCGCAGAGCAGAACTTACATGGGGAGCTTTCCCTGCCTCTTCAAGAAGGCGGCGTAAGAAGTGATGAACTTCTGCGCCTCGACGTCCTTAACAGTAACACCACCCATTTTGTCGGTTTGGAATGCTGGGGAGAGGGGTTAGTGGGAGAAGTGTTGCGTTGACGATGCTCGGAGGTTCGACTGAGGGCGCAGGTCAACTTGATTTTCGTCCTTCGTGGCTCGCTAACGCCCGCATCGCGCTAATCTACTTCAAGCGACACCATCCACGGCAGCGCTTGGCGTCAACATCCAATCATAACCCGATACGACTTTGAGGTCGAAGAGGCTAGTGGCTGTGCTTTCGTGTGTGCCTGCTTACTGGTAAGCAAGCACATACGAAGGTTCATATATACAGCTGTAATTCGCAACTTTCCAAAGCGCCCTTTCTACTCTGTAGCATAGCAGAACCTTGTTTCCACTTTCCTCTTCGTTCCGAATCAGTGATTGGCATCCTCCAAATTGCGATTGGGCTTGACGGACTGTGGTACCAGCGACGGGCGGGCCAGGTACAACAACGTCAACACCAACCACCTCAACCACAATGTACATTTCACGGACGATTCAGTGCTTGTGTATCTAATGTACCATCAGGGGCTCAATTCGAAGGACGAATGTATCTGCGCTGAACGCTGGTTGGCGCATGATGCCGGTTCGCGCTAGGCTACTTTGGACGATGAGGCTCTTCGCCACGGTCTACCGCAGACGATTGCTGGAAGCACTTCACTCTTCGAGCGCTTTGTCTTTATCTCGGAATATACTTGCAAGCTTGGTGCTTCACAGATCAGTAACAGAATACAACAGTCTAAGTGTCGCAGCGAGACCTCCATGGGTTGCTTATGTAGATGTCCCGGTTGGGCCTAATTTGTGCCCATATAAGCATAGCTCTTCCCCAGACCGAATCCATACTTCTTACACCACTTATCACTGACGACCGAATTCTTTCTTCTTGCAAGTCTCGAAGAAGCCTGAAGTCTAGCTTGTTGAAGGCTATTGCCAGGTGGCGAAATTACGAAATCTCATCTAATGGTAATTCTTGTAAGAAATGCATGCGAAATCCTACTGCGTGGCAATGCAATCGGTCGTACTGAGGACGCACAAAGTGTAGGCAAGTCATCTATCCGACGAGTCTAGGGCATCGGGTAAGGGCCTGTATTTATGTCCAGCCCTCTTGTGCAACGCGCGGCTCACAAAACAACGACATCTATTGAAGCTGCCGCAATACATTTTCGGCATCGGCATCGGTCTCGCCGCTATGTGGCATCGACGGCAGACAGACCAACGACGTGAGCTTTCAGCAGACTGGTAGTAGTTTTGCATAATCAAGAATGGCTTCCTTTTGGATACCTCGAATGAATGTAATAGCAGACCAAAGACTAGCGGTCCTGCAGAACTGATCACTTTACACTTCGAAGGATATTGCGACCTCGCGGCGGCCTTCCTACCTACATTCCCTCCGTGTGTGGCTGGTAATCGTCGAATCTGAAGCTGCAATTTGCAGCCACTTATGACACCCTCAACCCTTACGAAGAAAAGACTTCAGATACTTGTCGTGGACATCCTGCACCGACGGTACAAATACTCTTTTTGAATCATAGAGTCCTTTTTCGGCAGCTGCCGCAGCCTAAATTGGACCCATTTGACTCGGCATTGGCTTTGTCGTGTTACAGACGGCGGAGGCTTCCACCATCACTCGTTTCGTACCGCTTCCATCATCCATCCAATAGGACCCCGCTCGAAGGGTCACACGCACGTGGAGTAATTCGGGTGCGACACACGTGGTATTCAGGATCGTAAGCACCATGGCATTTGTGCTGAGCTGTGTTTTGTCGATTTGGGCTGTGCAATACGTTTTCATATGTCTGTGGCAATCCCATATACTCTCCAATCCAGCCACCGGAACCCCAACATTGTCCTCCCCGAATCTCGCGCGAGGGCGAAGACATTGTTGCTCGCCACTGACGAACTATTCTCCGGATCAACGATGGGAAGGAAGAGCTGCTGCATATATTCTCGCACAGGTAGTCTTTCGGATCCTGCATACGGCAAGAAAGCTGGCTCACCACGAATTTAACGATTACACATTCCTTCAGTCTCTGCGATTTTTCTGCTCTCGAAGAATGTCTGCGTCCGACGGCCTCGCTGCCGCCGCAGTAGTCATCGGCATCGTCCAAATCGGCATCGGCCTGGTCACGCTGCAGTATCAACGCAAGACAGGTCAGGGTCAACGTAAGTCTCTACTGTAACCCTGCACAATCTATACTTTCGTAACTAATATGATCTCAGAGCTCCGGCTTGAAGGCTTTATCACAACGGCTTGAAATACTATGCAGCATGTGTATTGTTGCAAACGGCCCAGCGACACGGCGGTTGTCAGGCTATGCGATCATCGCGAGGCGGGCATAGAACAAGAATCCTGGTTCCAAGGCAACATTTGTACTGGTTGGACGGCAGCTGGTCTATTCACGGCTGTCTGAAATGGGCAATGCGGGTACCTCGTACACTACAAGGTGGGCATGTACAAAGTAGGTCGTGGGGTCGCTGTTCCGCAGCATCGAGCGCCCAACCCATCACGGCTTCTTCAGACTGGCAAGCTCTCAATGCTACAGAGGGACCTCGATATATTATCCTGATATGGCGCATTCATGTATCTCTTAATTTTCTGGCTCGTTCGGAGCATCACAGTGCTTTACGTTTGCAATATCATTGCTCAGGCTTTCCAAGGGCAGGTCTCACCAAATCTTTATACGCAGCGAAACCGTTTCGTGTTCCTTTTCCAGAGATCTGTTGCCAATACAGTGCATAGATTCACACGTGGAGACAGTGGTTGTTCGTGGGTTTTCGAAGTGACGGGGCTCTTTTCGTGGATCTGAGAACAAGTACACGCGCACATCTGTGTCTCTGATCCCTGTTGTAGAATGCAACGCCGGTAAGGGTCGATTCTTTAGCCGCGTCAACTCCTACAAAGTCCTTTTTACTAACGACGATGCTGGGCCGGGCACAGGCGTTTACTCGCAGTTGAGGTGGTCTAGTCTGCCTTCGGCAATACAGCCGGTCGTGCAGGGTCCGCGGGAGGTATTCAAGGGCGAGCGGGTAAGGTCGCCTTAAAGGATATCCAATGGCAACCCATGAGCTAAATGACAGTCTAAGGGCCAATAAGGATCTAAAGAGCAATGGCCTGCTTACCTGATGCAGATGCACAGGGATTAGCTCCATAGTTTACACTCGAGCATCATGTATGATTCAGCTTGACCCGTGCGACTACCGTGCAACTACTGTCCATGTCGTGGCTTCATCTATCTGTTTCCATCTATCCCCAATCTTCACGAGCGCTGCAGTTCCCATAGTCACTCATTCACATCTCCAGCACTGTAAATGATTGAGACTCTAGTGTTTACTTCCAGACACATCAACTTTCGCCAATATGTCTACCGAAGCAGCCGCGACCATTGTGTTCGGTCTACTCCAACTTGGCGTCGGCCTCGCCGCGCTATGGTATCAACGTCGGGCTGGTCAGGGACAAAGTAAGCTTCAACTGAAAGCAAGCATTTCGCATTGCAGAATTAGAGCTGACATACTACTAGGACTTCGATTAGAGGGATACATACGCACTGATTAAAGCCACGTCGACCACGGCAGCATCTCGATTACAACGAACGCATCGCCTACAAGTGCACTCCTCGCAGGTTCGATATACAGGAGGACGTTGTGAATTGTTTAGATGTGGTTGGACAATGCGTATACTACGCAGACACAATACGGCGTATACACTGCAACTGGTGTGTATACAAAGTGGGGCGCAGATCATCACGACTTCTTGCTGCATACAAGCATCCGACGCATTTGGTTTTAAAGCGAACAATTTTATTTTTTTTCATAGCCTGTGTTTCAGCCTCTCCAGTATGTTCTTCGCAATGCCTTACTCATTGTGTATTTGCAACGTCACTAGATCCATCCAACTCAATCAGCCACAAGACAATGCACAATTGCAGCAATGCTAGTATTTCCTCTACCAAATCCTCGTCAATTTTATTTTAGAACAAATCTGTCATCGCACCGTGACTCGCATCGCCCACCAACCTCGCATACTTCGCCAACACACCCCTCGTGACCGGCATACTCGGCGCCTTCCACTCCTTCAGCCTCTCTGCAATCTCCTCATCACTAACATGCATATCAATGCGATGCTTCTCAGCATCGATCGTGATCACATCGCCCGTCCTGACCACCGCAATGGGCCCACCCACCGCCGCCTCGGGACACATGTGGCCGACGATAAACCCGTGACTTGCACCGCTGTAACGACCATCAGTGATAAGCGCAACATTGGTGAGTTTGGCGCCCATGATAGCAGCCGAGGCCTTAAGCTGTTCGGGCATTCCTGGGCCACCCTTGGGGCCCTCGTAGCGGACGACGACGACCACGTTCTCGCCATGTGGGATCTCGCCGCGGTTCATGGCGGCGTCGAGCTCGTGCTCTTTGTTGAAGACGATGGCTTTGCCTGTGAAGCTGAGGCCTTCCTTGCCAGTGATCTTGGCGACAGCGCCGGCGGGCGCGAGATTGCCGCGCAGGATCTCGATGTGGCCGGTGGGCTTGATAGGGTTACTGAGCGGGCGGATGAGGACCTGGTCTTGCGGGAGAGATGGGTAGGGCTCGACGTTCTCGGCGAGCGTCTTGCCTGTGACTGTGGGAATGCTGCCGTCCAGCAAGTTGGCGGCAATCAGGAGCTTCATGACGGCTGGCATGCCACCAATGTCGAAGAGGTCAGCTGCCATGAATTGACCTGAGGGTGCGAGATCAGCGAGGAAGGGAATCTTGTTGCTGACACGCTGGAAGTCATCGATTGTAAGAGGGACGCCTGCAGTGCCGGCCATGGCGAGTAGATGCAGTACTGCGTTAGTTGAGCCACCCAGTACCATCATCATGACGAGAGCGTTCTCGAAGGACGCTTTCGTGAGCAGCTTCCGCGGTGTAATGTTCTTCTCCATGCACACGCGGATCGCGGCGGCAGCTTTGGCGCATTCACGCATCTTAGCCGGGGATTCGGCCGGGGTGGTGGAGGAGTTGGGGAGGGTGAGACCCATAGCTTTGCAAAGTCAGCATACAATTCCGGGTTGCAAAATCCTGCTCCTTACCTTCAATAGATGTAGACATGGTGTTTGCCGTATACATGCCACCACACGCGCCAGCTCCGGGACATGCGTTCCTCTCGATGTCCTCCATGATCTCATCCGGCGAGAACTTGCCGGGCTCTGCGCTGTCGAGGCTCTTGTAGATGTATGCGCCATGCTTCTCGTAGCAGGTCGAGATGTTGATGGGCCTTCGCAGTGTCTCGGAGTAGCCGGGCATGATAGACCCGCCGTACACCATGATCGAGGGCCTGTTGTGGCGGGCAAATGCCATAATCACACCAGGCATGTTCTTGTCGCAACCGGGCAGCGCAATGCAGGCATCGTGGTGCTGTGCGCATGTGACGGTTTCGATACTGTCTGCGATGATCTCGCGGGTCTGGAGGGAGAATCGCATGCCTGGCCTTGTCAGCTATGGAGATCATGCTGGATGCGTATATCACTGACCTTCTCCGCCCATTGTGATGCCGTCCGACACGCCCACTGTGTTATATTGCCATGCGAGCATGTTGTCCTGCTCAATGTGCTTCTTGATCTCCTTGCCTAGTCCAAGCACTACCAATTGTTAGCTGCTGCATGGTCGCCCCCACGTGGATATGAGGCTCTGTCCGGGGGGCTGTAGGCGCGTGCCATGATTGGGCGTGTCTGTTCAAAAACGTCGACTTACAGTGCGTGCTGCATGACAGTCAGTAACATGACGCCACTTTCGTGGGGGAAAACTCACTTGCAAGGGTTGCCCTCCCACCACACACTGGCAATACCAACTTGCGGGTAGTTCTTCATAGCTTCCTTGTTGGGCACACCGGCGGCGTACAGCATAGCCTGTACAGAACTCATGTCAGCCACTGTCAACCCCGCCTATACGCATTGTGTTTACCTGAGCGCCGGGAAAGTTGTGGCCCGTTGTCAGGGTCGATGACCACCTGTTCAGCGCTGGTGTGCCATCCTCCTTCTTTGCGCCCTCAGGGAGGTGTGGGAAGCTGAGGAAGCGTGGCTCCTCTGGCTCACGCTGCTTCTCGAGGTTCCTGGGATCCATTCTGGGCGTGGGACAGTCGAGTAGCTGTCGGTGCGTGCTTGATGAGGTTCGATTGGTAGTGTCACTGGTGAGTCCTCTCCAAGTAGTATGGGGGCACAATTGATCAAGTCAGGCAAGGAAAGAGAGGCTGGCTTGGATTAGATACGATAGCTCTACAAGTACCGACCCCAGCTAGCCGCTCCTCAGCCAGGGCGCATCGGAAGCAGGTCGGTAATGCCTGAGCTAGCTTCATGAAGCATGCCGACAGTTCAAAGAAGTCCCAAGTGGGGCTGTTCTGATGTCGTCGTTGACCAAGCTCCCAGAAAGAGGGGTGACGAGGGGCCTCCGAGAACAACACGCTACGTGGGCTCTAGTCTGTGGAGAAGAGCCAATGCGAGATAACGCGTTGCAAGCCAGATCGTTGGCCATTGGAGAGGGCGGAGACCTAGCGTGTGCTGCGGTGCTGGCGCTGCGACGGTGCAAAATTATTTCGCGGAACCGCTGAGCCCTCCGACATGCAGGCGTCGGTGAGAAAACCGGGGGTTAACTGCATCGCGATAGCGTCAACGGCCGAAGGCGCACGATGCAGCAAGTGTTGTCGACGCCGTGTAACGAGGGAGCATTCGAGACTGGGTTGGAGCCACAGCCATGACTGTTCCCAATTTCTGTCAGGCCAAAGCATGTGCTTCTGTTCGCCATGCGATTGCTGCAAGGACAATCAATGAATATGAGGCGTCATCCAAGCAGCCTCGTGGATGCATGCAGGCATCGTATAACCGGGCGAGATGCAGTAGCTCATCCGACTGGTATGGTAGGGCTGTTGTCTTGCGCGTGACTAACAAGGATTCAGCCACGTGATAAGCAGCGATACTTCAACCCACCTGCAGGATGCGTGCACACCGACACAAGGCCATATCTCGTTTCGAGGCTCTCATTCGGACGGTCGTCTGTCGCTCTCGATCCCTGCTGGTGGATGTTCATCGCCGGTTTGAGGATGGTGACAGCACGGTAACAAGAACAGCGATCGAGCAGCTCTCGCCCCTTAGTAACCAAGCACATCGACAGCGCTGAGAGACGTTCGAGGAAGGTTTCCAGAATTCGATTGCGATGCGGATGTGGCTTCTATCAACGGTTCTTGCTCAGCCCTGTCGTGGGCGCTGGCCGTGCGGGCCGCCTAAACCACTAGAATGACGCAACCCTCATTTTTATCACCACAATCTCTCGATGCGCCTGCCAATCGCGACTGACTCACCTGCGCCATCAATCACCACTGGTCCTGCCTGCACGTCGCTGTGGATTGCGCGACACTGCGCCCGTCTGTCTCTACCCGCTGGCGTCCAACGCTCTCTGTCGTCTCATCAAAATGCGCCCATCTCGCGTTGCACTGATCGCTCGATTCCAGATTAGCTTCCCCTGCTCGTAACAGCAAATCCTCTGTGACCCCAACGTGCGCCAGCTGCAGCAGAAGAGACGTTCCCAGGAAGTGGCCTCTGACCTGCGGTGCAGCGCACCGTGTTCGCACTTCCAACTTCGATTGGTTGCGCAGCGTGCGAGGATCCGCGCATCAAACTCCTGAAAGCCGGTACCCTCACGCCCCGTTGAACACATATTCAGCCCGGGAGCACGCGATTAGCCATGGAGCCTCATTCGCGATCCCTTTCGTCTCAGACTGGCACGTTGCGCCTTCCACAGGCTCTCGTCCTGCTGCTGAGGTCCGCTTTGGCCCAGCCGGCCAATGATCAGGGCACACAAGGTCTCGCCGACCTTACCCTCTGGGACACTATAAGACTTTCCATTTACCGCCTGATCCTTCTCATCAACCCCTTCGTGGACCGAGGCAACTTTGTCACTTCAGCTATCGTGGGCATGGTCAAGTTGACGGCGCTGTGCGGCTCTGCTTACTGGGTGTGGGATCGGCAAAGCAAGAAGGGGGAGATCGCTCCGTCCATCAACTCCCAGCACGCGGAAGACGCCACTGAGGGTAAGAAAGCTCCGTATGATCTGCAGCACGTGTTTCGGCTGTAACAGCTATGCTCTGGTCAGACTAGAGGACTGACTGTAGTAGATGATGCCGCCACTAACGATCCGGGACTTTTGAAGAAGTACTCCACCGTCCAATCGTATACAGTGCCGTCTACAGACACGAGATACCCTGCTGTTCGCACTTTCTATAGACCGCACCCACAGGAGGGTAAGTTTCCGAGGACGCCTAGCCCAGTGCCTTTGCTGGTGTTCATCCATGGACTTGGTGGGACTATTGCGCAGTTCCACCCCATCTTGCTGAGTTTGTCCAATCTTGCGTCATGTCTGGCCATAGATCTTCCTGGATGTGGTTTGTCTTCGTTCGATCCCAAGCTTGCTTCGGCATACACAACGGATGCGCTAGTTCGGCTTCTCGCGGTCGTTATCGAGCAGCATCGTGCCAAGGATGAAGGTCAGACGGTCGTCTTGATCGGCCACAGTATGGGCTGTTCTCTTGCCGCGCTTCTGGCATCGCCAACCTCGCCTCATGCTGCTCTGCTCTCTCAGCACGTCAGTGGGCTGGTTGCTATCTGTCCCAAAGCAGACCCTCCGACCGAGCACCAGACTAAACTGCTACGTCGGGTCTCTTCAGTCCCTGCGGTTTTGTTCGATTTGTACAGGAAGTGGGATCGTCGAGGTGGGATGAACAGCGCAAGCGTACTTCGCATGGCTGGGCCAAATGCTGAGGAGGACACCAAGAGACTGCAGCTACGATTCAACAAGCAAAGTCGTACCAATGTATGGCAGCGCATGGCATTGGGCATGTGTCCAGACTACACGATCAGCCCTCCAAGTGGCGGTCTTCCCGGCCGTCAGACATGGGAAGGTCTTCAGATACCCGTCTTCCTTACTGCGGGCGAGGCCGACCTAGTTACACCGGCAGATAACGTCAAGCGTATCGTTGAGTTCCTTGGACGAGACGCGGCTGCCATGGAGCCGCCCAGTGAGAAGGCTAGTCTCCCCATCGCAGCAGCACCATTCGACCCTGCGGTAGTCGATCCCAGCCTGGCAGAGCGCAAGCACCAAGACTCGGGCATCGACGCCAACGACATACCCAAATTCGACGACGAGACAAAAGCACCCAGCACGACCGCTGCCTCAACCACCAACAGCATCAGCCTGCTCGAAACCGAGGGCAGCGTAGTAATCTCCAACCCACCACCTGACTCCCCCACATCCGCACCAACCTCCACCAACCCTTCCCCTCACCCCCGCCGCCTCGTCGTCAAAACCGCCATCTTGCCCACCCCAGCCGCGCACTCCATGCTCTTCGCCCCCTCCACCTCCCGCATCCTGTCCGGCCTGATCGGCAGCTTCCTAGCCGACCACATCGACCCACGCCTCTCGCTCGCCTGGCAACTTCAGTACCTCTCCACCGAAGGCAAATGGGACGTCAAGAACCTGCTGAAATGGCAAGCCGTCGCCCCGGTCTCCTTCCCGATCGCCAACACCTTCCGCGCGATGAAAACCCTGCGCGAAGTCGACCCCTCTCACGCCCCCAAGATCCTCGCTCAAGAGTGGAAAGACCGCATCTGCGCCGTCATTGACATCAGCCACGACGCGCCCGTGTACGACCCCGCAGGCCTCGAAGCAGGCGGGATCCTGTACTTCAAATTCCCAACTGTGTCAAAGCAGCCCCCGCTGCGCGCAGAGGTGCGCGCCTTCATAGAGCTGGTGGACCGCGTGCAAGGTCTTGCAAAGGAGCAGGGCCGCAAGGGACTCGTCGCCGTGCACTGCCATTACGGATTCAACCGCACGGGTTTCTTCCTCGTGAGTTATCTGGTCGAGAAGCTGGGCTGGAAACTGCCAGATGCGATTGAGGCGTTTGGCAAGGCGAGACCGCCGGGTATCAGGCATAGCCATTTTGTGGACGAGTTGCATGTGAGGTATTGTGATGGGTTAGGGAGGGCGCCCACGATGTAGGCGTTTTTGTAACAGGGAATGCGGTTTCTGTACAGTATTATTTTTATTTCTTTGAGGTTGAGGTCCTTTCGGGTGGTATCTGCATTTATAGCGATGCGTTTGGCGTTGGTTTGGGATCGGGGGGGATTGGGTCAGTAGATGGAGGAAATGAGAGGTTCAGACCTAGATTCTGTGGGAATACATTACATTCATCCTCTTTTTTTTCCGTTGGGGGGTTGCGTCAATATTTTCTCAAGGATCGTCGTGTGCAATGCTTGCGTGCCCTGCGTGTGCGCGGTGCGGTGCGGGCGTAAAGGTGTCGCTCCAGCGACCTGTCGTGTGCATTTTGTACATTATACCTCCTTGGGGAGATAGCCATGGATGCACCCAGGCGATTCCCGGGATTCGACGTGTTTTGTTTGAGGCGCTGTGTTGTGGTGATTTTTCAACGTGGAAGATGGTGGTGGGTTTTAGGGAGAAAGCAGATGCTCGCCATTGCGAAGTTCACCAGTATCCTAATGCTCACGAAATACACCACGCCCTGTCAAGTCTGGATATCCTTTTGATATCGTTAATCATCTATGTAGCTGTCTGAAGAGTTACAAGTTTAACAAATCTGTGCCAATCTGCCTTGAAGATCTTTGATCAAAGCGCTGCCTCTTGAATATCTTGCACGCCCCGTGACCACTCAGGGCGCTGTAACCGCATGGACTTTGCACTGCAACAAGACAAAGAAGGTATGGCGTAGTCATTTCCATTTGCAAATACATGCATCACATATCTATCCATCTCTCAAAATCACAAACGCCTCGCTATGCCTCATGGGTATCGTAAACTGCAGCAGCACCTCCCCGGCCATGGAAAACAAAAGCCCCCCCCCCCTCGCCCCATGTGTGATTTTAAAACCACGCCAAACTCCACAGCGCCGGCATTTGCGGCCATCTCTCCTGCCAACTCGCCAGAATCTCAGGTACCTTCTCGTCGAACCCATCCCTCGCTGCACCACCCCCAGCCTCCCACCCCGACTCCCCCTTCTCCTCCCTCTCCCTCCCCGCCGCCTCGTTCAAGCTCAACGCCAAATCCAGAATCGCCTTTCCACCCACCAGCGCCTCCTCATGATTATCCCGGATATCAACGTTGAACACGTGCACCGGCCTATTCAGCTTGCCGCCCTTGTTGTGCAGATCCTCCAGCACAGCGTCAAAGCACCGTTCTTCGCATGTGATGACGACGTCCGCGACGCCGGCTTCGGTGCCGGAAAACCCCTTGTCGCCCTCGTGCTCCAGGCGCGGTTTCCCGGGCACCCAGTCTTGGAAGCGCTCGGGGAAGCCTTTGATGTTGAGGTTGCGGCCCAGCATGTTGAGCAGGCCGTTGTGGGTGTACAGCGCGGTGTTTTGGGCGGCGAGTTCGTCGTGGATGGCGCGGTAGGTGGTGCTGTTGAAGTGGTAGACGTTGGGTTGGGTGATTGTGGGACCCGGGAGGCGCACGAGTGAGCCGGTGCCGAAGGAGATGGTGGGGAGGTTGGCGGAGGCGAGTTGCAGGTGCGCTTCCATGGAGCTGAGGGGGCGTTAGTCGTGGGTCATGGGTTGGACGAGCTTGACTGCAGCAGTGGGTGATGACGTACCGGTTCTGGTTGCTGGCGCAGACGGTGCAGAACTTCAGTTTGAAGGTGTCGTCAGGCACGGCGGCGGGATTGGCGGGCGAGGGAGAGGCCGTCGATGCGTCGCGCGTGCCGTCGAGAGGCTCCATTGGCGGCGGAGGCGGTGGTGGAGGTGCAGGCTGAGGTGTGGCCTGCTGCGGCGCTTGACGGCCGCGTAGGCGTGGGTCAGACATGGTGATGGTGGGACACGAGCAGTACACGAGCGCTTTGTGAGGGGTATACGGGCGGTATACGGATAATGGTGGACGAGGCACGTGAGTTGGGAGTCAAGGTGTTCAAGGACAGGGCACGGCACGGCACGGCACGCAAGCTACACGTGAAGGAACCGTGGACGCGACGGGCGGGACACGTGACTGTCGCCGGAGTCCGTTGCCGTCGTTGCGGCGGTTCGAGCTCGAATTTGAGTCTGCAAATTTTCTTCACGCTGTTAGCGATGCTCTTGCAACAGAAAAGATGCAGCAAACACAGCTTAGAATGCGTGTATCAGAATTTTCAGTGTGCGTATTATTTGAGTCTTCAACGGCTAATGCCTAGGACAGCTCCAATAATAGTATTCATCATCACAGCAACAAGCTATCTACGCATTGTGGTACTTACAGAGAGAGACACGACGCTGCTGACGATGCATGAATCGACAGCTGACGCGGTGATGACGCTGGGCGCTGTGTGTTATGAGTATGGAGTGCGTGTCGAAGGAAGACGTGCATGGACGTGGTTTTTGAAGGTCGCTAGTCTGCTCGCTAAGGGCTGCTAGTGCAGGGCATCAGCATTGTTGATCTAAGACATCGAGTCTGAGGAACGACACACGGCGCCCTGCCAACGCTTACAACACATTAGACACTTGTGAAGGATACAACAATGGCAAAAAAACTACTTTCATAGATCTCATGATAACAGTATCACTTATAAAGAGCCGTGCATTTGTTTGAATCACGCCAATCAGAACTGAAGCCCTCCCGTGAAATCAAGTATCTCTCCCGACTTGGTGAGGTGCTGTACATGCATGGGAGGATGGATGGTGTGCTCGACCGAGGCTGCGTGGTTGCTATGGCGTCGGTCGCCGACTGCTGGTCCGCTCGACCAGAGGCAGAGATTGCATTGCAATCCTCGCGTGAACGCAGGCGTCTCGATGGGGTCAAGACATGGCGCTCATCTCTGCCGTCTGCGCGTACACGGCCGACGAGCCGCGGAGCAGCGAGGGCAGTCCCAGGCATAGAGGTACAATATGCGGTCGGTAAACAGTGACAACACGCGTCAAGACTGCTTTCCAGTATGACGACCGACATGACATTATGCACGCGGGCCTCGTGACGGGCTATTCGCAACGGTGCGCAGGGAAGGACCTCGATGGCAGCGGACGAGCCCTTCGCCGTTTGCAGCTAGCCTTCACTCTTCTGAAACGGGCACGTGAGAACTAATCCAAAGCCGTTCAGGCCTCACGGCCAGGCGGTTTGTGGTCGAGGGCAGAGCCGCCCGGTCAGACGCAGCCCCTCGTCCCAGCCGTGGAGTGTCTTTACGAGCCGTCCAGCACTGCATCCATCTTGACGGAGCCTCACGCAGCACCGAGAGCGCCGTTCCCTCGAGGCCCGCGACTGACAGACGCCCGATTGCACCGTTTCAAGACCCCCGCCGCACGCTATTTTTGGCGCAGCGCGCATCGATTCCAGTGCACTGCACAACCACCACGGCGGGCACAGCAACCGCACCACGACCGCCCAAACACCGTCTCTCCACTGCCCTGCCCTCCTCACCACGCCGCCGCCATTGCACTTGGAGCAGCGCCCGCGCCCGCGCCCGCCTCAGGCCGCGCCTCAGTCCCAGCACCAGCCCGCTGCCTCTGCCTCTGCCTCTGCGCCCGCCCGGCCTTGCACGCGGCCTCGCACCCTGCGCCCGCCCTGCCAGAGGCCTGGCTTGAACTGGGCAGTCCACGGGTAAGTCCTCGTCTTAGCGCCAGGCCTGCTCCCCGCAGCCGCAGCCTGCACAGCACCTGCACCAACAGCGAGAGCCTTCCGCCGCAGCCTGCACTGCGCTGCACTCGCACCCCGGCGACGGCGCTTGCAGAGACGCCCGCAGCCGCCGTGGAGACATTGGGCTGGTTGCGCCGCGATACACGCTGGGCCTCCCCCATAAAACCACAGTACAATCACGGCCGGCACATACAAACACGGCCAAGAACACCGCTGACCGCTGACCTCGCAGCCCCTCCTCCCCAGGCAGGCCTCCTCCCAGGCAGGCTACCGCGCATGACCGCCCCCGCGCCCACTTCCGCGCCCGCGCCCGCCGGACAGCAACCGCCTGACGACATCGCCGAGGGCTTCGAGGTTCGAGGGCGCAAGAGCCAGCGCCCGCAGCCGCGCCAGAGCCACAGCGCCGCCGACATGGCAGCAGACGTCCTGTCGCTGTCCCACCGCGGCGGAGAGGCCTCGTCGGCGGGCTACCTGGGCTCCAACCGCACCTCGCTGCCGCCGCTGGTCACCTCCCCGCCCTCGCACGCAAAGCTGGAGCGCGCCGCCTCGTACTCCAACAAGCGCATGTCCACTATGTCGACCTTCTCCACCTCGTCCAACACACCGCAGCCCGCCCCGCGCTCGCGGCCACAGTCGGTCGCCTTCCCCGCCTTCCACTCGAGCCTGCCCTACGCCCTGGTCCGCGACTTCGCATACGAGCCCGAGCACCCGCTGTACTACGGCCCTCTGCCCCAGGAGCACCGCTCTGGTGCCTCGACGCCCGCGAGCGAGGTCAGCCGCAGGCTCTCCGACCCGCCGCCCGTCGCCTGGCGCACCGACCGCGGCTCGAGAGCCTCTGGGCCGCAGCATCTGGGCCTGGGCGAGCAGCTGCCCATGACAGCCTTCGGCGACGGCCCACCGTACAGCGAAGACGAGGACCTTGCCAGCCCCGTCGTCACGAGCCACCACAGCGCGCGCCACAAGAAGCAGAAGTCGAACCAGGTCGACTTTGATCAGACGAGGGGGCGGCGGGGTCCTGAGGAGCACCGACGCAGCTCTGTCACCGGTGTCAATGGGGAAGGGAGCTACTATCCCAGCCACGTCAACGATGCTGCCAATGGCATTGGAGGTGAGTACATCACCTACCCGCCAAGCTCGTCAGCGAACCTCGACGTGCCAGAGGGCGAGGGCGCCTCACGGCGAGACTCGCACTTCGCCGCCATATTGCCCCAGCGCTCGTACGCCCACGAGGAAGGGCCGCCATACGACTCGGACGAGGAAATGTCAGAGCCCGGTGACGGCGACTACATCCAGGACGACAACCGGTTTTCTCGCGACTACCAGTTCACCATTGCGTCGCCGGACGAGGAGATGCACGGCAAGGCAGTGGCGCTGTTTGACTTTGCGCGCGAGAACGACAATGAGCTGCCGCTCGTCGAGGGACAGGTCATATTGGTGTCGTACAGGCATGGACAAGGCTGGCTGGTAGCGCAGGACCCCAAGACGGGGGAGAGTGGATTGGTACCAGAGGAGTACGTGCGTCTGCTGCGTGATATTGAAGGAGGCTGGAACGGCCTCATGAATGGCGCTGTACAGGCACAGGAAGCCAACCATGGACTGGACAGTCTGCTCAGCCCCTTGTCAGCCGGGCCAGAGGCCAAAACGCCCACACAGGCCGACCACGCCTCGTACACGCCTGTCATCTCTACATTCTCCACAAGTCACAAGGACTTGGAGCCGTACCCCAAAGACCGCCTCGCCACGCCTACGAACCCTGAGGGAGGAAGTTTTGGCAAGCCAAGGGAAGGCGGTCCGATGGAAGGCGTCGAGACGACACCTGAACCCCAGTCCAAGCCGCAAAATTCATGACCCGCAAGGCACGCATACAGATACGCACCTTCACGACATTCGCTTCGCCTCCATGTCTTAAACCAAGCCACCATTTTTTGCGCCTCCTGCCTTGCACTGCCTTGCCTTGCATTTACTTGGCGTCACCTTGAGCTAGCATGTTGTTTCTCTAAGTACACAGTACGCTGTCGTTACAGAGACAATACTCATTATTCCCCCATGTGTCTCTCTTCCAAACTACGCATGGACTGGACGGTTCTGCATTTTTATTTTCTGCGAGCACGACAATTCAACATTTTTTGTAGTTGTACTGGCTAGCTTTTCCCGTTGTTGTTGCTATTCTTCTTCTATGATGCCGTTCGCACGCACCTCTATATTCTTTTTTGCTTATGTTATGACGGCTTTTCCGGCGCTTGGGATGGGCCGGAGCGATGATGATGAGCGATGGATGGATGGATACCTCAGTGGAAAGGATGGACAGGGAAAATGGGAGATGATGGCGGCAGGGCCATCCTCCACTTACCGTGGAACATGGTGCCGCAGCGCGAAAGTTAATATATCATATTCGAAAATCCTTCTCGTTTGGAGTGTTTACCAGGCTGATCGTCAGATCTTCGGAAAAAAGCAATATGCAGGTCTACACTATCTGAGACAACTCAACAATTCACTTTATACAAAAGCAACGTGATCAAAGAGCTGTCGCTCAGGTACCCGCAATACCCGCAATATAAACGCTTTCAGTCGCGAACCGCGTCGGTTATCTTTATTGAAAGTATCTGCCGGATCGTTCGAGAGACTTGCTACACTGGGAAATGGAGGAAGGTGAAGCAGCATCCGACCCCACTTGACTGCAACAATCCCATTGTAAAGCACACCGCAAATGTTCCGCCCAGCTCGCCCTTGCATCGAAAACCTTATATCCGGTCCGCGAGTATGTCACTCATGTCACGCACGCGAGAAGGTGACCGCATTTGCTACGCAGTGGCGAAGGTTGTCTGTTATCGGTGCCATCGAAGCAACCCCTCCTTCCAAGCTCAGCTCAGCTCAATTCTATCAACGATTGGCGATGCTTCCCTTTGCATCAAAGAACTCCCGCGTGTGATATGAAGCTGAGCAAGCGAGTTGCTCGAGCTGATAACTGTTCATTAATCAGTCGGCGCTTCAGTACGCAGTAACTGTGTCCGGAAGCTCCGTGCGCTGGAGATATGCTCCGATAATTCCTTTGACCCCTCCATTGGCGGGAGCGCCGCCCGCACATGGGATTTGGTGAGATCGGCGGTCGTCCTGCGCGCTGCACAGCCAATTGCTGCTCGCGCATTGCGGGTAGAACCATGGGTGCGCGCTATCATGTTTGGTGACAAGACCAAGTCTTGGGACTGGGAGAGAGCCCCGTTCGGTTCTGGCTCGGCCGGACGTAGCAGGTCCAGAATTGTGGCCCTCTATAATATACCTAGCATGACGCAGGGCCGTTGCTGGCGCAAAGAGCTGCGCTCTCCGCCAGTATCATAGACCTGTGATCGACTTCCCATGGTATGGCTCCTGGGTATAGGTTAGGCGTTGATGTGGGAGGGTAAGTGGATGTGGCGCTGTCGTACCACCACTCCGGGTTTGCTATCCCTTGGATGCGCGCTGACAGCCGCCCAGCACCTTCACTGATGTCTGCGTAATCACTCCCGACGGTGAAGCGATACGCGCAAAGGTTCCTACGAATACGACCGATCAGTCCATTGGCGTGCAAAATGGTGTCGAGCAGGTGCGCCGCATCCTGCAGGACAAGTACAGCTGGAACGGCAAATTCGAATATATCCACCATGGCACGACGACAGGCACCAACGCGGTGCTCGAGGGCAAGGGCGCAAGAGCTGGGTTGATCGTCACCAAGGGGCACAAGGACATTCTCACAGTGCGGCGAAGTCAGATATCAGGTGGCCTGGGCGCGTGGATCAACTACGTACAGCCAGAGCCTCTGGTGCCTCTGGAGCGGACCGTAGAGGCCAAGGAGCGCATACAGATCAACGGGGACGTATTCCACGAGCTGGACGAGGCCGACTTCCGAGAAAGCCTGCAGGACTTAAAGCGCCAACAGCCTCAATCCATCGCCGTGTCGCTACTGAACTCGTTCAGCAACAGGATACACGAGGAGAAAATACGCAGCATACTTGTTGACGAGTTCGGCCCAGATGTTGAGGTTGTCACATCCACCGATGTGCTGCCTGAGATACAGGAGTATGAAAGGACAGTGACAACGGCCGCGAACGCCATCGTCAAGCCTGTTGTGAAGAAGTACATGAAGAATCTCCAGAAGAAGCTGGCGAAAGACACCGATACCCTCCGCATTCTCAAGTCAGATGGCGATCTGACGACAGTGGACCTCGCAGGCGAGACGCCTGTGCACATCTTGATGAGCGGCCCGGCTGGCGGTGTCAAGGCCGTTTCGCATCTGGTGGCTCGCAATACTCCTTATAAAAACCTCATCACCTTCGATATGGGCGGCACGAGTACAGACTGTGCCCTCCTGTCTGGTAGCGAGGCCATTATCCGGCGTGAGACTGAAGTCGGACCGCTGACGGTACGAGCACCATCTGTCGATGTCAAGACCGTAGGCGCTGGCGGTGGATCGATAGCCATCTACAACGAATTCTCCAAGAACTTCCGCGTGGGCCCTGAGTCCAGTGGTGCAACACCTGGACCGGCAGCGTACGGTCAGGGAGGCACCCAAGCGACGGTAACAGATGCGAATCTGACGCTCGGCTATCTGCCTTCGAAACTGCTTGGTGGCAAGTTCGAGCTCGATGTCGCTGCGTCAGCCGCTGCTGTTGAGTCAATCGCCAAGCAGATGGGCATGGATACGATATCAGCAGCTGAAGGCATCATTGATCTTGTCAATGAATCTATGCATGGCGCTTTGCGGCTTGTCTCGGTTGAGCAAGGCTACGATCCTCGGGACTTCGCACTTGTCGCGTTGGGTGGAGCAGGACCTATGCATGGAAACTCGCTGGGGAAACTGCTAGGCTCGTGGCCAGTCATCGTGCCACCAAGTCCTGGTGTACTGTGCGCTCAGGGTGACGCTATCACTAAGATGTCTCACGAGACTAGCCGCACGTACATCAAAGTCTTTGCTGATATTGAGCCCGAGGATCTTACAAAGACTCTTGGTGATCTTAAAGATAGCTGTGTGCAGACGATGAAAGAATCTCTCGCAGACGAACAGGCGGCTTTGAGAATTGTCTATCAATCCGATATGCGGTATCAAGGTCAGGCTATGACACTGACGGTGGACTTCAGCGAGGATGACGCGAAAGACACTGCACACCTTCTCGAACATCTGCGCGCTCGATTTAACGAGGCACACGAACATCAATTCGCTTTCTCACACACGAACGTCGAGCTTGAGATCATGCGGCTTCGCGTCAGGGTCGTTGACGCATCTGATGAAGTAGCAATCAAACCCATTGAGAAGGCAGAGACATCGACGCCATCTGGAGACGCAATCATCGCCAAAAAAACCATTGTGTACGAAGGGGAAAAGGTCGAAGCTTTGTTTTGGGATCGAACAAAGGTAACCAAGGCGGGCATCAAGATCCCTGGACCAGCTGTTGTCACGGAGATGGATTCGAACACGCTGATTCTACCTGGGCACTTTGGCGAGATAGACGCTATGGGGAACATACTGATCTGGCCCGAAACGAGACAAGCTCGAGAGCAGAAGACCCATACCAAGGAGTCGGCAGAGAAGCTTGTGCATGAGCAACCCCTCCTGGCCACCCTCGTCGGCTCCGCCCTCGCCTCGATCCGCCGCGAGATGGACACCCTCATGCTACGATGCGCCATGAGTCCCGCCATCCGCGAGCAGCAAGACGAATTCAACGTCATCACCAACACGCGCGGGCAGATGCTTGTGGGTCAATTTGGCAGCTTCATCCAGCAGTTTCTGGACGGCTGGAGCGGCACTATCGAGGAAGGCGACGTCTTCGTCACCAACGACGTGTACCAGATCGATGGCGCTGTGTCGCATCTCAATGATGTAATTGTTCTACTGCCCATCCACCACAACCATCGCCTCGTTGGGTGGGCCGCGAACTTCGGCCATCTCACCGATGTGCAGGGCAAAGTCCCCGGCTCGATGAGCATTAACGCAAGCACCATCTACGAAGACGGTATGCAGATCCCCATTGTCAAGCTCTACTCTCAGGGCATCTACAACGAAGCCCTCGCCACCGTCCTCTTCCGCAACTCCCGCATGCCCAGCTGGTTCCAGTCCGACCTGACCGCGCTCGTCACCTCCTGCCGCACCGCGGCCTCGCGCGTCAACGAACTCTGCACCCGGTACGGCGTGGAAGTGTACGAAGCCGCCACGGACTACCTCCTCGCCCAAAACTACACAGCCATCAAAACCATCATCGACACGAAAATCGGCGCCGAGACATCGCGCTTCACCGACTTCATCGACGACGACGGCCAAGGTATCGGACCCTACGCCATATCCTGCAGCATGCACAAAGAGGACTCGAAGCTCGTGTTCGACTGGGACGGCACATCTCCACAGTCCAACAGCTCCATGAACTTCTACCTCAGCAAGACCATGTTCAAGATCTTCATCGGCTACTACCTCCTGGCCATCTACGACCCCCACGTCACCGTCAACGACGGCTTCCACTCCCTCCTCGACATCCGCATCCCCTCCGGCACGATTCTGCGCCCTGTCCGCCCTGCAGCAGTGTCTTGTCGTACCCATCTTCTGGGCCGTGTGATGGACGTGATGCAAGCGCTGTTCGGGCAACGCAACCCGGCCTACCGCTGCGCCGCGGGCTTCTCCGACTCCCCGCACCTGTTCTACTCGGGCTTCAAGCCCTCCGGCGAGTTCTACCTGCTCTACCAAATTGGATTTGGAGGCGTGCCTGCGCGCCCGATTGGAGACGGGCCGGATTGTCACTGTTTGTTCCCGGCGATCAAGAGTATTCCGGCTGAGAATATTGAACTCTATTTCCCCGTAATCATCGAGGCGAATGAGGCGCTTGCGGATTCGGGCGGCCCAGGGTACTACAGAGGTGGAAATGCGCAGAGGACGCTGTACAGGTGGTTGTGCGAGGGGGATGTGAGTATCCATGATGACCGGTGGTTGGTAAAACCGTGGGGAGTGAACGGGGGCAAGCCTGGGTCGCGGTCCAAGAAGATCATCTATCGCAACAACAGCTACGGCACGGAGAAGCAGGACGAGAACAGGCAGCTGGTGCATAGCAAGATGGATTATCTGCACGTCTATCCTGGTAAGTCTCCTCCTCCTACCCCCTCCCCTTCCGCAGAACGATGGAAACTAATGCCTGGTCCATAGGCGACGTCCTCGAATGGATAACCTGGGGCGGCGGCGGCCTAGGCGACCCCCTGACCCGCCCCGCCGAAATCGTCGCAAAAGAAGTACACCGTCGCCTTGTCACCTTCGCCGGCGCACGCACTAACTACGGCGTCGTTGTGAATGCCGATTTTACTGTCGACGAACCCGCCACCTTGGCTCTTCGTAAGGAGATGAGCGAGCAGAATGCTAGCGAGAAGAAGAAGCTGCTTAATGGTAGTACAAACGGTAGCGAGGGTGGTGCTGCTGTCGGGTACGATCGTGGCGGCAGCATGAGCGAGCTGATTGCACGCGCGAAACAGGAAACAGGGCTTGATGCCCCGACGCCCCAGTGGGAGAGGGATCCATATGGTCCGCATACGGGCCTGCCGTATGTCAAGGAGTGGTATCGGAGGATGAGGGAGGAGGGGTTGGGGGTTTGGGATCGGATTTGAGGAGCAGGGAGAAAGGTGGATTGGGGCGGAGGTTGTAATTAGGCATCTATTAACTCAAGACGGGGTGTCGTGATTTACAATGTGTCTGTTCTTGTGTATCTGTGTGAGGTGTTGTGTTGCCGATGAGTCTGTTGTGTAAAATTGTGTGCGGTGTGGATGTTAGGGCTCATTCAAACAGGTGGAGAGGGCAATGGGCGGAAAGGCATGGCAGCTGGCCTGGATGGACGTCACGCGAATGCGAGGTGCTGGCTGCGTCTCATGTTGTTTTGTAGGCTGTAGACTGCTGGACTGCCTGTCTTGGTACTTTATGGGACACGACAAACTTCGAACAAGCTGTAGAGAGTCCCCAGGCTCTCTGATGGCAAGAGGGCAATGGCGTCGGAAAACTTGGGTCTGGAGGAAAGGAACACGGAAGACGAAAGGAGAACGATGCTATTTTGTCGGCGTTCATGCGTAGCCACATGGACAGAGATTATGTGACCATGCGCAGTCATTGCTGATTGGACAGCTTCCCAACGGACGTCGCTTCCACTCCTCCCCATCGCCACTTCACACTCTGGTAGACAGCCTCCACTCTCCGGACCAGAATGCCGTGCCTAATCAAAGAACCGACCATGGGAGATTCGCTCATCAGCTTATTATGGAGTCGCAGTATTGAACCAGCATCTCGCGCACGTCATCAACCATGTTTCTTTCATTCGCTCGCAGCCGCGCTCCGGACGCACGTCCTTGGCCGTCCGTGACACCCGTTTCTCAAGCGTTCTCGAGTATTGGAAGATGCAAGCCAGACTCGATCGAGGCTGTTGTCCCGCGCACTATTGGAGGAAAATCAGTCGTTTCATGTTCGAAACTTCAATGACCCCTGGAGGAACTTCGGCGTCGCGCTGCCTGTTCCTGGCGCCGGCCCCGCTGGGTCTAGCGAGCTTACGTGCGCGGCCCGACCGTTGTGCTGGCACTCTGTGGTCTGGGTCGTGGTGGAGAGCTAGCTTGGTCGACGACTTCGCGGGCTGTGAGGCGGTGGTAGGTAATAGGGGATGCGTTGGCGGAGATGAAATGTGGTCTCCGGTTCTCTGCTTATCATGTTTGCTGCGACTGTTTCGATGGGTTTGCAGTCAACAACGATGCATGAAATGTCTTGCATGAACAAACACCTTGTCTGCCTGTCACATCACGTCAACGCGCCCAGCACGATCGAGAAACGAGGCGTTTGGCAGGTCGCCCCACTTCATGCGGCGCTCTTGGCACAGCATCTCACAGAAACAACCAATTTCTTGGCGGGCGTCAGTTCCCGCCAGGCAAGATTACCCAGGAGCTTTGGGATGCGGTTTCACACGCTCGCTAGACCCGCTTTCCGAGCACGAGAACCACATCATGCCGGCCATCTTCGAGCCTTTGGCCAGGAACCAGGCGTAGTCGGTGTACTGGCCTGAGTAGTTGATGTCATGCCATGCGAACGAGTCCCGAGGTTTCGTTTTGACGCCTGGCGTGCAGACACGGGGCGCTCTTGGGTCCCCTCAATGTCGCTTGTAGACCTCAAAACGGTGCTGCCGGATGGAGCCTCAGGGATGATGGGGTGGGTATCTGGTGTGTTGTGCGCGCGGCATGAATCAGTGCGTGCTGGGCTCTCATCTTGGATGGCTCAGAGGCTGCAATATAAGGTCAGAGGAGTGCTCGAACACCAGACTCCATCGCTACTGTTCAGTACCTTCTCTTCCCACCTACATTCATTCATTCTCTCGTTCGCAGTCCGCTAGCCGGCTCCACATTCTTTTCAGAACTTTCCATCGTTTGTAACGACAGTCTTCAACACTCTCACCCATTCTCCCAACCCCTTCCAAAACCACTACCATGCTTTCCAAGATCGCTACCGTCGCCGCCTTTGCCGCTGGCGCTCTTGCCCACGGCTCCGTCAACGGCGTCACCATCGACGGCAAGTTCGAGCAGGGCTTCCTCCTCGACTACTACTACAACCAGGCCAGCGCCCCCGACCACATGGGCTGGTACGCCGAGAACCTGGACAACGGCTTCGTTGAGCCCAACTCCTTCGGCGAGGCCGACATCATCTGCCACAAGGCCGGTTCCCCCAAGGGATCCTCCGACTCCATGGCCAAGGTCGCAGCCGGCGGTACCGTCGAGTTCCACTGGAACACCTGGCCCGAGTCCCACGTCGGCCCCGTCATCACCTACGTTGCTCCCTACGAGGGCGACGTGACCTCGGTCGACAAGACCTCGCTCAAGTGGACCAAGATCGATGCTGCCGGCTACGAGAACGGCGAGTGGGCCGCCGTCAAGATGATCGGCCAGAACAACACATGGCCCGTCACCGTCCCCGAGTCGCTCGCCGCCGGCAAGTACGTCTTCCGCCACGAGATCATCGCCCTGCACGGCGCCTCGTCCGCCAACGGCGCCCAGGCCTACCCCCAGTGCCTCAACATCGAGGTCACTGGCTCCGGAACCGCGAAGCCCGAGGGTGTTGTCGGCACCAGCCTGTACAAGGCTGATGAGGATGGCATCATCTTCAACCCCTACGCCGCCACCATCAAGTACAACATCCCCGGCCCTGCTCTGTGGACTGGCGCCTCCGGCTCCGGCTCCGGCTCCACCCCTAAGCCCACTGCTACTTCTGCTCCTGCTGCCTCCTCCGCTGCTGCTTCCGCCACTGCTCCCGCTGCTACTTCGGTCGCTGCTGAGGCTTCGCCTGTTGCTAGCGCCACTCCTGCTCCCTCCTCTGGTGCTTCGCTCCCCAAGACTTTCACTCTTGAGACTTTCGTTGCTTGGCTCGAGGAGGCCGCTGGCTCTTCTAGCAAGGCTCGCCGTCACGCTCGCGCGCTTTTCTAGATGAGAAGTGTTGATGGATAAATGGTGTTGTTTCTTCGAGACGAGATGGGCGTTTTTGAGAGGCATCGTGATGATGACGATGGTCTTCGCTTCTTTGTGTATAAACTCTTATGATAACTTTTTGTAGCTTGAGCCTTGCAGAGACCGGATTGGTCCTGGGCGAATAGATGCTGCGCTGTTCATTCATCGGGTTTTAGTGGTTGTGATGTCTGCTTTGAGATGTGATGGAATGGAGTGAATGGTGTTTAGCACAGGCCTTATCTGAACATGCAGTCTACCTTCTAGCAGTTGCTGCAGAGTCAAGAGCTAATTGGCCAAGCATAATGGGATCTTGGGGCTTTCGCTCTTGCCCCCTTCAATAGCAGTACAGCATGCGGGCTGCCTACCTCTTGACGTACGACTGATCCACTGACGACTCTTTGGGTACATATATCTTATCAATTCCCCAGAAAGACAACGTACGCAACTTCTCTAAGCTGGTTGCATATTGTCTTGAGCTATGGCCAACTGGACCTCCATGGAAAAGATCTCTAATCTCCGTGCTGAACGGCAGATGCAAGGCAGGTAGATTGCTCAAAGCTGATGAAGTTTGCAAGGATTCGATTTGGATAACCTCAAGGAAACAGCACATACGACCACAGGGCGTTGAAAACAAGGCTTCCCGTTCGCTCAGCCCTATTTAAGCAACGTACCGGCGGATTAGTAGTTAGGTGGGTGACCACTAGCGAATACCCGCTGTTGTATGTTTTTGACTTTCCACTCTTTTTTTTTCTGCTGTTCTATCTGTCATATAGCTTTTTTGTTTGGACTAGTGGGAGAAAATGTACAAATTTTAGTGTCCATATTAAAGTGGCATTTGAGGAAACAATGTGCAAAGTCTGCTCGAAGGGGGGTATGCCAGTTCCGTGATGTCACTCTCATAGCGCGATTGTGGGATGAAATTGACAGGGACGGGTTCAAGAATCTTTGTTGATACGTAGAAGCAAGGTGTGGATATTGGAGTTGCCTTGTATACGTCTGACTTTCGATCCTAACCTATCCGTTTGCTACCATCCATCTGTATCCCCAGCCCTTCTAGTTCTCAACACGATGAGCCCATCTAACTCTTCTGCTCGCACTTCTTCCACTGCACATACACAACCTGCTTGAACTTGAGATCGGTGGAGTCGGTGGTGAGCAAGCCGGAAGCCTTGGAGTTAGTAGAGGTCAAGCGGACCTGAGAGTTGATGTTCAGCAGGTTGCCCTTGCTGCCGCAGGGCGACATGACCGTCGATGTGCTGTCGGCTTCGTCGTGCTTGAGGTAGTCGCCTGTCACGGGGCCCGTGAAGGTGTACTCTGTGCTGGACTGCGAGGCGTCAGTGTCATATTCATTTACTCTTTTGAATAAACGCTTACCTGAGGTGCCAAACCAGCAAAGTAGTACGTCGACTTCAGGGTACCAGTGATACCCTTCTCGATATTGGCATAGCCGCGGTAGTCGGCGCTCAGGATGGAGTACTGGAAGCCGCCGGGATATTGCAGCTCGAGGGTAAGCTGGCAGTTCTTGCGCTGCTCGGCGAGGGCAACGCCGGGGCCGATGGAGGCGACGTAGGAGTCGTAGATCAGGGTGACGACGCTGCGGTCGTCGGAGAGAATGGTGCTGACGGTGCCTTGGGGGCAGCCAGTGCCACCTGTACCGACTTTGAGAATTTTTACCTAGAATTCATTAATACAGAAACAGCACAAAAGATGGAGGCTGACTACCTGTCCTGGGTCAGGGGCATCACCGGCCTGGTAGGAAGGAAGTTCAGTGATAGCTGGTGCCGCAGCGACAAGGGGGATGAGAGCAAGGAGCCACTTCATGATGATGATCTTGGATAAAGCAACAGAAGTTCCGATGTAATGATGAAGATGATCTTGTTTGGCAGTCTGTTGGTCGATCTTATGGGTGATGTGGATCGTCTTAAATATTGCCGTCTGGGACCTTTACATCTGCAACTGCACCACCAGAACCGGGTGACCATTGTGCACCCGCACCTGTAGATAGTCGCCAAGAGTCACAGCAATATCGATAGCTAGTGGACCGGCGGTCCGCTCGCATACGATAGTCCAGAGCCGTCTGTAGTGCGGAGGCGTTCTCGTATAGAAACGGTGACAGCTGCACCTGTCTCTGAAAGGTTTGGTGTAAACAATCTACGGTACACAAGAACTTCAGCTGTTGAGACATACTGCAACTATACGCGGGCTGCTAGTCTGTAGCGGCGGAAACTGCAAGGAAGGTGGACTGAGCTGGTTGCCAGGGTACATAACAGAATAGTCCTTGCATCAGTCTCGTACCTGGGATTTGCACGATGGATCTCCCGTCTTTCGAACCTAAACAGTGGGAACAGCATTCAGCCGGTGTAGTATGCTCCACTGTGGTCACATGATGAAAAGCTCCCCAAATAGCTCATGCTCATTATAGGCATTACGTGTAAGGTTAACTTCACAGCAGATGAACTCCTGTATTGAGAACCATCTTTGCATGTCTTACTTGCAGAATGCGACGGCTCAGGCATATATTGAAGCTGAGAAGTCATTCGTATTGTATTTTTGGAAGCGAGATCTTCGAGATGAATAGTCCAGATGCTTGTCAATAGTGAGTTGCCGCGCTCGTTGCTGGGCACGCGCAGCAAGCGCAATGGCAGAGTCAGAGTGTCACTCTTGGCGCAAAGAGAGTAAGATTATACCATTTTCTAAGTAGCACGAGATGTGTGCTTTCCTCGAATGGATAGAAAAGAGAAGAGGTGAGGTTGTCGTACAAGGCTGACCCATGTCGTAGATCCTTGTAGGGTATGCAGACATCGACGGGTAGATTAACCGCAAATTAATGCTTGTCCGTCCGACCGTCCAGACACACCACTTGGCAGAGGTCTGGCCGCGCGGGAAAATAGTGCTCGAGTCGAGAAGGAAGTGCAAATACCCGCTCTCGTATGCTGTTCATGTCTCCTCGGCTAGCCTTGCTTTCCAGGAAGGTGTATACCCATATGAGTGCATCTGGGTCTAGGCCGATTGTCGAGCGGCTCAAAGCGGAGATCTCATTCATCCGGCTTCAGGGCTCGAGCTCAGGAGATTGATGGTTCATTACACAAGTCGTGTAATAGAAACAATCTTTTGACAAGGTGAAGCGAGCCCTCAAACGTTGCAATAGCGGAGACTCTGCCGTTCAGCTCTCATGCAATCATACGAGAGCGTGACTGGAGAAACATGCGTGGAATACGAGAATGGTAGTACAGAATTTGGCCTGCCGAAGGGTTGCTGCGCGCTCATTAGTTGAGACGTGAGCGATGCACTGGACGAGACGATTTAGTCACACATGACAGCCGATATTCGGTTAAGATGCAAATATACTGCGGCCCGATGAGAGCTTCAAAGTCAGGAATGTGAATGCTTTGAGCTTCAGTCCGCTCTGAGGCCAGGCGTAGTTGTCGATGAGCGCGCTGCCGCTTGAAGTTCTGTTGAGCCTTGCGACGCTCAAATACGACATGCTGTGTAAGCCATACATGCCGATGTATATGCTGAAGAGGAAGGTGGCTAATGGTAGAACAGTCGCACTGTCTCTGGCGAGGGAAATGTAGAAGCAAATGCACCGTTCCAGCGCCCCGCAGCGACATGGCCCCACAAAATGTGTCCATGCACTGCACGTGCCTGGCATAGCACAACGGTCCAAGACCGAAGCAAATTATTGACCGATGACATTCCGGTACAGTTCGCCAAGAATACTGATCGATGTCTTGTGAATTTCTCATGTGGTGCTATGAAGATCCTCTCAGTGAGTGATGCATAAGCAGCTACTCCCCTTCCTGAGGCTCACAACCGCTTTTCATCAAACACATGCTCCTTACGTGTACTGAGTTCCGGCTGGTCTTGGTAGTTGGAGCTCTGTCTAAGCACCTCATTCTTGAAAACATTGAGGATTTGCAAAGCACCTTACCTGCGCGCTGGGTGGTCACTTGGCGTAAGACAAGATACTGGAGGCCTTCGAGCTGATTAGAGCAGACCTGTAAAAGATTATAGCTTTTAAGACGGCTACGCAGTTAATTAGTTCTCCATCCCTAGTGCTCCCTCTTAGTTGAATCCTTCAAAATTGTCAAGTGGCCACTCGGGAGCTGGCAAGAGGCTGTAGCTTCTTATATGGCTGTCTACCGGTCGACCTGAACTATACGATTACTAACAGTTATACTGCAAATAATTGGAGCCCAGGTTCCTGCGCAGCCTAAGAGCGTTTAGCCGCGAAATTGGATAACGAGACTTCTCATTTTAGTCTACTATCTGATAGGCGTGTCCTTCTCAGTGATCTCTATAGCGACATCCAAATCCTTACCCATACTCTGATCTCACCGACACATACATGTCTGCGTTCGGTACGTGTGCACGAAACGTTGGCCCAACTGACCAATTCGACAAATCGGACATCTGCTTCTGCAATGTGTAAGTACGGACATAACAACAATAAAGCGGATGCGACAGCGATACGTACCTTGGCCTGATCGGTGAGCACGGTGAGACCAGTTTCGGCATCCTTGCACGTAGCCTCCCCAATCCCAAACGGCCAGTGACACCTAATATGGGTCGACAGATCCACGAGCCAATCCATCTTTTCCTGCATGGGAGGCGTTGAGACAGCAAACTCTCGAAGTTTTGGCCATACAACGAAATCCATCATGTATATATGTGGGAGAAACAGTTGGTTTGGTCTGGACAAGATCAATCGACAGTGTCCATATAAAGCCAACTAGAGGAGGCGCTTACGTTGGTCTTAACCATTCCGGTACAGCTTCGTATGTATCCTGAGATGGAAGGATTATCCATCGCATAAGATACCAAAATAAGTGCATGGACGCAAAGCAGGTAAAGTCATTACCTGCATGTGAGTTAATTAATGTTAAACGATAGAACAGGAATGAGGGAGAGACACCTTTGTTTCTTACGCTGTGCACCATGCTAGCCGCCCATTGAGTCAGTAAAGTCGCTTTCTTGTGCTCCTCTTCATCGAGCAACGCTGCGATATCTGGTTGGTCACCAAATACCGCTTCTGGTGGAGTTCCAGTTCGTATTAGATTTGTGGCTTTGTTCAAAATGCTTTTAAATGCAAAGTCTAATGGGTCACGTTGCGACTTGAGGTTCACACTCATCATGGCCCATAAAGGAACAAAAGCTCCGGATGCCGAAAGCGCAATGTTGCTTGGATGCACTTGGAAGGACGGGGCTATGATGAGGTTGTCCTGCACTTTTGGGTATGTTATCCAAGGCGCATTGCGATTTGCCACAAGAGTTCTCAGTGGAGCTGTTATATCTGAGAAAGACTCGTGTACGATGCTCGGATTCGTCTCATGCGCGTGGAGGTCCCGTGAACACACCATACCTGAGGATCCATACAGCATGGGCACGGAAACAGGCATGCTACAATCTTCCTCGGTGTCTGGGACATCCTCTTGTAGTGTGTGGAGAAGCTCGTCCAGCTTGAATAAGATGGAGAGAAAAGGTTCATCCACATCCAGCCCCGTTGTTCCTAGCCGGTTCATCACGCCCAAGTTATCGCTCCCTGAAGGGGGCCTGTCCACATGATCCGTTGCGAGCTCCGAGTATGCTGTGCCCGTGGAAGAATTCGCTGGCGAGGCTGTCCTCCCGGGAGGATCCTGCGACGCCGATGCAACCGTACCCAAGTCTTTTAAAAGTTCTTCCACTCCCTCCCCAAGCCTCAACCGAGCTAGCAATGTGGTGGCTTCAAGGTCACTTCCCGAACGTAGCGCATCGACAAGCAGTGTCAAATTATTGGTAACGCTCGCCTGGCGTTGTTTCTGTAGTCTGAATCGCTCAGCGCGAGTGACTCCTTGCGTGACGTCATATTGGCAGGAGAGCTCTGCGTCTTGACATCTTGTACATGAGGGCCTGGCCCCGTCACACTGGAGGCATGAGTCGAGGCTACCAATTCGGAAATCAATATGCTCATACCTTTGCCTTTTTCAGCCTACAATGAAGACAGGCGACGGGAATAGACGGGCGAATAGGTGGTTTTTGGCCAGGTGGAGGCGCGCCCCGCGAAGCAGGCGCGATAGAGCGCCAGGGGTTCGAGGACATCAGCGGTATTTCTTACCGCCGACTTGAGGCATAACGAGCAGGAAAGAATGAAAGGGTTCGCAGACATGACTTATACGTCTTCGATGGCATTCGCATCGTGCAGTCAACAGGAGGCCAAAGGTTCTCTTGAAAGCGTTGCGTGTCCTCATTGGCTGGGGTTTCGAGTCCGCAAGTGTGCAGAACGACCTCTTCGGCTTATCTAAACCGCATACAGCTGGTATGGGATTGTTGTAAATTTGCATCTGAGTACCTCAGCATTCTCGTTGTACAGGAAGATGTGCGACCCTTGAACTATGTGATTGGCTCGTCACACTGGAAAAAGTTCCGGGCAGCGCGTCATACGACTTTTCCAACTGTTTGGAAAATTCGTACATCATCGAGAACTCTAATCTCACCAACCGTAGTATGATAGTGGTAGCAAAACCTTCTCACGACATGCAGCGCTGGTAGGACAAACAGAGATGTGGTTTGATGTACAGCACCTTACCAGCGCCGAGTGGCCACTTGGCGTAATGCAAGATAATGATGGCCTTCAAGCTAATTAGAGCAGACTTCTAAAAAATTACAGCTTTTAAGACGGCTACGCAGTTAATTAGTTCTCCATCCCTAGTGCTCCCTCTCAGTTGAATCCTTCAAAATTGTCAAGTGGCCACTCGGAGCTGGTAAGATGCTGTATTTGCCAGAGGGTTCTGGCCTGGTACCCGTACCGCAGGGCTGGCTGCAATCGATCTTACTGCGCCCTGCCAGCTCCGAGTGTTCACTTGACAATTCGGAAGCATGCAATCACAAGAAGGTAAAAGATCAGAGGATCAATGACTTGCGTATCATCTTTAAGAATTTTGATATTTTTCAAGCTCTGCGCTGATCAGCCTTGGAGACCTCTAATTGAAGCGCTGCCTTTTGAATATCATGCAATGCGCTAAGTGGCTACCCGGAGCTGGTAAGATGTGTTGTTCATGCATTTAGTCGAATGGCTGCCTGGAGTATGCGTCTCGAGACTGGTGCTGGTGCCGATACATCAGCACGGAGCGGTGGAACACTATCCTCAAAGTCGTATGCTAGTACTCTCAATCTCCTACACAGGCTCCTCCATCCGATTTGCGTCCAATGAATCACTGCAGATTCTGTTTGCCTCTCGAAGATTGAGCAGCTCGACTGCAAGCCTTACACCGCTCACTATGCTGAATCATGTGTGCTTCGTAGTTTTTTCACATATGGTATGAGAGGGTTAGCCGCAGATTCGCACCTGCCCGAAGAGGTAGGTGTCTCTTCCTGCAAATGGAAGGCCTCATGGATGTTGGCACACAGCACAGCGTGCAGATAATTCGTACCCAAGACACAAACACGACACAACCACCCCCTCATCGTCAACGCCCTCAAGGTATTGGCCTTCGTCAAGGCATTGGCCTTGATGAAATGGTTGTTCAATGCATGAGATACAGAGCATGCGCCACACCACCGCCTCTCCGCATGCCCGCCCGAAGTCGTTCGAATCTAGCCCGCGCCACGCGATTTGTCAGATAACGATGGCATCATCGAACCCTCGTGGGGCGAAACTGCCAGACCCATAAAAACGGTCCTAATCAGTCATTGTCGCGCTCAAATCATTACCGAGCCGCGAGTCGCCAAACTGAAGCTCCAGTACTTACTTGTCCCTGTCCTTCTCTACCTCTCCATGTCCTTTCTCACAAAGTTCTTTCGCCCCTTCACAACCATGTCCTCCGCACCCGCCCAGCCGATGAACATGCCCGAAGGCGCAAAGGCCGCGACCGTCGCTGCCGGATGCTTTTGGGGTGTTGAGCACATGTACAGGCGCGAATTTGGCAAGAAGGGGCTGTATGATGCGCGCGTAGGCTACATCGGCGGCGACACAGACAACCCGGGATACCGCGCTGTTTGCAGCGGGCGGACAGGCCGTAAGTGACACATTTCCACTGTGCGCTTTGCGCTTTGCTCTCTGCATTACGCGAGCGCAGCGCACCACGCGAAAGGTTCAGCGCGCTGACTCTGAACAGACGCCGAGGCGCTTCAGGTCGTCTATGACCCCACCAAGATCGAGTACCGCTCGCTGCTCGAATTCTTCTACAAGATGCACGACCCAACCACCGAAAACCGCCAGGGTCCCGACGTCGGCACGCAGTACCGCAGCGCTATTTTCTACCACGACGACGAGCAGGAGAAGATTGCAAAGGAGATTACAAACAAGGTCAACGACCAGTGGTGGAAGGGCGGTGTCAGCACAGAGGTCCTGCCTGCAGGCCAATGGTGGGATGCCGAGGCTTACCACCAGAAGTATCTGGACATCAACCCTGGCGGCTACGAATGCCCGAGCCATTTCTTGCGCAGCTTCCCTCCCCTTTCGTGAGGGCGTGTTGAAAGCTGGGACATGACATTGTGAACAGAGAAGACGAGACTGAACAGACATTAAGTGCGCATCTGCGTATGAACATGTTACGGGGACGAAGTGGGGGCCACACATCAGACATTATTGCTAGCTAGCATGAACATGTTATTCACTTTTACCTGATGTGTCATATTTTGATTGTGGTGTGTTTGACCTGATTGACCCACCACGAGACGGCGATCTCACCAACACAAACCTGGACCTGGATCGCCATGTAGACAGCCCTGTAGGTAGGAGTAGATTAGAAAAGCGCCCTACTTGCCCACGGAGATTCATGTTAATCGCACGCACGTGGCAGCCAACAAAGCCTTCGGCCTGCAAGACCGAAGCCTCACTACAATACGCCTACCATAAACGGCAATTCTACACACGCCCAAACCCCGAAAACAAAACGCATTGCCGCCCTTCGCTCGGCGATAACCCGCGGCCAAGCTCGTTTGCGAACGGATCCGCAGCTGCAGCTCGAGCTTGACGCGCGACCGCCGTCATGCAGCCCCGCCCTAGCTGCAGCTTCGCGACCCCTCCGTTGCCCCTCAGTACAGCTCCAAGAGGCTGAAGGCTGAAGCCTCGAGACGCAGGCTCCTGCTGCCCTGTGCCATGTGCATGTCAAATGAACTGCTGGAGTAATACCATAGTCGTTCTTGTCTACTGCCAGACATTCTACAATTCCAATTGTGGCTGTTGTGACCTGATGATTCAGGCTTACACACGTCCCCAGCTCTTTCGCCGTGCCGATTCCAAATCGCCCGCACCCAGCTGCGCCAGCGCATTCTCGCTGCCAGACGTCATGCCCAAAGCGGGCACACGGGTACTCCACCACGCGGCCCTGTAGCAAATCATTTTGCAAATCATTGCGGTCCCCCAGCTGCAAGGAGAGCGGGTTCCATACGCAAGTGGGAGTAGGTAAGGCCCTCCTAGCGCGGGCATTTGGAATCATTATTTGGGTCTGGGATGGGAAAGTGGGATGATGGGCATGGTTGGAGAACGGACCGACGGGAGCGGGAGAAGCTGATGGGTATAAGTAGGACAGGACGGTCGCGTTGAGGACCTTGTTGGACATACCATCACCTTCTTTCTACCAATCAGAAGATACCCACCTACCCGAAATCATGACAGACTTCCAGGGAAAGTGCCACTGCGGTAACACCAAGTGGACCGCTAAGCTCGAGCAGGACCAGCAGAGCCACATCCTTTGGTATGTTTGCTGCCGTCGTCGTAGCTGCGGCTGGACGTCTCATTCCGGCCTTTGTACTGACGACATGTCCACAGCCACTGCAACACCTGCAAGGAGCTCTCCGGCGCCACATACACCCTCAACCAGATCATCCCCAAGGCGAACCTGAACATTACCCAGGGCGACGATCTTGGAAAGTACACCTACAAGGGCGACTCTGGTTAGTTCTTCCCCGCCACAATCCACAGTTCAAGTACTTGTCTAACAACTCAATAGGCAAGGGCGTCCACTGCTACTACTGCAAGAACTGCACCACCCACGTCTACCACGCACAGGAGGCGCTTGGCGACGACAAGATCGTTCTCCGCACCGGGCTGCTGACGCAGGGTGTCAAGGACTTCAAGCCTGCGGCCGAGATCTTCTGCAAGGACCGCTTGCCGTGGGAGAAGGAGGTTGCGCACTCTTTTGATGTCATGCCGCCTTCGTAGACACCTTCTCAGAGGATGAGGTGTTCTGGTGGACGGCTAATGAAGAAATGAGATGATAATTCACGACTTGGATGGTTCTTCTTGCAGTGAATGGTTGTTGATTGATGTTGTGCTGATATGCTAAGTCTAGTCGACTTCCAGCAACTCGTACCGCCCCCCATGCTTGTCCAAGGCGTCTTCGCACCGCTCCATCACGGCAAGGACTTTCTCCTCTTGCAGCCTCCTCCCGACGACTTGTACGCCCACTGGTAGCCCGGCCATCTTCACTGCGTCGTAGTGTTTGTATGCGCCTTGGGCGATGCCGTTGAGCTTCTTGAAGTTGAATGTAGCGGGGAGAGCGTCCTTCACGGCGTCGACGTGGGTGACTGGAATGACACCGGCGGAGTAGTCGAGCTGTGGTCGTTAGCCGAAGTGATGAAGAATTGTGTAGAGACGTACCAAGTTGAACAGGAAAGTGTAGCCGCAACTGCTGACGGCATCATGCATGCCTCCATGTGGCACAGCAGGTGTGGCGTTAGGTGGGACCAGCATGACATCCATCGCCTGCGCGCCCTTGGCTTGCTCATCCCACCAATCGTAAAATCTCGCCTTGTATGCCTCGCGCTTACCTGCCAGCTGCCAGTACTCGTATGCGCTCTTTGGATGCCAGTCCTTGATCAGACCCGCCCAGGTCTCGTCGCGTCGCACGTACTTGACCCACCAGTAGTGCAGCTTCTTGACGAAGCGTGGGAGGTTCATGTACTTGACCATGACTGCGGCGCCGAGATCGTTCCACTCGCCTGTTCGGAAGAATGACATGAACGTCTGCCCACCATCGGAAAGAAGTAGGTGTGAGGCGAGTTTCAGCGCTTCGTAAGGCGAGGGTGGCGAGACATCGAAGACTTGGTGACCCTCAGCGCGTAGTGCGTCGGCAACAAGAGCCAGAGCGCGGGCGCAGGCAGGGCTGGGATCAACTACGCCGTCAGTGCGGAGTACGCCAACTCGCAGCACCTTCTTATCGCGGTACTCGTCCTCGACGGACTGTCGCCATTCGAGCGGATGCACTGTGTAGTCGTACTCCCAGGGCTTGCACTGGATCAAGGAGCGCGTGAAGTATGTGAGGTCGTTGAGCGTGCGTGCCATGGGGCTGAAGACAGAAGGAATGGCTTCCTGCCCTGGCATGGCTGTGTTCATGCCCATTTTCGGCCAGCGCCCTGTGCTGCACCTGATGGAGTAGCATCCGCTGAAGTGGGCCGGCACTCGCACGCTGCCCGCCACGTCGCTGCCAATTCCGATGCGCGAACCACCAAATGCGAGCAGAGCAGACTCGCCGCCTGTTGAGCCGCCGGGCGAATAGTCGGTGTTGTGGGGGTTCTTGCTCCGGCCCCAGACATCGTTTGTCGACTCGAAGGAGAGCAAGGTTGTGGGCAGGTTGGTCTTGACGAAGGGGACGGCGCCTGCGTCTTTCAGCAGGCGCACCATGGGCCCATCTTCGGCGTATGGCTTCCCGGTGTGTGTAGAGAAGCCGACGCTGATGTCAAACCCCTTGACTTGTATCGAGTCTTTCAGCGAGACGGGTATGCCTGCGAGCGGCCCCTTTAGGTTGCACTCTTTTGTGGCCCATTGCTCAGCCTCGGGAAAGAGTATCTCGGTCGCGCAGTTGGTCTTCTCGTGTGCTTTCAGCGTGACTTTGCCGTAGGTGCGCAAGACATCGATCGGGCTTGTGACGTTCTGCTGCACATCCTTGACCAGATCTTGGATGGGCTTGCCGAGGATTGTGCGTTCTTGCGCTGTCAGAGGGTAGCTGTAGGAGGCTGGCAGCCCGGCGATCTTGGTTGCGCGCTCCTGCTGCTTGCGCTGGCTGTGCTGTGTGAGCTGTGGTACGATTATGCGGGGAGAGCTTAAGCTTGAGCTCGGACTGTTTACCAATCGGCCTTGTGTTGTCTGTAATCCAAGATACCCATACTGTCGATCTGGGGTGTAGAAGAGAGAATTTGAAGGAGAAGGAGCTTTCAGCCGCGAGAAATGTCCAAAGGGCGTGTCGTGACACCTGACTTCGGCATTGTCGTGAGCGTGAGCGTGGTTATCTCCCCAGCTTTCGGTATCTCGCGGTTGTACCTGCCTTAACCGCGTCTAGAGCGCGCCGCATGCCGCAAAGGTGGGGAGACGCCCTGCGCGCTGTGCCGACCTTTTTCACTTCTCTTGTTACTGAGCATTGGGACAATGATTGAGTTGACTACCTCCGGACTTGATACAGCACCTTGCCAGCTCCGAGTGACCACTTGGCGTAATGCAGGATACTGAAGGCCTTCAAGGATGATTGGAGCAGACTTATAAAATTCATAGCTATTAAGACGGCTACACAGTTAACAAGTCCTCTATCTCTAGTGCTCCCTCTAAGTTGAATCCTTCAAAATTGTTAAGTGGCCACTTGGAGCTGGCAAGGTGCTGTACAAGTTACGAGCGTTCGACGCAAACCTTGATCTTCCTCTTGTGTCATCACCCTTGCAGCACACTTCATTACGAGTGTGGTCTGCAGATCAAGAGTAGGCGCGCGGCGCGCCAAAAGCACCAGCAGAGGCGCTCTGCATCACGCACCTGAGACCTGCGCCTCATGCATGCAATTTGCGCAGCCTCACTGTGCATGTCTATTTGCAAGGTCTAGCCAATACGTCTCGACGCCTCCATTGGTGTCGTGCATGAGCAACCTCCTTCATACTGTATCTGGATTCACCTACCTCCACCGACGCAGGGTCGCTCCACAGACAGCTGTTATGGAGATTTAGCTCATGCTCTGGTGGATCTGATTGAGCCTCAACAGATCTAAGCATAGCTCCCGCGCGCGAGGCTGGTCGGGAGTGGAGCAGGGACCGGGGAAGCACAGCGACAGCCGCAACAGCACCTCTCATCCACCCAAATTCTGGAGCAAGCGACTGTCCCTCTTCATCTGTACATGTATCTGGAGATCGGCCTGTGAGTGGCTGCGGCTGAACTGACGTTCGCCAAAACAATGCTGTAGCCGCCGCTATGCGTCAATGCGCAGCTCGGACATTTTCTGCTGCATCGCGCTTCCGCCTTCTCATTGGTACCACCAGCGACTACTCAACATCTCCTGAAACACCAAAGGTCCAGACTGCTAACGTGCAAGAATAGCAACTCTAACTTTGAGACTTTGGATAATTTTGTGAAGTCTATTGTTGACGATGAGTTTGTATATAAGACATGTGTCTTTCGACAGTAAGAGAAGCATCAAACACATCATCAGCCAGCTCAACCTTTCAGTTTCTTTCCTCTCTTCCTTTGCGATTTCCTTGTTTCCTTGGTCAAATCTCCTTCTATCGTCTTTCTCTCCTTACGACAAGCGTTGAACGCATCCCATCACTCGCACGCCCTTTCCATTTCTAGCTCTCCAGCTTTTTTTTCCACTCTCCAAAACCAACCGAAAAAATGCCTGTCCCTAGCTACGGTGCCATGCCTTTGAGCAAGATGTTCCTCCTCGTCCGCATTCTTCAGGCTCTCTGCATGGTCATTGTTATCGGTGTTTGCGCAAACTTTGTCCAAATGATCGTCGTCACCGGCGCCGAGCCTCCCAAAGAATTCGTTGGTACCCTCAGCGTGGTGCGTATCCTCTATCGTTTACAAAGATACCCTAGCTAACACACTCAGACCTGCATTGCAACCCTCTATATCATGGTCAGCGTCGGCTACTACTGGTCTTTCGCCAACCTCGGCCTCCTTGTCATGGCCGCCGTCGACAGCTTGCTCCTCATTGCCTTTATCGTCTGTGCTGTCACACTTGGCAAGCCCATGAGCTACTTGAACTGCTACGTGATCGGAAAGTCTTCGTACGAGGTCGATGCCGCCAATGCGTACGCATTCGTCTCCTCTGCCACCCAGAACATGAAGGACTGGAGCGGTTCGAGCGTCTGGAACTGGGCCGGTGCCACCAAGAGCAACTGCTTCCAGGGCAAGACTATCTGGGGCCTCAGCATCGCTCTTTGGTAAGTAGTTGCCTCTGCCAACTTTACATTGATCGGCTGACTAACTTTCGTAGTATCCTTTTCACCACCTCCTGCGCTCTTCTGCCTACCCTCTGGTACAAGAACAAGAAGGCTACCCCTGCACCCAAGTCGGTCGAGGAGGCTTAGACGCAACTTCATGTCTTGCACGAAATACCAATTTGGCCCAAGTGGCACAGACACATCAATTCTGGGTTTCTACCCACTGTCGAAAAATCACACTTGCATTGCGCGGCGTCTGGATTTGCTTTTCAACAGTCGCTACAGATTCAAATAGCCTTTGATTGAGAGGGCGGAAATCGGAAAGCAGATATTGCAGGTCGATAATCATAATGAATTAAAAACTTTTGCTGGGTAAAACTATACGCGTTGTGGCTGTGAAGTCGAAGCTGAGACTGACCGACCGCTTTCACTGACTGACCGGCGGACCGAATGCGATCAAAATCAAGTGTCATTTGTGTACATTCAATCTCCGCGCCTGCCAATTCTTTGAAAAACTGTAGCAGGAAAGACCTGGAGGAATACATTTTCAAGGATCGAGGAAGGCTAAGCACAGAGTCCAGGCATCTGTGCGGTCAGACCGCGTGGAAGCTGATTTGATGGGAGGGTGCCACATCTGAAGTTGAGTCACGTCATGTGAAGAGCAGGAGACACAAGCCACGTCCATTAGGTTCATCATAGATATGAGCCCGCAGTGCATTTGAGGGTTATCATGGCGATATAGTATCCCATGTGTCGATATTGTTGTGCTTGAGAAGTTTTCTCCTGAATCAGGAGCAGTCCGATCTTGGAATGAGCTTACACTTATTTTCCTGACTCATTTACGTGCTCGCTGATTTTATGTCGTTATCTCTTGCGCGATATGATCTGCGTACGTACAAAAGCAATCCCTCATACCATGTGATAGGAATTATTAGTCGGCTAGTCGTTTTTGCAGTTTGACACGTCGCGACCTGCACCTGCATTAACTCAGTGCATGACGCCCGGATTGTAAACTTGTTTGCTTGATAGCGATTTTGAGGAGGTTACTTCGAATACCTTTATAAGGCCTGCACCTGGACAAGTCCGGTAGAATCCTCCCTTACCAGGTTGGTGAAGCTCGCCTCCTGGTTGAATCAGCTAGCTATTCTCGTTTGCTTTGCTCGAAGAAGTGGATGCCTTGGACGCCTTGAGAGCCTGCATAAAGACGAGGTGAAATTCCAGCTAGAGGTAAGGACGCATGATTTCCTTATGAATAGATGGTTTCGTGTGCATTGAACCGCACTCTCATTACCACAGCTAGCGACTTCTCTGGTCCTTGTACATATCAATCAGCATGCAATCTTTCCCCTCAATTTTGTCGGCGCTTACTACAGCGGCCAGTACAGTTGCTCTACCGATTACCGACGAACTTCCAACTGTTCCAGATCTGCTAGGTTTCTTTGAAGGTCTCAACATCTAAGACCAAACAACTACGTTCCAATTATTCGAAGAAGATTGAAACTTCACTTTCAAGCCTATGAAAGCTTCTGAACCCTGAGCTGCAGAAGCGTGTTGGGGTAGTGCATTAGACTCACAAGGGATAGTTAGAGGCATAAACAACATGCGAGAGCGCCTTTATAGCCTCTCCATTGACGTTAGCCAATGATTATACCGGTTCCCTTACTTCGGCTATAACAATCTTGAAGTCTACGTGTAGTTGTGGGTACATGACGGTTTCTGAGAAATCCAGAATCGTAATAAAATGTCCTCATTCATGGATCAGCAGTGCGGGACTTGTTGCTCATGATCAATAACACTTCTCCCTATTTGGAAAGACAAGACGTACAGAGAGAGTGGTACAGCTGGGTGTCAAGGAAGTCTAACGTCGCAGATATTAGAGTATGCTATTATCTCCCCTGAGCTCTTATGAAGGTGCGGTTCAATGCATATCGAAGTGGAATACGTTGTACTATGATCTCGAAATGCAACCCAGTAGTATCTTACCGATGATAATCTTGCTCTTGCCAAGTGCTCTGAGGCATTCGCGTATTAGTCCGGGGCCAAGCTTAGACGAGTGTATAAAAAATGGAGCTCAAATTAGGATAATAATTTAAATCGATTTTGAATGTAGAGTTCCTTCACGCAGCGCGATTCACATTAAACCAAGTCAGGATCCTGAATGCACTACTCAAGACGCTTGGGATATTGCTTCTATCTTGGTGCCGCGAGCTGCCAAATCAGTGTGAGTCGTCTGAGGTTCAGGTACCCTCGATTGTTAGGCGTGAGGAGTGCTAGTCTGAACACACTGACCAAGCTGACAAACTGTACGGAAACCTGAGTGAGTTGAGGTTTGGCGAAAATTTAAATCAAATATCCGCAGACATGATTTCATTTCTGGTTCAAGCGCGTGTTGCGAGCTGCACAAACAGGGGAGGTTTTTTGTCGTAGAGAAGCGTGAGATCACAACTCATTTGCATCACCACCACGTTATCGTAGAGAAAAACAATGAACCATCGTTTGATAGCCTTGCTTCATAGCCGCCATATCAAGAGACCAACATACTGCAGGTTCAAGGGAGAATAACTATATTTTGGATCGGAGAACCGCCACTGCAACATCCCTCATCCTTATAACTTAAGTGATCAATACTATGTTCCGAATCAAACACATGTCAAAGCAATGCTTCTTGGTAGAAGCATTTAGATATCTAAACCAGGCTCTACATCCCTGCGACGAAACGCAACCTTTTGATCGAAGGGTAACATCGGAAGATGGGAAATGGTGAATTCTGGCTTCTTACCCTCACTGGTGTATGCCCAGTCGTACTTGAGGAGTAGATGCACCATGGCCACTTTCATCTCGTTGCTGGCAAAAAAGCGACCTGGACAGGCTTGACGTCCATGACCAAAAGCCAGGTGATCGGGTGAGGTACTGACAAACTGCCACTTGCTGCTTGCGCCATTGTCTCCACTCTCGCGCATCTTCAAGAAACGATCGACAACGAATTCATCAGGGTTTGGATAAACGTCATCCGAGTTGCGAGATTCCCATCTCACGAAGGTTTGTGCACCTCTTGGTAGTACAGTTCCGTCCGAGAGGGTAACATCCTGTATAACCTTACGCTGCATGTTGACTGTGAATCCTCGTTAGCGGTCGATGAGAAATTGCAACAGCTTTTCTTACGGTGACTGAGAGGATGCAATCTCTGTGACTCTTTCATTGCGCTATCAAGCAATTTCAGACGCATCAGAGAAGTCTTGCTCCATCCGCTCTCTCTAAGGACTTCAATCATCTCTTTTCGAAGAAGCGGAACTGCCTCAGGATGGTCCAACAAGTCCAGAATGAGGTATGCCAAAGTCGTACTTGTTGTTTCAACCGCAGCAAAAGCTATAAAAAGTTGTCCGTCAATCAGATCGACATCTGCTTCCTTTTCCTTGATGATGTCTTCCATCCACCCTACCATATCAGACATCTTCGCGGAAGTCTTTCCTTGCTTCTTGAGTGCGACGCGTTCTGCGATGAGGGGGGCGATGATGTCTCTGATCTCAATTCTCGTGCGACGCATCTGGCGTGAGAGAGGGTGAAACATGTGGACGATCTTGCGCAATGAAAGAGGCCATGGTCGAAGAGCGACGTTTACCATCAGGACAAGGTTGCCCCATAGAACAATGCGATCGAGGTACTCCTGGTTCTGGCATAGTTCGCTCCCAAAGAAGACTCGCGTCGACAAGCGAACGATGAGATCATTGGCAAAATTCCTGACCGGTGTCTCGCACCATTCTATTTTACAGGTAAGTAGATCTGCCAATTGCTACACTTTACGCTGACTTACCCTTGCTGTCTCCCAAAAGCTTCTGCAATGATACTGAGGTTTCCCCGTTGAGGATGGGCGTTATAGCATCTAAAATCAGTCAGTTCCATCTTTGACTGGACGACCCTTTACACGTACCCAGCGAGCGTGTAAGGTTGATACGTGTAAGATCTTGAAACACGTGGCCATCTGTCAACAAGCCAATTGGCGTGATACCTGAGTACGTAGCTAGAAGCTCCTTTAATTTGATCAGTCTTCCGAATTTGAAGTAATTTCTGAGATAATCTGACCTCCTTGATAGCTTCAGAGAAAACCATATGCGGACTGTTTCGGATCTCTTCCGCATACGAATTGGGTAGAATAATTTTGGGGCCAACATCGGTCTGAACTTGAAATGCGCCATTGACCTATGGATGTTTCTTTAGCATGGAGTGTTTGGGAGTCGTAGACGGGTTGAAATATCTGCATTGTAGCGAGACTTACTTCTCTCAGACCTTTATCAATCACTGCATTACAATTCTCAACCCACTGCTTCCGAGCCTTTGAGATATCGTTGATACCCTTTGTTGTGGGGTCTTCATCTAGAGCTACCCACGGTAGATCCGTGCTTGACCGGGTGCTGGTGGTCATGAAGAATATGATTACGACGCAGCATAGTATTGCCCCAAGGGCGAATGGGGAGAGGCTTCCCGTTACAAAATCCATGACAAAATCAATTGAAAAATGTCAAAAGTAGAAAGATCGTCGTTGACAGTTCCTGCAGCAGAGATATTCTTGGCCAAATATATGATTTCCTAGAATGGGCTTTGATCTTGTAATTCGCGCTTGATTACTCGACATGTGGTGAAAGCCATGTTGGTGGTCAGTGCGCACGGCTGGAAGCTTACGCAAGGCCTCTAGATTCATCTATCGGAAAGGGAAGTTGCTAACGATGTTCAGACGAATTTCTAAACAGGGGTTCGTTACTACGGTGTTTTGGACTGCAGAAAGCACTGACAGAAAAATAGTAAGCCGGTCGGAGAAGGTGGTATTCCATGCGACGCCACATTCTCAGGAGTGGCTGCATATGGGTGGGGGACCCTCGGCACGCTAGGTCACACCGTTTGCCTTTTTCGCTCCCGTGTAACCTGACGGATCTAATGCAGACTATTCTCAAGGCATACCGCAGTTGGTCTTACGAAGCTCGCAAGAATCTGCCAGTCAGCCTGCTGAGCCGAGCCTAGACAACTCCCTCGGTTCTGAGGTAAGCAACGGGTTAGAACATCCAAGTCTATACATCATTGCCAATCTGCAAAAAGTTGACATCGAGATTATCTTCGTACCATTCACTTCTAACGTCTATTCAACATGGCGACTTACCTTTTCCCAGCTGGTAAACACTCCAAGCTCTCCTTTGCTGCAACCCATAAGCCAACCGCTATACCAAGACATTTGTTCAACATCGTTCGCGGAGGCAGCGATGCTATTGAGGCTTTGCAGCTATTTCTTAAGCTTCTTCATGAAGGGGATTTTGATCCGACTTCTCCTGGTTACATGGCATTTGATGCTCACGTGGGTGACACTTCCTGCCAACTTCGAGCGTGCATGCTGCTCGAAATTTTCAACAGATATCGACAGCGTGGCTCATCTACGACAGAGGTGCTCTCTATCAAGAGAGTTATTGGGCATCTGCAGAAGGTGGTTGAAAATGCCCATACTTTCTGCAAGGATGTTTGCAATATTGGAATGTCGGCAGCCGGTCCAGCATCGTTAGGGATGTCCAAGCATGGCATGAGCATTGATGAAATTCTCCAGAGGCTCGGATGGAACGAAAAGCAGACCTCAAGCCACAGCCAGCAGACTCAAAGTCGTCCTCCTCTCAATTCTTACACCAGCGAATCGACCATCAGTCGTGATAGTTTGAGCGGAACCAATCTCAGCAATTCCAACACTATCGCCTCCAGTGCAACATCAGTCTCAGATACGGAACCAATGAGCCAGCAAGTAGAGTACCCAAAAATTCCTTCCGTCGTTTTCGCACAAGCCACGTCTGATTACTGGGAGCCCTGGGACTGGCATCAAGTCATACACTTCTTGGTATACTCCTACGTTTTATCTAAGTACAAGCACTTCACCATTCGTCCCCATGTCTACGGCGCGAACATCGATCCTCAAGCTGCATTCAACCACAGTCACCAGCTACTGGACGGCAAGTTTCCTCATCCTTGTCAGCCACCAACCAAGAGGCCCATCGAACAGGAATTCGCCATTCTTCAAAGCTATCTCTCAGATTTGAGCTGCTCCTGGCTTGGCTCAACTTCCCGACTCTTTTCGCCTGACCGACAGTTAATGACAAGGTATGTGATGATTGTCGTGCCATGATTTAAAACCAAGCTAAAACTGCTGCAAAGCCTTCTTGAGAAGTCAAAAAGAACCAGTGCAAAAGGCGTAACGTCCGTCTCCTGCTACCTTGGCTACCTTGTCCTCCGTGAGCTATGGGCTCAAGCATCAACTCCAGTGTTGGTAGTGTCTCGAAGATTCTGTTCACATGGTATGTATAGATACAACAAGCCATTCGGCAAGATCTAACATTGATGAGGTTTTCACAAGAACATCTTTCGAGCTTCGCTGCGCGTATTGGATGTCAAGAGCCGCCAGATTCGAGAGTCTGTCATTCGAGAGAACATCCGCTGGGACTTGACCCATGTAACTGGCGCTGCGCTAGATGACCTCCACCAGTCACACCTGCCCCATATTGTCATCAGTGGCAACAGCATTGATGGAGAAACTGCAGACTACATGGAGCGACTTCCCACCACAAAATTACATGACGACGTTAACTGCAGGGATAACATGGAACACTGTGAAGCACTTCTCAAGAGCGATCAGGATCGCAACGTACTTGCCATCTTTGCAGATCACCGTCATTATGGTTTCACTCTTTCAGGCGAAGAAGGTAAGCGAGGGGAGGAGGCTGTAGTCCATGACATTATGGATGACCTGGCACCTGGGCTCTCAAAGCAGCTGCGTGCGTCGAAGGAAGAAGCAAGGGAGCTTGGAACAGGCCAATCTATGAAACTATTTATGTGGCAGCACGTTGTTTTAGAAAGTCCAGGAAGGTATCTGCATCTTATGGACAATTTTGATAGGCCCGTCATCCTTGGAGCGCCAATTTTGACGCAGGAGCTGGTTGGGTTCAGGTAGTGAAAAACAGTTCCTTCGTTGAGAGTAAAATAAACACAATCATTGATACCAGATAGGTGCTGTATCACATATTTAGTGGGACAAAAATGGAGATTCTGGAAATATTGAAGACCACAACCAGGGAATCTGTCTACTGAACTGCACATGAAGCTGTGCAAGATCCGCATCTTTCATCATAGGGAATACTATATTCCATGTGAAGAGCCTGTTGCTATAGAACGAGAAGCACCTTGAGCAAGTCCAAAGCTAAACCTAACCATCGCCAGAACACTCAGACTGGAACAGACAAACTCCCAAAATAAGGCTTTCCTCTTGACCAACTCCAAAGCTCAAACAAGCCCTTTGGTTCTAACAGTTCGGTATTGTCGCGACCGCAGCCCCGAGGCTAAGTCGTGTAGTTACTCTACAATTCATACATCGAAGACCGAAAATCTCACACTCGAACCGAAGTGGGTCAGCACTCGAGTTGAGCCATTTTTTCAAAAATTCGTCCGTGAATCAATTTCAGCTGACCGGCTAAAGTAGGCTCATGGAATGCAACCCCCTTCACGTATGTTTCGCTATACAGCTTTCTCCCATGACAGGACTGGTTGCACAGGAACCTACGCCATTTCGATAGTCTCACTGCATAAGTTCCTTGAGCTCCACATGTAAGACGGTCTCACAAGTAAGTCGGTCTTAGGCGGTGTCATGTGGCTTGCATAAAGGAACCAGGCTCACACCAGGTGGCCTCGATTCCTGCAGGAGCTGGAATCAGGTTACAGCTTGCAGGAAAAATTTCGTGATCCGGATGATAGTCTCCGTGCAGCCATTACGCCCCCGTTCAAACAGCTACTAACGCATACAGGCAGCAGCAGGCGACAGCTGAGGTCAGACCTGCAAGTGAGGAGATACAGCCACGTAGCCCTTTGGAAAGGTTCCAAGGCTCTTAGGCAGTACTGAGTCGCCCTACTCTACGTAACTCCAACTGATAAGGCATTTACCACCCCACATCTTCCAATCAGGTAAACGTGAAGATATCATTGTTCGCTCCAAATTTCAAAGTTCGGCGCATTCTTTTTGACAAGACCCCATCCCATATCATTGTCGTAACCATGACAAAGTCTTCGTTCTCTGAGCTTCTCTCTGAGATTGAAGCAGTCGCCACCAATCCCCCCAAAGAGCTTTTGAGTGATGCAACACTGCGCACTAAGCTGTATAATGCTTGCGGCGCAGCTCGATCTGCATTAGAACAGCCCAACGATGTCGTCGTTCAAATGCTTCTCTCTCGTGTATGTTAGAAGATCCAAATGTTGAGCATACCTGATTTCTGCTAGTCAGTTGAAAGCGCATTGTTGAGCACTGCTCTAGATTTGGGCTTATTCCCACTCCTCGGCAAGGGCAACGCGGAACCAAAGTCTTTGGAATCGTTGAGCACTGCGACTGCTGCTGACAAAGTCTTGCTCAGTAAGAACAAAATGATCCCTGATAAAGTGGGTCGCTGACAGCCATTCAGGACGGATTCTCCGCGCTTTAGCTACCAGTGGCGCTGTCAAGGAGCACGGAAATGACACCTACTCTCTGCCTCCAAGCTATGTACGCTTCGCGGATCCGGCATTCAGTGACGGCGTTCGCAACTGGTGAGAACCTACATACACCGAATCAGTTGGTGGTGATGCTGACAATGTGCCCGCAGTGCAACATTTCTGGAGCCCACACTCCGAGAAATTCCCGCATTTTTGAGATCGACCAACTACCAGAATGCAACAGATCCAAAAAACACTGTTATTCAGAAAGCTTTCAAGCAAGAAAATAAGACTATGTTTGAAATCATGAGCGACAAGCCAGCCGCAGCTCAGGGCCTTGGAATTCTGCTGAATGCTTGGGCTGATGGGCACGAGTTCCTCCAGCAGATGTACCCTGCGAAAGAGAGGCTAATTGACGCATTCGATGCAAGCATCAACCCGGTATTGTTTGTTGATGTTGGTGGAGCGACCGGCCAGAAGGCAATCGCTCTGAAAAACAGCCTGTCTCATGTTCCTGGAAAGATCGTAGTCCAGGATCTTCCAGTATACGTCAAGCAAGCACCAACCGTGGATGGAGTCGAGTTCATGGTCCACGACTTTTACACGGAACAACCAATCAAAGGTACGCATTATTAGTGAGGTTTGAGGTTGCGCTAAATTTTGAAAAGGTGCCAAAGCTTACTATATTCGCCAATGCCTGCACAACCATCCCGACGAGGCATGCGTTCAGATTTTGAGCCGGTTACGAGAAGCCTGTAAGCCCGGCTACTCGAAGGTCCTCATTCATGAGCAGATAATGCCTGAGATCAATGCGAGTGCAGAGTCTTGCGTCGAAGATATAACCATGATGGCTTTGTGCGGAGTGGGAGAGCGTACAGAGAAAGAATGGACTAGAATCGTAGAAAGGGCGGGACTCAAGCTGGTAGCGGTATATCTTGCCAAAGACGGGGTTTCAGAAAGCGTCATTGAGGCTGGTATTGATGTGTGCAAGATAGCGAATGTCAACTGAGATTGTATCATGACCTGACCGAACCTTTTTCCTCTGAGTAGTGTGTGGGTCCAAGAGGTAATAAGGGAGAAACATCTCCCGTTGTACGTCAGTGGTCTTTGTTGCGGATGAGATTGACTTGTACACACTCCTCGGCGCTACCCGATGAGCTGAAGTGTAGCGAGTGTTGTGACTAACAATAAGCATGCATGCAAAGTCAAGCCGCATCGATTGGTTCGGCGGAAGCGACTGAGCATCGACAGTGGGTCCGATAGCTAAGCCCCCCGCGGATGAATACAAAACAGTTTACTTAAAACAGAAGAACGCAGCGAAGGATCGGTAAGACGAACCCCTTGGCCTACCGCTAGACTGTAACCAGAAGCTTCCAAGATGACGCCATCCTCGCTCATTCTTATGACAAAGTTACATTGTGCAAGTGCTCTCAATTCAGCTGCGCTTATTCCTAGGCACTTACTTTTGCGATATTTGCGTAGCATACTCTCCATCGCGTGTCGCTCATTTCAATTTCTGCTAACCAACTTTGCAGTTCATATTGTGTTATCGGTTGCGCTTCAGACAGCGCAATTTTATATTGGGGTGTGTCCCCAGCCCTCTCGAGTTCTTCTCAACCTCTTCATAGCCGCCCTTCAAACTTAAATGGTACTCCAGTATGACCTTCGCTACAATTTCACGAACCATTGGAAGTGCCATATGTTTTCCCATGCATTGCCGAGGCCCAAATCCGAAACGTGAGAAATTGTAACGTGTTTGGGATGGCCTCAGCCCCATGAATCGGTGTGGTCGGTAGACAAGAGGATCGGAGCCCCAAAAGGGGTTGCGTTGATTCAGGCTGTAGATATCGACGATAACGTTCGTCTTCATGACCTTGTCAGTCTCCATGAATGATGCTCGAACTAGGAGACTCACCTTTGCCGGGATAATGTAGCCGTCAGCGACTCTGTCGGTGGGAGCACTTTGGGGGACTGAAAACGCTGAGAAATACTATTAGCGTGTTAACAGCAAGATCGACTCTGTAAATACTTACCTGCAATGGGCCTTAACCTCAGTGATTCACAAATGCATGCTTCCAGTAAAGTGTCACTTCGTTGGACATATGCTTTCCAACCCTGACGAGCGGTCTCTTCTTGTATCTCAAGGAGCAGCTGCTGCTGTATCTCTTCATCACATGCCAAAAATGTGAGATTCCAGCTCACACTGCCGATTCCGACGTCAAGATTGGCATACAGAGACTCATCGATGGTCTGAAGAACCTAAAGGAAATCAACAGGAGTTACATGTCACTGCAAGAAAGCTGGAACCATACCTGATCTCGTGTGATACCCCCGGAAGCATTAGCATCCTCCCAAATCTTGACAAAAAGGACATTCTTGTTCGTCCTTTTCGCTATTTGATACGCATCAGTATTGAACTGAGCCCAGGCCTCCTTCCATTGCTTCAGTAAACGATTTGCATCCGTAGGAAGATACTTTGACAAGTAAAAACGAGGCAGTCCACCTCCGAGTGCATATGCAAATAGCTTCTCACGTCTAGGAGTCCATTCGTTCAGCCATCTTACTTGGTCGTCAGTAAGATCGCCATAGAAAGCCGCGGCAATCATCAGAAACGGTAGCATGAGTAAGTCGGCAACCGGATCTAACTGATCGTCGTCCTTAGACCTAGAAGCAGAGAAAGCATCTAGATGGGCGTCCGTCATGTCGAGCATTTTGGGAATCAAACTCTCCGCTCCCACATGTGTGAAAGGCGGATCGGTCTTTTTTCGCATCTGTCGCCAAGCATCTCCGTTAAGAAGTCCAACGCATTGTCCGAGAATCTCTGACATCAGGTAGCCAGATCCCATATTGATGGCCTTGCTGTGCTGATCGGAATCTCCAAACACTGCACGTATAGCTGAAGGTGTGCTCACGACGCTAGTGGTATGAATCAGCAATCCAAAGTACGATCCATTGCTCTTACTTTGCATGTGTTCATTTACTTACACCTCTGGGCTTGTACCGTTCCAGATGCGATAAATTTCTCCGTATTCTTCGCGCCACTCTATGTTTTTCTGTGGACCATGGATGAACTTGTCAACATCACCATTGCCGTTTGGAAAACAGTATACAGTGGAAGGTATAGCATTGCGTCCAGACGTATCATAGATGGGGTATCGCCAAAGCAGGAAATTCTTGCTCATGTCAGTGACTCTGTCGAAGAAAGATTGAATTTACTGACGTTTAATATTTTCGATAACAGTGGATGGAACAACTTCCACCCAACGACGGAAAAACAAAACACAGCGAGCCCTGTCAGAAACTCTGGGAATGTCATTTTTCGTTGGGTGTATAGGAAAATAATGATTCAATGTGTGAAAGAGATTAGCAAAATGAGCAATTCAACCTTGTGATGTATGGAGAAGAGTGAACTCGTTTTTCTATAGTATACGGGGTGCAAAGGGTCCTGCCGCTCGTACTCGGCGGCGGTAAACAGTTGGACAACCATTAGCACTTCGTACAGGAATTAGTCGAGGATTACACATATTCAAAAACCAGGTATTGGATCCAATGTAACGGAATCATGTTACGTGAGAAACTAAAGCATGTCGCAGAACATTTCGCTGACGGGCTGTATGCAGCATCAGCTTCGCAACATGCAGGATGTACGCCCTTACGGGCTGAAGTTGGAGCCGCGTGATCTGCACAGACCCTAACGCATGTTTCGTATTTAAGCGAGTCGAGCTACCTCCCGGTGGCCCGCCCCGCCACTGCATTAGACCGGTGAACACTCCCGTTCCCTGCATGGAAGGGGCTAAGGCTTGTTTACCTATTGGCGGGTTATTAGCCGTTAGTACCTGCCTATTTGGGTTGAATTGCTTACTCATTGCCTCCTCAGTACTCGCAAGCATCAAGCTCAATGAACAAAGCATGTCAGAAAGAACGCCACATTGAGAACTAGGTGGACGGCTTGCAGACGAAGACAAAGATTGTGAAGCACCTTCCTCAAAGGCGAGCTGGGTGTGGTCGCCTTAGATTGTAGACGTGTGTTCTCAATGGCAAGAAAGGATGCAACGTAAGACCATGCACGCTACAGTCTTACCTTCAGCGGCTTGATTATGCGAGCTTACTATCCTGCGAGTGGTAGTGACAGCGATAGCCTGAAATGTCATGCTGAAATGTCGTTGAGTCGCTGCATTCATCTGTGAGGATCAAGCTTGCATTCTTTACAACCTTCGAAAGCGGCTCAGCAATTTTGAACGCAATTTTTTTCTTCGATCTCATAGTCCTTCCAAATCGCCGAAATGACTGAGAAGAATCTGTTGACTTCTCTGGAGCAACTTCGAGACTTGATTGATGTTTCGATTACAGTCCTGCAGAAGAATGAGGGGGACTTTCGGGGTATTCCACTGTCCTTAAACACGACTGATCTGAATCCGGTACATCAGTCAACGAATATCGAGGTCAGAAAGGCGTTAAGGACAATTTCAAGCTCTTCGCAGATGCTGCGTGCACTTGCCGACCCGCAAACTGTCTTGAATGACGTGTATATGGGTGTAAGGAAGAAGTCTCGCCCATTCCCAATGCTAAGTACTAAGTGGTCACCAGTTTCATGATGGTACAGCCCTACTCGTCTGTGTTCAGGCCGATGTAGCCAATATACTTGGCGAGCAGAGTATGCATATCGACGAAATTGCCAAGAAGGCGGACATCGAAAGCGACAAACTGGCTCGCTACATGCGTAACCTGTGCAACAACTACGTATTTCGCGAAGTCGCTCCGGGTATCTTTGCAAACACATATCTGTCAGGAGTGCTTCGGGAAGAGGGAAAGCGAGCTCACGTAGCCCATTGCCTCGACCTAGTTCGAAAGAGCTCCTGTAAGGCTTGGGATGCCTTGACTTTACCCGAATACAGGAACTCAGATGCACCTGATAAAACTGCCTTCAACCTTGCTTACAACACCAACCTTAAGATTTTTCAATATCTCTCTGATATTGAACCGGAGATTGGTAAGCGTACAAAGGTGGCGTTTGCTACTGGAACCAGGGTGAATAACGATGAATATTTGGCTGTCTACCCTTGGGCGAGGGAAGGTAACGCAAAGATCGTTGATGTAGGTGGAGGCTTTGGCGGTGGAACTATGCCTGTTATAAAGGCGTTCAAGCAACTACAACTTGTGGTGCAAGACATCCCAGATACCCGTCCCAACTTCGAGAAGGTATGTTGCTTTGCCTTGTTTGGCATGAGCTCCAAAAAAAAAATAGGACTGACAACACTGTTTAGGTCTGGAAGGATGAGTGTCCAGAAGCGATCCAAGATGGTCGAGTCAGATTCGATGTCCACGATTTCTTCACTCCACAGACCGAAGAGGCCGATATTTACTACATGCGCCACGTGATACATGATTGGCCTGATGCTGAAAGCATCAAGATTTTGGCCAACACAGCAGCCAATATGGGTTCTTTGACCAAGCTTCTTATCTGTGAGCACGTAGTATTGCCGTCGTATCGCAGTACTCTGGATTCCAACGGCGAAGACCGCTCTATTGAGGATGACTTCACTGCTCCTGAGCCACTCCTCGCCAATTGGGGTGCCGCGCATACAAGCCGTCTGGATCTTCAGGTCCTGGCATGTCTCAACGCACGACAGCGGACCCAGACTCAGTATATCAGTCTATGTCAGCGAGCAGGGCTGGAAGTTGTGCGGTTCTGGAGAAATACCGGACCTCTCGTCATTATAGAATGCCGGAAGCTTTAGAGGATTGCAGCCTCGGCCATCGATATGTTTCTGTTTTCACGGTGCGAGCAGATAGTATAGAGTCAAATTTCGTCTTCGTACCGCCTACGATATGGATCATGCTGTGAATCGCGCTCAGGAGAACTATAGCCACCATAACTTCATTCCGAATATACATAACATCAAGTCCCAGGGAATGAGCTGCCATCTAGATTGCAAGCTCCATTACATTATTGGCATATGTGCGTCAAAATCACCAATGAGCAGTAGAGTCAACAAGATTTTCGTCCAACACATTTGAGTGCTTACTCAGCAGAACCTGCTGTTTTTCGATACCACATGCATCTAGTGGGCTCGTAGAGTCATACCACTTATAAAAGTGCACTGGATTTTTTTTTCACAAATAGGCAAACATTGATTGACTTAAGCTCTATTCGGCTTGGTTTGGAGATGGCTGCAGTAAATTTACAACCACTCAGTAGTGTTGCCCCAGTAGCTGAGGAACTCGCCATTCTGTTCGACCTTAGACTCCCTCACAACCTTGAGAATCCTCTTGACACTCTCTTCCGGAGCGATTGGGCCCTTCCACTCTGGGTATTTCTGCATCATCCTGCCAAACATGCCCTGTAACTTTTCCTTCTCTGCGTCGGTGACTGTAGACAAATCGTTAGAACCAAGATCAAGATCAAGATCAAAGAGAGCATGCATTTGAGTCGACATGATGTCAATACAAAGAGAAAGGCAGGCGACTTACAGTTGGCAGCCGCGGTCATTAGTGTTTCGGTTGCAACTGCTCCCGGCGCAATGCTCAAAAAGGTGAAGCCCTCATCTTTCAGTTCGGCTGCGAACTTAGTGATGACAATGTTTCCTGCTGCCTTGCTAGCCGAGTAGGGAACCGAATTTGTCACACGAGCCGCGATGGTCTCAGGAATGTCAGCAACGCTGGACGAGATGTATGTAACCCGCTTCTCGTTGCCCTTGCGGAGGAGCGGAAGGAAAGCATTGATCGCGAAAAGCGGCCCAGCAACATTAGCTTCGTCGCTCTTCCTGAGCTCCTCAAGGAAGAGCTCAGGCCTCTCGGCAAAATCAGTGGGGTTAAGGCCACCTGTGGAAGAGAGGTAGGCGCCGTTGATGATCAGGTGGTCAATCTTGCCATCAACGAGGGACGCAGTAGCCTTGGCTGCAGCTTTCAGAGAGTCTGCGGAGACCAGGTCTGCCTCAACGACATGTGTGTTTGAGATATTGTCGGCTTTGACTCTCTCCTCGAGCTCGGCAACCTTACGTGCTGTGGCAATCACAGTGTTACCCTCAGCCGCGAGGGTCTGGATGAATTGGTACTGATAGCTGTCAACACTGTTCTGCTACTCTAAAGATATTTGATGAACGCGGCACACGCACTCCAATACCGCGCGATGCGCCGACAACAACGGTGGAAGACATTTTCGGAGGACAAGGATTGTTTGAGGATAGAGCGTGTGTATAATTGTTGCAAGACGTTCGTCTTAGAAGCGATGGTACTTCATCAGGCTCAAGAGCAAGGCCGCTTATAACGCCAGGCTGTCATCCATATTTTGGTCCGAGAGGATACTCGCCATGACAAAGCAAAGTTCTCATGAAGAGGCTAAGACCCAAGAGAGTGTTACATGCAGTCAGCAAAGCTTCGAAGCCCTTGTTGTCTCACCTGCAGATGAGATGCCATTGCATGGCATTCCCCTCATTTAAGCGATCATGCATGCGCTCGTATTGGCTTTCAGCTCGGGTCCAGAGATCGGAACAAATAATGCAAACTCGGCTCCGGAACTCCGAAAAAGGGTGCCCCTTGAGTGGATTGTGGCTGAGTCCAGATCTCATCCCTTGCCCGCACCGACACCTCCATATGTACGGCCCATAGTACGGACGAAGGCTACAAATGCTGCAGATGGTATACGTGAATGCACAAGATTTCCCGGATGCTGCAGGAACAGCTGAATCAGGATAATGGCGCGATCGATAGGATCTGATCTCACGTACACTAGGCTATATTGGAGCTAGCGCTGCGTTGAGTGCGGAGAGCCTACCAATGGATTTGGTAGTCTTTATGTTTGAACGATTGCTGAGAACGGCCCGCCGGCGGCACAGCGCCTTTGTGCATACTGCGTGGATCTCAGTCAGCATGAGTCTATTGGTTTGGCAGTGTCTGTGCACGCGGCCCGCTGGTTACACTGCCCACGTCGGCTGTCAGCTCCGTAGCCCTTTGCATCGCTGAACCAGAGGCGAGTCTCAAAGGCGATGTCTCATTCTGGGCCGCCTTATTTTGGGCTCAGCCCCCCGTCAGAGAAGGCCTTGCAGCATCACGCAACCTGCGAGAAAGCATTTTGCTGCTGCCTAATGAAACATAATGTCAAAGAAATGTGACATTCGGAGAGTCCGAAAAGTCTCGAGCCCATGTTGCATCAGGCTGAGCCGAGCCTTGCAGACGCATATGCAGTATTGCAGGAATGTTCGACTGTATCGATACCGTGCAGCGTATTGATCGCTGAGCGGGCCTGCAAAATGTCTATAATCTGGTAAGACTGCGGCCGTCAGCTGAAGACAGCTGAAGGTCAATAGGCCACCCATGTGGTCTTCCCATGAAGACAAGTTGAGTCCTGTGTCTATGAGACTTCGACTGGCTGCAGCTCTATTGTTTGTTGACTTGCTATATTCAAAGCTGAAGCCATACTTTGCGGTGTGAACATGGGCAATAGAGTATCGGAGGACGAACGGATACTCAGCCACCACAAATTAGCTCTGCCAGAGGCGTCAAGGCCGCTCCGTCGAGCCCACCACCATGAAGCGAGCCCTGGTGGAAGGCGCCAGGTCCGCCTCCTCGTAAGCTGATGCCCTTGTCTAGGTTGCAGTCATTTGCCTAGCGGGAAGCTATGATCAATACTCAGGCGATGCAGATATGGGAAGCGGAATCTACAAGCAAAAATGAACTCGGATTGGATGTCTATTGTGGCGCTCAGCGGCTTATGTTCAGGCGTTCTCTACAGACGTGAAAGCGAACACTGTTCGAGTATCTTGAGTATCGATTGTGTGGAATTGGGTTAGCTCTTTGGAATGCCTCTGAGGCATCCACTGTGCGATATATAAATCGACTCTTCAAAAATTAAGATATGTTAGGGTCTTCATCAGAACGCCTTTTTGTGCACCATGGTTTCTCTATCTGTACTTGCTCTGTCTCTGATTGCTTCATTGTCGTCCGCTTCCCCAACCGGAAACCATGCACCTCTGGTATACAGACAAGTTGCCAACAATGAAACATCGATCCATGATTTTGTCAACTCTCTGAGCCTTGACAAGCCGGAGGCCGACTTCGTTCTCAAGACTCTTCCGAATAACCAAGACGTAAAGGCGTTGCTCGCTGGCCAGCAGTATGACAAGTCTTCGATAGCTCGTCTTTCGTGTGAGGTTCTCAAGAAGATTCCAGGAGGAGGCATAGTCTCTGTCAATGAGATCCAGAATGTGATCCAAGAAAGCTGGTCAGTTCGCGGTGTTCTCTCGACAATGCATAAGCTGACATCACGAACAGGTCGGAGACATGCTGGTTGATCCCAAGCTGCATTATCAAGCCAAAAAGCGCTAAGGACGTTTCCAAAGCGCTGCGTGTTGTCCAGTTCTTCCGTACCAAGTATGCTGTACGCAGTGGTGGTCACTCACCAAACCCAGGATTCTCTACGCTGTCCGACCCGGGTATCCTGATTGACATGAAAGATCTGAACCAGATCAAAGTCAACAAAGACAACAGTGTTGCAACGATAGGACCAGGTGTTGAGTGGCTCCAAGTGTATGAGGCTCTGGACCCATATGGTGTGAGCGTCATTGGAGGTCGTGGACCAACAGTTGGGGCTGGAGGTTTTATGCTGGGAGGTTTGTATCTCCACAGTTCGCTCTTGCAGAGTACTGACATATTACAGGCGGATACTTTCATTGGTCAAGCAAGTATGGCATGGCTGCCGACAACGTAAAGAACTTTGAAGTGAGTTTATTGATCTGTTGCTTTGCTAGTGGACTGTCAGGATTAACGCATGATACAGGTCGTTCTTGCTGATGGAACCGTCGTCAATGCGAACGCAAAGACAAATGCTGACCTGTTCTGGGCGCTGAAAGGTGGAGGACCAAATTATGGTAGGTGCTCACCAGCCGCAGATGACGCTCTGGCAGCTATCTTTACGTACTTACACTGCCACAGGAATCGTCACAGAATTGCAGCTCCACACGGTTCCCATTCGAAACATTTGGTACCAGCTTGGCCTTTATAGTCCCGAAAAAGTCCCTGAGCTGATAGACGCTTTTGCAAAATGGCAAAATGAGGGAGCTGCAGACACAAAAGGCTCAGTGGGGTTTCTAATTGGCCTAGAGTCGGTTTTTGTGGGTTTGTTCTGGGATGAACCCGCTGTGAAGCCTGAGCCCTTCGCACCCTTTTACGACATCCCACAGATCGAGCCCGCTGCAGCGCCTGTTAACAGTACCCTGGTGTCACTCACAAAACTGCTGGGATTTGTCGGCGGTGACGCTTCGGCTAGGTGAGTGCCTAACATACGTACTATCGTGCAATAGTCACTAATAAATAAACAGACATGACTATCGCGCTTTGACTACCAAGGTAGACGCAGAACTGTACAAACAAGTCTATGACTATTGGAGACCAAGAGCACAGGAAGTCCACGACACCACCGGCGCTAATATAACTTTCGTGTTCCAGCCTGTTCCCAAATCAGTTGCCCAGCAAAGTAAGGCTAAGGGAGGAAATGCTATGAACATTCCAGAAATTAATCAGATGTGTAAGTGTTCTCGCACATACCAATATACAAACTTACTATTATAGGGTGGAGCACAACAATGGATTGGGAGCACGCAGCTGACGACGATGCTGTGCGAGCTGTATCGATTGATACAACGCGTAAGTGGAAAGAGCTTGGTGAAGCCCGCGGTTCCTACCTCCCCCATCTGTTCATGAATGATGCTTCCCGCGATCAGAACCCATTGGCTTCTTATGGGAAGGAAAGTCTTCAACGACTGAGGCAGATTGCTGCAAAGTACGACCCCGGGCAGGTTTTCCAGAAACTGCAGAATAACGGATTCCTGTTGTCGAAGGCCTAGTGGAGTGCGAATCATCAGATGCTTTGCAATTTTCAAGGCACGACTCTGACATCATGTACGTTATTGCAAGTATCTGCATGCAGAATAAAGCGTTCCGCGAATGTGTACAAAGAAACTTGCCCGATGTGTTAAGTTGTATAGAGTTGTGGCACAGCTATGTCCAGAAGTATAAGGGAGTTATAAACATATAACCAATGTAATTGTCAATACTCTAAGCTCTCACAGTGACGCAGCTCCACAGGATTAGCATGGCTTGAAGTAATCACGGTGCGATTCTTTGACTACAACAGAGTAAGCGGCGCTGAAAGGACTCATCTAATCAGACTAAGTAAGATACTTTCCGAGTGTGACTAGCGCCAAACACCTCGATCTCTGGCAGACAAGAGATAATCAACCCTCACAGAGCAGCATGGCAGGTTGAGTTATTGCTGGGACATCAACAACAATCCGATCAAGGCTTCAACGAATATTTATCTCAACCACATAATGGAAGTGTTCTAGAAGTAGGTCGGTAAAAGCTTTCGAGCTGCGATTGATATATGTAACAGCCTAAGACTCTTCTACCTCTGGATTAACTTATCATGCATTATTTAGAACAGCAGAGAGGACTGAAACAATGAGACCCCTGGAATAGCGCGCGTTTATGAACATGCTTGCGTTGCAGTTGGAGCAATGAAGTCCTGACACGGCGGTTAAGGTCGTTATACAGTGACTGAAGCAGATTGTATCTACAATTAGTACCAGGGTTCACCGACACTTACGTTTGCCGGGAGTTGGCTGAGGTTCCTCGGTCTCTAAGTGATGCTTTGAAATGCATAGAAATGCAGCCTATTGGAATAGAATGGAGAGTACAAGCATTGTTGTTCCATCACTCCTTCTTCCAATCATTTCCGCCGCCAGACACTCGTCCGCAGATTTACAGATGATGCGTCCAACATTTTGGTTTCTAGTTGTACCTACTTCAGCCTACTCTGTTCGGGTTAACCACGATGCTGTAGATTCCCATCATCTTCGTTTCTTCGCATGTCAAGCCGTGTCCGGACTTGCTCTTGCGGCGAAGGGTAGTCTTGCAAGCTATAAGCTTGCTTCGACCTGTGAGCAGGTCATTTGTCAAGCTTTGGCATGCGATTCTTACGTTGCTTCTTTGGGTACTCCGAAAGATCACGGCAGTCTCGGGGATGACGAGTTCACGGCGACAGTCTGCGCTGCTAGTTGCGGTTCTTCTCTCGCAACTATGCACCGAAGGATATCGGACGCATGCGCATCCACGCTTGAGCTTTTCCCTGGTTATTTCGTGCTTGCATTAATAGACAGCGTCTGGGGTGGTTAGAACGAAACATATCTTAGGGACTCGGCAACTGGAAGGAATTGCAATGGTAAAGAAGTGTTTCCGAACTGCTTCAACTTTCGATAAGCTCCTGGCATAGACGTTATTGACGCGTGGTCTCCGGTCGATGAGTCAACTGATATGCCAAAGGATGAAATATGCTCAGACTGTTACAAGTCTAAATACAAAATCATGCAGCAGAATCCATATGGGGTCTACGGTAGTCAAAGCTGGGGTCATCGCTACGATCTGATTGTCAAGAGTAAGCGCCGAGAGAGTTGAATAACATCATCAGCTTACAACAGGAAAGCTTGCGGGATCGAAGGCATATCGACAGTACCGACCCCTTGGCCTATTCAGCTTAATATTACCGATTCAGAAGCTCCAATTTGCGGCGGTAGGAATTATATTACAAGAGCTGGCGATACCTGTGACTCGATTGCCCAGAGTAATCTGGTCTCAGCTGGGAGCCTCTTCTATAACAACCCGATGCTTGTTAGCTGTACAAAGATCGACACTGGTATAGAGCTATGCCTGCCTCCCCAGTGCAAATCTCTATACAAAATCAAAGCGGGCGACCAGTGCGTTGATGTCGCATCTGCAGCCGCTATCCCATGGCAACAGATAGTGGATTGGAATGCTATGGTTGAATGCTCTGGTTCTGACATGCATGGTGAAGACCAGGATTAGGGCTCTTTGATTTGCATCTCCCCGCCTGGTGGCGAATGCACTGCTCTCCCTGCGAACGAAACCAGCACAGGGGTAGGAGGGCAGGGCGCAACTGGCGATGGCTACGGGAAAGAATTTGTCAACATACCCCCTGGAGCTAGTCTGACACCACAGACCACGACAAAATGCGGTGAATACTACACAATCAAGACCGGAGATACGTGCTTGTCAATCTTAGTCACTGGCAATGGGTCGGCTGATTTGTTCATCGCGGCCAGTCCTTGGCTTCGAAGCCCTCAGCTTTGCGACTCGAGGTTGATTGTTGGTCGTACGTATGGTCTGCACCCGCTCAAGAATCTCAACGACGCTGTTTCAAAAGTGATAGCGTCGTCTGGCAGCTCACGCCAGTAAAGAAGATCATTATGGTTTCACAAGGATGTCCATAGGAGCTGGAGTTGCGGGTAACGTAAGATCTTGCTACTGGATACTACTTCCCGCAGTCTTCTCCGCCATGAGGATATAAAGGCTTACTAAGATTTAAGTTCAATTTATCTGACCCGAAGTCTTCAGACAAATTTTCGGATAGTTTGCTTGGGATGTGGAAAAGCCGAACATAGTTTTCTGCTGCACATGTGTGACACGTGTCCTTCTTCACTTAAACTGTGTTCTCCTCGGGCAATCGACTAGCTCTGAACTAGCTTACCAGCCTCAGTTATCCAATAAGCTTTGGCGTCAATGAGCTGGGCGAAGCTTTCACCAGCTTCGTCCACAACGCTCATGTCGGCACCGTGCTCCAACAGGCAGTTGACGGTCTCTTCGGTAGAGATTCGAAATCCATTCATACCAGCATCTCTGATGATGGCAACTAAGAGAGGGCTCATCCCTTCGTCATCCCTTGCTTCTATATCTGCCCCGTGCTGAAGCAAGACCGCAACCACACCAGAATGACCAAGGCTGCTCGCTACATGGAGAGGAGTCCTCCCAAATTCGTTTTTTTGAAGCTGAGCTGATGCCAGAAGCTAGTAGTAGACCTGCGATCTCAGGAACTTCCACTAGGTGTAACGGCGTACACCTCTGGTCATCAACGATATGCATAGTACCACCTAATTGCTGAAAACGACGTAAAAGCTCAATGGCCACGTCAGGGCGGATTAAGAGACGAAAAAACGGGATACGATTCCAGTGGTCGGGCGCATCGACCTTAGCGCCATGTACCAGCAGGTAGTTCAGCAGTTTAAGAGGCATGTGTTGTAGCTGAACGGCGAAATGCAGCGGCGTGCGTGCATAGAAATCCTCGGGGGTATTGACCGATGCTCCAGCAGACACCAGCAATCGGATGATTTGCATAGCGATATTCCAATCTGCCCCACATTCGGTCTTCATCAAATCATTGTGAACATCCTCTTGATTGAAGATAGCTAAGAGCGCCCTGCCCAACACAGGTGCCTTAGTATCGTACTGCAGTTTTTTCATTAGAACTTGGACCATTTCCAGGGACCACCTATGGGCTGCAGCAGGCAAAACATTCTCAATCGCTTCTCGTCTGGGCTTATCCGCAAAGTCTATGCTCACAAGCATTCGAAGCAAACTGAGATCCTCCCAGGGCACTGCAACCCACAATGCTTCAGAACTGATTTTGATCCCACTGGCAATCAGAACCGCCATAATATCAGTACTATCGAGTCGTGCGGCGTATAAAACAGCGTCATTGCCCCTCCCGGTATCACTGTCTTCTAGCCCGCGAAGGGATGGATCAGCTCCGCGGGAGAGAAGTAGTCGTACAGCTTCAGCCTGCTCGGCTTTTACAGCCCAATTGAGAGCAGTATCTTCTATTTGGCAGCGGGCGTTAACATTGTGTCCAGTATCCAGTAAGCGGGTTATCTCATCCGTATGACCTTTCGCGGCTGCAAGGTGCAGCGAAACATCAAGCTGACCATAGCGATCCCCAATTGTTTCCCAGATCGGATAATCGATTACTGGACCGTCCCAGAGTACAAATGACTGCATGGAGATATCGAAGCTGTAGACAGTATCGAGAGGCTGGTTTGTGGGTATTGGAGGCAAGTGGAAAAGCTTGTGTGCAGATTTGAATCGCTTGGTGGTTTCCCCGCAGTTCTGTGCACAGATTCTTACCGCGCCCAAATGGTGCATGACAGGAGCACTACACCAACATCGTTGAGGAACCTACCCTAGGCACTCGTATCTACTAGGGCAAGAAGCTCCTGCACGTTTCCTGGGGTTGTTACGGCAACACCGCTGCGCTCTCGATATTCTTGTTGGAGCTTCTTCTTTTGTTCCTTTTTCTTTCGTCACCATATCAATTGAGTACCTGAGCGCGTATTGTAGTTGCTTTATCAAGCTTCTCCAATTTCTCCACAAGCCAGTATTATAGTATTTTAGTCCAGTAAACAGTACGCCTACTAGCATACATGATAAAGCTGTTTGGGCTTAATGTGCTCTTCTGTTTTCTTCTCTTTTTTTAGCAGGCTCACTAAGATATGTTTGCTCTTATCTTACTTTAGAGGTCAGCACATTCTTTAGCTCCCATTACTGTAGTTAGCTGCCTATTCTGTATGTAGACCTTGAACTTGCATCTAACGGACGCCATTATAACCAAAGGCTTCTTCCTTTGTACAAAAGAGCCTGCTTTCGTGACTTTTGAAACGTTTGTAGATCTTCTGTTACCAAAACTCATAGTAGAAACAAGCTATATCTAGAATTTGGGGTTAAACTTAACTAAGCAGATGCGACTGGATAGGTCTGTACCATACGATATAATTCCAAGATAGACTGAGGCTGAATACTACAAATTTGCTAAAGGAATGAATGTCTTGGTACCTCAGAGATGACTGAGAGCATCAACGCTAGTGTTTACCGCGACAGCAACTATTGGCAATAAAGTTGGCGCTTGGTTTAGATACAGCTCCTAGCAGTCCGCGACTGATTACAGGAAATCTTGCAAAAAAGCAAGTTGTGCCTTGATATTCTCCTCGAACGCGTCGCCAAAGTATGGATCAAAGTGCCCCCTGCCTTGAAGAATGGCCAGTCTTTTGGGTTCCAAGGCTTGCTGGTACGCCTTGAGTTGTGTGAATGTCGGGGCGGTACGATCTGCGTCTGAGACTACCAGAAGGAGGGGAGTTGGCGATATGCGGTGTACATACGCCAAGGGTTCGAATGCTATCATGTTGAGCAATGTTTGTGGTGTAACATATGGCCGGAATGGGAACTTCTCGTCGTCAAAGTTCTTTAGGAACTCGGTGATGTTGGGGTCGTTCAGCAGTGCGCTCGGATCACCTGTTGTGGCCAGCTCAGGATCAGTTGCGAATATCTTGAGAAGGTCCGGTTCTTTTCCAGATTTTATCTCTTTTCGGGACCTGTAGAGCGACGGGAGTATCGGTGCCATGTGTGGGGCTATGGCTTCTCCAGAGACGAATGGTACCTGTGCAATAACAGCCCGGATGCGATGGTCCAGGGCCGCAGCGTGAAGAACAGCCCCTCCACACATGCTAGTGCCCCAGTATACAATCTTGGTATGATCGACCTCCGATAACGAGAGAGCAAAGTCGAAAGCATCGGAGAAGTCTCGGCCCTGCTGGATAGGGTTTGTTTCATTCTTTGGAAGGCCATCGCTAGCTCCCCAGTTTCGATGGTCGTAAACAAGGACTCCATAACCTGCAGCTTGGAAGCGATGTGCAAAGTGCGGAAGAAACTGCTCCTTCAAACCAGCTAACTATTTGAGGAGTTAGCTTAATATACAAGCACTGCTTAGCAAGGGAGATGGAGCCTTACACCGTGCGCCATGATTATACATGGGGCCTTCTTTGACACCTCTGCGCCATGGGCTGGATAGAACCAGCCTCGCAAGACGACACCGTCTACGGTTGGGAACTCAATATCGCGACGGCTCATGATCATTGGAGTACTCTGCCTTTTCCAGCAGGGCTTTAAAAATGGTTTGCGTTACTGATATCGAGTGTCGATGCATCTATGAAGCCAAGGAAGAAGAGCGGACTTTGACAGTCCTTTTAAACCAACTTGTATGGTCGTATGATGTTCATAACGGATACCGATATCACATTCCGTGGTGCGGATTTAATGAGAGGATGTGTGGTTCACTGCCGAATGCAGCAGCCGTATCTAGGACCATACATGGAATTGCACCGTACGAGTGCCGATCCAAGGTTTTACTGCTGTACTCGATTGATTTCAAGAACAATTGTTGCAAGAGTGCATGGACTTGGACTAATGCGTAATTGACTTCTATCCGGACGGCCCGAATATGTGTCCCACCGGAGTCCGACGGGGCCGTAGTTGTTTTGATATGCAACGTCTGGCTGTCATATGATCTCAGGATATCGAGAATTTCCTTTGGTGCAAGCCGCTACTGCGGACGTAGATGTTCGGGACATTGCTAATATCAATTTGTATGTCCCTATGCTTGATACCTCCAGCTTTAAAAAGCCCTCGATGAAATCCCACCCACGCGATACTTACAGTCTCTACCATATCTACTTAGCTCAGAAGGTCATAATGAGCATAGCTTCATACGTTAACTGAAGGGTAACATCTGACTGCATCGCGTGTATTGCATGTGCATATTTTTGATGCCATCCCCGAGCTAGAAGATGAAGCTGCTCATGATTTGTTGTAAAATTCCTCGCTACGCATTAACAGACTAGCGCTTAAGCAAGCGTGGCATGCTTCCCCAGATTTCGACGTTGTGGAGCTCATACGAGGCCACGTTCCGAAGACATGATCCGGACAAGCCGATCCGGACTTCGGCCGAAATGTTGGACCACGCATCAGTATACAGGACCCTTTATCTCCATCTACCCAGGAAACTGTGGTAGCCAAAAGTATTGTAATAGCCTACATAGTAATCCACCAACTTATCTCGCTACAGCAGCGTTGTGGTGTTGCTCAGTAACCTCACTTAGTCTGGGGTGCAAAAGCTGGTGGGGTGTGCATCACGAGGCCGAAAACGTTTAGTACTGAAGGTCTCAATTGTCGGTGCGCAGCATATTTGACGACGCGACCCAGATGGAGCTCTTGAGGGCCGAGGCTGTGTTTGGAAACCTCGACCCAGAGACCAGATTTATTATGTCCCCTGGAGCGCCAAGTCAGCCAAACAAGCACGCGGATGTTGGCTCCGTGTCCGGGCTGTTCTGATCCTACTACTGATCTGAGACTGTACATGCCATCGTTCTCAGACAGATAGCGGAGAGAAATTCGGTTTCCATACCAAGAAGCATGCCATTTATCTAGGTTGCTATCGTACCTACCAGACGTTCTCTGCATGTCTCTCAACGTTCACGTGCTTAGTGTAGCCAATCTGACCAGCTATAGAGTATACAGCATCAGGAAGCACGGAGGAATCTGGTCGAAGAAGCAGATCAACGTGCAGGCTGTAGTTCGTGGTCTGCAGTGAATCTGAGCTGGAGTTCGAGTCTACGTCGACTTGCATGTGTTAGCACACGGTTTGGGATCTGTTACTTTGTGCTATATCCTGTTAGAAACACAGTAGTTCGAACTCTGATGTCTGGAAAGCTCTCGATGCGCACCGCAGACCCTAGCCGCGCCGCTGTTATAAGCTACTTAACATCTACTTTGACTTTGCACCAACGAGTATTATCAATACTGAGTACCAGATGGCGTCTTCCAAAACTTGAGAAAGATCTAATAAAATTGAAAAACGCCTCAATGAGGACTTACGATCCTCGTGACTATGGAACTGTTTGAAACAGATGCAGTGAAAATAGTCCCACAATGTTCTATGTGCTTCTCTCCTTCTGATGATGTGAGACGTGTAAGGTTTCTTGTCAATGCACGCCAGTCGTGGCGCCAGATATATATACAATGAATGACGTGCCATTCGTAGGTAGTCCAGTACTCAGGTAGCCACGGAAGTTCACCAACTTGAGCCACTTCTGTCCCTGATTGATCTTTCCAATACGTCCACGCCCCTCCAGGCCCAGCAGCCGTGAATTCGCTCAAGAGTTCTTCATCTATACAGTCTCGGGGAAACCATGCGGACATCAGCACGTTGTATTTGCAACCCAACGCAAATGCTTCTTGAGAGGGTCCGTGGCATTTTTCGCACACTCTTGTTGCGGGAAAGGTACTTTCGTCGCTCGTGGCAAGAATATTGCTTGAACAAGCGCTAGCGGAGACAAAATGCCAGATTATAGTCAATGCCAACGCGCAGGCAATCGCCACTACTAGCGACCAATGCATTATCGTGCGCATGCAGCCGTATTTTGGTCGTTGTAATAGCTCGGCCGCTTCATGGGCACTATCAAGTAGAAAATGCTCTTCAGAATGCGTCTCATCTACGGTATCGCTAGCAGGTTGTAAGAAGCAATTCGAAGCATATGCAAAGTCAACTGACCTTGGAGGCATGATATGTGTATTGGCTAAGATTTGCGCAGACTTTTGCTTGAGTGGTGTTTAAAGACTGTGCTAAGTCAATACTACAAGCAAGTCTTCTGGTGAAATATAGTCGTAACACTCGGCTGCAGATCTGATGTGGGAAGAAACGTCATAGGCAGGCCTTCCGCGAGACCTTGTGACGCTACGTAGGAGATCATCAAGATCGGCATTTTCCATGTGAATAGTCAGATATTGGTAGCATGCAACCTTCGAAGATCTCTCGTACGACGAAATCGGCCCGCCGAAGATCCAGTCCCAGTACGGCAGCCTACATAAGTGAAGAAGGATCCAGGCGTGGCTTATTGCAAATCATCAGTAGAAAAGATTGCGTGATGATGTAGGTGAGTGAATAAGTCGCGTCATGCATAACGCGCACCTCAGCACCTCCTTTCGTATCTAGTGCAATACGAACGTTTCCGGTGCGGTCCGATGCAAAGCAATGTCAAAGTATTGGGATGTTGTCTACAGAAACAAAGTTTTGTTTGTTTAAGCGGTGAATATAAAACAACTTGCACAGACTGGATAGAATCGCACTTAAGCTCCTCATCTCTCTATCATAACCAAGACATTTTCGGCTATATTCAGTATGAAGTTTTCGCAGATCATGATACTTTTCCTGCTTGAAGGCGCTTTTGCGTCGGTAAGCTGTTATGTCCCCCTAGTACGTTCCATACATTTAATTTTGAAAAGGTTGCTGCTCCCAAAGCCGGCCGCCACATTGGCTTGCGAATGACTCAAGAGTACGAACTCGAAAAGCGTCAGGTCAACGAGACCTATCCTCGTCTCGTAGAAGATGAGGTTGAAAAGCGTCAGGTCAATGAGACCTATCCTCGTCTCGTAGAAGATGAGGCTGAAAAGCGTCAGGTTAACGAGACCTATCCTCGTCTTGTCGAGGACGCTCTGGAGAACCGAGAACAATATCATGGCGACATGCATAATTGAAGCAGGATCGATATTGAAGTGAGACGTTGGTGGAGTTTAAGAGCGCCAACACCCTGCTCAATTTCACAAACTTCCTCAGTCCAGTACAATGAAATCGATGCGTCAGACGAAGCATACCATGAGCTTTTTATCTCTGCGATAGGACCTTAATTGAAATGGTGATTGTTGAACCCTTGTGTTGACGGACAGTTGCGTGAAAGAATCCCACCGAACCCTTGTTAGCTCAACACACGTGTCCCTTTATATGCGTTTGGACAAGATATGGTCAGGCATCGAGATCGACTACAAGCAAAAACGGAGACCTTCTCCTCAAGATACACAAGCGCAGTATAATATCATCAATGATACTGTATCAGGGTAGAAATACAGGAGCTAGAGCTGCTGAGCGTATAATGGTGATTCCGAATCGAAATCAGAGATGTAGAGACAGACTGTCGATGCTCTTAAATACACTGTCAGTTTTGATGGACCAAAGAGCGATGTACAGCTGACCTCAGAATTGTTCAATTACTGTTCAGCTCTGCCCCCTGAATCGTGATTATATCATCCAAACTCCTATCCATTTGGAAAAGCTTACTGCAATGCATAATATGCCCTTCAGTGTCATATCTGCCTTCGATGATCGTACCGGTCTCTTTTGATCTCTGTAGTTTACGCCAATAAAACACACAATGCATGATATGCCACTGCATCGTCGTATAATAGCTCTGATGAGTGGTTGCAAACATCCCAATTACAAACGGATCTAGAGCGATCGTGCCGTTCCGATCAGCAAAGTAACCCCAGGTACCGTTGACCCCAGGCCCAGAACGATTAAATTCTTCAGTAAGCTCATCATCTCTGCACCTCGCGGGTAGCCAAGCTGATGCCAACAGATCATAGCGGCAACCTTTATCTAACGCTTCCTCGACCGATGCTCCACAAGAGCATGTCAGCTGCTCTTCGTGAATGAGTACCTGGCGTAGTCGGATTCCGGAGTCGATGAGACCCCACAAAGAAAAGATGATGAGGCAGAGTCTCATGAAATTCAGGCTGTTCAGGCGGAAGTGATTGAGTTCTGGATTAGGATCTTGTTCCAAGACGTTTGGACATTCGTGACTGATCGAACTCGTTCTCAAAGAATCCCGCGAGAATGTTCCTTCCAGCTCGTCTATTTCGCGTCAGCTACTGCATGACTTCTCTTCCCAATAGTTGGCGAAGAAGTGTGTAAGTTAAAGTCCAGAAATTTCGTGAACGTACATTTCTGCCCAAGCTTAGTATACCCAATAGATCGACGTAAAAAATCCATGTTTGCTAGTATTCTAGTGTCTATAAGTCTGCCACGGAGACTTGTTATTTTAATGAATACCAATCCCCGCACGAGAAGCATTTGACTGTGATGCGACTGAGGGATTTAACTTATTAAGTCGCAGTAAGGCCGAAAAAAGGCCGCTGCATGTAAATACGAATGTGAGTGCTAGCGTACAGCTGCCATTATACTTTGAAGACCGAATTCTCTCGGAACATGGGTACAGGGTTGCCAGTTCGTATGCCCCTAGTCAAAATATCGCATCGAACGATGTATCACTAGAGGTTCTCACACTGCAACCATAACCAAATTCTCTCATTTAACTTTACTTCCAATGGATTCCTATTCAATGTCATCATCCTCGGCCTGACTCAGATACTGAACGAAAAGAAATAATGTCTCTTTTATTCCTGATCAGTTAGTCAGCTCTCAAATAAAAGAAGAATTGATGTTGTGTTTAAAATGATGCGCACGATAGAAAGACTAATCACTGATGTCTACATGTCATCTGCCTCGGCTAAGAGTTATAGCCGAACACTCCTGTCTCTGGGTTCATATGTGCTTTCGAACGCAGTCGTGATCCAAGCTGGAGTCGGGCCGAACGTGAGACTACCGGATGTACTCGATGTACTAAAGTGCCCACCGAACAAGAAAGGCAGTTCTGAATGTATGGTCTGCTTTAAGCTATGACCACTGATAATGGATCCGGATGTAAATGTTCCATAAATATTGAATCCAAACTCTCATACCATTACCTAACCGAAGATGTCGCTTCCTTTATTTCTCAGAATCAATCGGCGCTCCAACATTTCATGGTCAATATGTTTTATGGGTATTGCGATCACAGCTGCCTTCTTCCCGTGGTCTAAAAGACTCGTCCATCACTCAAACCCAGACAACACTTACTCTATCCGCATGCTATCGCAGTCACCGTTGATGATTTATATAGAGGGATTCGTCACCCCTAGGGAGAGGGAGTACCTTCTTGGACTTGGGTCAGTTTTCTCGTCGAGTATATGGCTTTATGTGACTCATCCGAAGCTGCAGAGCCTCACATTATTCTACGAACACTAACACGTGCAAGTGTTTGCTTTACTACTAAAATATTTAGTGCGTGCACAGACCCTTACGTGTAGGTGTTCGCTTTTTGCAACGTGTAAGTAGATGCTCTTTCTGCGTTGAATTTAGATGCAACTTCAGCAGAAGGTGCAACGGGTTGATTCTTATTGTGTGTGCAATTTTGTAGCACAGGAACAACAGAATACGCGTAGAAATCAACGCTGAAGTTTAGGTGATGGTGTTCGTTGACGTCGGAGGACGCGTATCGATAAGCTCCAAAGGACTACGAACAACGCGCGCGAGAGGACAATGCATTATGCAAATTAACATTCTAGCCTGCTAACCCTGTAACCCTAACCCTAGAGCTCGCTGACTTGGAAGAGATCAAGCAACCCAACCTCTGTTTGCAACGCATCTTCTACGTCATCCTCAGACGAAGCCCGCATAGGCGTAGACAGAACCTGCACAGAGTCATCACTATCGTACATCACGTCCGGGATGCTGTCGCCGTCGTCGTTATCGCTATCTGGAATCTCCTTGAGTCTGTGGAGTAGTGCTGGAGCCTCTGACTCGATGCGCAGTCTCTCTCTTGTAGCGATTGACCCGCCAGCAATAGCGTCTGGACCAAGCCACTCGTCGAGAGCCTTGGTTGCAGCGCAGAGCTCTGGCTTCTCGCGCTGGACCAGTTGAAGAAAGATCTGAAGCTGGCCCTCCCGTAGCTTGGTCTGTATCCAGAAATTTGAAATCTGCTCGTGCGGCATCAGGAGAAGACTGCCCCAACCTAGCGCAGTAACGATCTTGTACCAGCGCGTACCATTCTTTAGATACTCGTGAAAGCGTCTCTTCTGTTCTACAGAAGGTTCTGCATACACCAGGTCCATCAGGTCCTTAGCCGCTTGAGTTGCTACTTGACCTTTCCCGTAACGGTTGCGTGTTGTATCGTTGCTTCTCCTTGCGTCGTCCTCTCTGATCTGCTCTTTTTTCTTAGCATACGCTTCGCCTAGCAGAGCGCAGGACCATCGCGACCGGATCGTGACACCCTCCATGTCTGTTTGGTACCGTGCGTGCATAGACCAGGCAAAGCAGAAAGTCCTGTCGATACTGTTTGTTCCGAGTTGGAGTAGCCTGTCGTGCGAAAGAGACATTGCCTGGCTGCTTCTAATATCTGCAGGGAAGAGCGTGTTGTGCTCTCGCCAGTCTTGCAGGAACTTAGCAGCTGATAGCCGAGCAGAGTGGCCTCCAAGCTGGCGTGCCTTCTCCAGCATAGCACATGCAAGATCGTAGGGCGTGCTAGTTTCAGTAAAGAAAGTCCCGCCATCCTTTGTATCCGATCCTTTAATCGACATTGGCTGCTTTAGGATCCAGGCAATAGCATCCTCATCCTCCTCCGCCATCAAGTTATAGGCCTTCTTCTCCTTCGCAATCGCTGCAGGACCTGGCGCTAGCAACCCAAGCTTTATTCGCCTTCGACCTGGTGCAATCTTAGGCGGCCGTTGAACTACCACACGCTCGCCAGAGCTAGGCAGAGATATAGGGGGAGGGCTGTTGCGCGTTCGTTTCGAAGGAGGATCGTCTGGAGCGTCTGCAGCAAGCGCTGCTCGCTTCTTGGCTGTCGTGCGAGACGCAGGTGGTTCTGGAGTAGGCGACTTCTCGTTGAATGGCTGTGTGAGCGACTCAGCTGCGCCAACAAGGGCTTCCCAGGTACCATTAGGCAGACTATCGGCGGCATCGTACTCGTCAAAGGTCGCATGTAGCAGCCATATTGCTGAGACGATAGAATGCGCAACAAAGACAGGCTTGCACAGGTTGTTGTCAGTAGGGTGCGGGATCAGCCACCCTGCGCTCTGCGGACGGGCCTTAGGGTCACGCTGCGAACGCGGAGCTACCGCGCGGCGGAAGAACAGCTTTTCGTATTCGGGGTTCGGCGGCTCGTAGGCATACTTGGTAGCCATCCCAGCCTCATCGGCCAGAGGGAAGCTCCGAGCACCACCCTCAAAGTCATCAGCAGCTTTACAGAGAGCAGTGTACCAGTGCATTATTATTTAAGAGATTTCAGCAGGCTATTGGTGATTGGCGATGGTACTGCAGAGAGGAGGTTGGGAGTTAATGTTTCCCTGACGCTTTGGCGTGCTAATGTAAAAGTCAGGGGCCGCACAGACAGACACTATCACATCACGCCAATCAGCAGCACCGGAACGTCTCCAGGTAGAGCGGAGTCGTCTTGTGCAAAGCAGCACACTGAGCATAGCAAGAAAAAGGAATTGAGAGAGCATCACATTTGTTCAGAACAGGCGTTCGTTGCTAGTCTCTTGGAGGGCTGCAGTGCGACAGAATACAGCAGAGCACGGCGTACTCTGGCATATTATAGCAGCCTAGCACAACTTAGTTCTGTTAGTACTGAAGTATTTGTGTTGCGACGCGACCTGTGCAGGCCAATAAAGCTAAAACTGCAAGTGCGCAGATCAGAGCTAGGGTAGAACGATAAGAAAATGCGAGAATGAGATGGCGTCTATACGCATACCTTGTCCCAGTACACGATGGATACACTTCTGCAGCTGTTTGAGCACGTTGAAGAGCTTCAGATAATTATTTGCAGGTCCTGTGCAATTGCTGTTCCTCCAGCACACGTTGCAAGGCATCTCAAAGAGCGCCACCCTAAGGTTCCGCATGCAAAGCGGGCCGACGTAGCTGTAGCTGCCCATGCACTCAACAACCTCGCGTGGAAACCAGCAGACGTGCGCATACCGAAGCCAGCCAGAGAGCGTCTTCTTCACTTAAAGTATAGTGAAGATGGGCTTGTTTGCACCTATAACCAGTGTTGGTACACGTGCACAACCCTACAGCGTATGCAAGAGCATTGCAGAGACATACACGGCTGGATTAACAAGCAAAAGCGAGGGGGGACATGAGACAGAAGAACCAACACCCAAGCAACAGAATGTGGAAAGACAGCCAGCCATGTCAGCGCGTTTTCAGGGCCGTAGCATGGCCTGCTTATATAGCTGTTAGAGCGTCCGCAGCCAGCGGCACTGGAGAAGATCTATCCCAGTTAGCCAGAGCAGACCTCGAGCGTATGCGGGAGGAAGACAAGGCAGCTGCAGGTACTAGGTTGATTGAAGAGTTCAGTCGCTACCAGGCGAACTCATGGCTGGAACTGACTGAATGGATACCTCACCTTAAGGGTTTGTCACGGACTGCGCTCCTTCGCGCCAGGCGACTGCCAGATTCGGAAGCTGCTCAACAGAAAGGAGAAGCAGGCGATTGCGAACCGGACCTCGCAGACGCATGCAAGGCTCTACAACGAGTAGTGCGCAAGGCGTTTCGCAGCAGCCAGCTTACTTACAGGCCTGTGCGGGAGATCATTCAGCGGCGTGAGACAGGTGCCGAGTCCAACGAGCGGCCATTCTACTGCGGCCACAAAATCGGGACGATCAAGAAGTACAGTCAGAGGCTGGCTCAGATTCTGTGTTACCTATGGCGCACCTACGACCACACAGCACGGCCGCCATACAGGCTGACAGATCGACAGAGCGCGGTACTCTGCTCGCTGCAACGTGTTGCGCAGTCTCCAGATACAGACAGACAAGCAAGACTAGAAAGAGGTTGCATGGAGCTGTGGATCGCCCTTCTTGATCACGAATTGCTTGGCAACGAGCACGACAGTCCCCTACTCAGCGGTATAGCTGTGCTAGGCCTGAAGGAGGAGCACCACGGCGGCGGTTGGGTTCCAGCACACGAGTTCTCACCAGCACTGTCTGCTCTTATCACGACTTCTAAAGCGCTGGTTATCCACTACGCACAGTACCAACACGACAAGGCACTCTCAGAAGGACTAGGTGCAGCAATTCCAATGCAGCAGCTGGTGTCGGAGATGGCAGAGCGTTTTATGACGCTTTCTACCTATAAGAACGCGCCAACACCAATGAACCGCATGCTACGCCTACGCACACTAGCGCGAACGGAGGGAATGAAACACAACACAGCTGGCATTGTAGCGTGGGATGGAGACCGTCTCTTGATTAATAAGCAAAGCTTCACGCTGAACGACCTGCGATCTATGATCAAAGGCCTGTGCGAGACGGCGCGGGTGCAATTGCTAAGAGACGTTCTGCTGCTAGACCTAGACGAGAGAGACAACGTGCGCCCAGGAACAACGCCGCTACCGGAGTTGTCTATGGACAAGCTTCTCGATACGCCAGCTGAGCTCGCTACTGGTTGGAGCTTTCTGAAGCACCCTAGTAACAAGCTAGAAGGCTGGTCAGACTGGCTCTTTAACCGGGTGCGGACGGAAGCACCGCTACGAGAGAGGTTCATGAGCGGAGTGGACAACACGCGGCAGCCAGCGCGCGTGCTATGGCGCGACAGTGCTGTGTGTGAGTACATGAGGGCGGTACGTAGGTTCAAAGAGAGCTTGTTTGCCCTTGTTCATCTCTCTGGTGGCGGCCCTGGTCGTGGAACGGAGATCACGTCAATACAGTGTGAGAACAGCGCAGATGGTGTAGGTTATCGCGGCGTGTTTGTAGAGGGTGGTCTGGTGTCCTTTACAACAAACTACCACAAGAATTACAGCTACAAGAAGCGCGTCAGGGTCGTCCACCGCTACGTACCGAGCGAAGTCAGCGAGCTTGTGGTCTACTTTCTTGGTTTAGGCCGTCCATTCATCAACACGCTGCAACGACTTCACAACGGAGTCACCAAGCACACATCCTTTCTGTGGGAGCCCAAGCCAGAGGAGCAATGGGAGGGTGATGACGATGACGTAGATGAGGGAAGTGACAGCGACGGTAGCGTAAGTGGAGACAGCGACAATGAAATAGAGCAGGTCAGCCAGCAGAAGCTCAAATCGAGCAATCCAGACGGTTACTGGGGTACTGACCGCATACGACGCGTCCTGCGCGAGCAGACCTTTAGCTATATGGGCGCCGCGCTTGGTACTAGCTCGTGGCGGCACTCGTATCCTGCGATCCATCGAGAGTTGGCTAAGGATGGACAAGCACGCGACTTTGTTGAGGCGCTCTACTACGGGAAGGAGTTTGCTGTGGACGAGGCGCGGGCGAAGCAATTAGGCCACGGGTTCAAAACAGAGGAGGGAACCTATGGCCGCTCGATGAAAGAGTCGCCTCTGGAGACTATAGCAGAGCGCGAAAATTTCCGACGCGTAAGCATGGATTGGCATCGCGTGCTGCAGTTTGCATCTGTCTGGATCAATAACCGCATGCACCCTGGAGTCCGCGCAGAAGCGATGTGGCAGCATGAGAGGCAGTCGTTGCAGCGCTGGTCAACGCTCGCTGCTACTGATCTCAAGCCCGAGTTTCAGCGGCTGACCGGAAACCCAGAGGCCAAGTACCGTGGTAAGCAAGAAGAGTGTCTGCAAGCCATCGTCCAGCGGAAGCTACGCGTGCTAGCAGTTATGGGCACGGGGACAGGCAAGAGTATGCTATTCATGCTGCCAGCGTCCCTTACACTAGGTGGCGTCACTATTGTGATTGCACCGCTAAACGCCCTTCGGGACAGCTTACAAGATCGCTGCGACGAGCTAGGCATCCCCTGCGCAAAGTGGGACGGAAAGAGACCGCCGTATTGGGCTCGAATTGTACTCATCACGCCAGAGAGCGCCGTCACCAAGGCCTTCAGCAGGTTCATAGATGAGAAGCGGATGCTGGAACAGCTCGATCGAATCGTCATCGACGAGTGCCATGTCCTGCTTGAGTCGAGCGCAACCTGGCGGCCAGACGTGCTGAAGCTGACGGAGATGACGGAAAAGGGTACGCAGGTCATCTACCTTACCGCGACACTGCCGCCTACGCTGCAGCCAGCCTTCTTGCACGCTGCCGCGCTCGACCAGAGGACGTTGACAATCTGCCGCGACGAGCACACCACACGAACCAACATATCGTACCAGGTGCATGGCTATCAGCGGGGCACCCTAGACGACACGCTCACGGCTCTGATAGCTGCTAAGAGAGAAAAGTACGGACCCGAAGCGCAGATCCTTGTCTTCTGCCCGAGCACCGACGAGACCAAGCGATTAGGCAAGTACCTTAGCTGCTCAGCGTACTGGCGCGAAATGGCTACAGACGACGAGAAGGCCCGCATGGTTCGCCGCTTCACGTCTGGCCTTGAGAAGCTCTGCACGGCTACAAGCATGCTCAGTCTTGGAATAGACGCGCCTGGAGTCAGGGTAGTCATACACGTCTCTATGAGCCGCCAGGTGCTGAACTTTGTGCAAGAGAGTGGCCGGGCTGGACGTACTGGTGCACCCAGCGAGGCTGTAGTTCTAAGAGCGTATTGGCAGACCAAGAGCGGTCAAGAGGAGAAGTGGTCAGGGTACAAGCTTGACTTACCTGCAAAAGAGTTTCTGTCAACAGACAGGTGCAGGAGAATACCCATAGACAGACACATGGACGGGCGACAGGATCGAGAGAGGTGCGAGGCTGGGGAGGCAAAGTGCGACTTGTGCAAGCAGAGTCCGCGCGGCGCGAAGCGGAGGGTTGAGGATGAGGCGGCTGGCCAGTTGTTGACGGCTGCAGCTGCAGCAGAGGCTGAACAGGCTCGCTTTGAGCGGATACTGGCCATCGATGAGCAGAAGGTAGAGATTCAACTCCGTCGACGCAGAGAAGAGGCCCAATACAGTCTGGAAAGACTCCAAGAGCATTTCAGTCGCTGGAAGGACGTGTGCATTATCTGCATGGCTGTCGAAGCTGAGTCGGCGAGCCACAAGTGGGAGGCTTGTCCCAACGCCAGCGAAGCGCAAATACGCGCCGTCGAAAAGAGCATCAAGTGGACACACAGCGTCAAGTGGGCTGCTTTCGCGCGATGCAACTACTGCTGGGCGCCACAGGCGATGTGCAACCGGTGGGAAGAAAGCAGCAGTCCTGACGTGTTTCAAAGACGAAGGAACGCGTATTGTCAGTGGGATAGAGTCCTGCAGCACGCTGTGGCTGCGCTGCTCGCTTTGCAGGGGCCAGTTTGTCAGCAATGGCTTGAACAGCAACTACAGGATCAGGCTGTGGCAGGGGCTGACTACAGCAAAAGACTCCAAGCGTGGCTAGGCCAGAAGACGAAGATAGACAAGAAGAGCGCTAGCTATATGTGCTGGTTATTGTATGCTTGGGAGGAGGGACGTGTACACAGCTGCAGGTAGAAGCGCACCTAAGTCACTCTTTCTTAATAGTGCTACATGTTCTGTGCCTAGAGTAGAACTGTTCTATTCTGCTGTAGCAGAGTGCATACAGCAGAATAGAACAGTTCTACTCTTTACAAGGTTTAATAAGTAACAAAAAAAGTTAGTCCTAGCTATATCCCTTAACACGCTCTAGTAGGCAGACTCTACATTCCTGTTCCTATACAACTGCAGAGCAGATTGTAAGCAGCGTTAGCAGAGACACGTTGCTGCTGTTGCTGACGCGCTCTGCACGCCTAATAAGTGACTCAGACTATAGAAGCCTTAAAATGTAAGTTACTTTGTCTAGTTGTTTGCTAGGCGCTAGCAAGTAAAGGTTTAATTAAAAACTCCTAGGAAAAGGCGTCTTCTGCTAAAGCGCCTGTCTTAAGCCCCTAGCGCCGCGGTAGGTACAATGGGACAATCTTACCGGCTCAAGGTCTTTCGATAGAGAATTTTTCTCTAATCTGTTTCTGCTTGAACGAGCAAGTACTAGGTAAAACTGATGGCTCGTAATTTGGTTGGAGATGTGAACGGGCCTTGGGCGGACTGAGACTATGCCTATAGCTACTGCACTACTAATGGACGTATGCATATCTATAGCCTCAGAAGAGCCTTGGTATGGGTTTGGAGGGGCAGTTGTAAAAGGGGTGGCAGAAGCGCTGGTCGTACGTTAGCAGACAGTAGGCACGCGGCAGAGAAATATGTAGCATAAGAGTGGGCTTAGCCTCACCCTACGCGCGATCGCTGCTGCACTGCCGCGTCTGGAATTTAGCGAAACACCTCGGTGTCCGACAAATTGTCTGTTAGCGTGAGACGTGCGCCTGCATAGAAAGCGAGAGTCATGCAGCGTAGCGGCACAGCTGGCGCTTAGAACCGGCCGTTGGAAAGTGGCACAGCCAGCGCTTAGAGAATCAAGGGAGCAGTAGCCCCAATGAGACAGACGCGCAGACAGCAATCCAGAGGCATCAAATGTGCAGAAGTAGCTTTCGCTTTGCTTGAATGTAGTCTTTACTGATTGTTTGTACTCTACTAACAATGCTTAATCTATCTACGTACTGGCAGACGTATAGCCCTACAAAAGCCTTCTATTATCTCAGTAGCTATTGTGTTTGTGATAGGGCACGATCTAGAGTTAAGAGTGGCGTTTTCTTGTGTGTGCCTTTTGTTGCTTCGTCTGCCTGTATTGCTAGCTTTAGCTCTTCTGTCGGCTAGCGAGTCTGACCCGTCCCCCATGGCCCTCTTGCATCACTAACACTGTACCACGAGCTTGGTCGGGAGTAGTAACTGCTGCCACCGCTAGAGTTGCGCCATGTCTGCCCCAGCGAACTGCTGCGCTTATCCTGTGTCGGCAGGTATAGTTGGGGCCAAGAAATTGTTAGGCCTGCGCTAGATCTCCCTGCGCACTCTCTATTGAGGTTGGGAGGACTCTGACAATTTGTTGGTGAATCTGCGCTGCCATGTGTTTGGTAGGAGCCCTCAACGCGAATTGGGGGCAGGTATACAGCATCAAGTATGTCTGTTCCACGATAGATGCTGAATGTACGGCCAGCTGTTGGTTGACTGACAGAATCTGGCTGGAAATAGGATTTGGTAAGGACTGTTGTGTCTATAGTAGGTGCGTTGTGCGCTGTAGTGCCTCTATACAGATCTGTTAACGCGGCAGGTGAGCTTGCTGCTTTTTCAAGTGCAAACAGAGCGTTCTGCTTCTCTGCTGCTACGAATCGACAGCATATTTGCCGCCAGATGTACAGGCAGATTAGCAGCGCAAACAGGACAGAGACTATAGACACAACAACAAGTACTAGCCGATGTGCTGTAGATGTACTCTGGCCAAGGTGCGGAGAGACAAAGCCCAAGCTTGCAGCATGCATTGTAGAGTTGGTAGTAACAAATAGAAGCACTGCGGTAGGGGAGACAGAGGAAAGAACAGAACATAAGTAGTAGTTATGCGTGCAGAGAGTTTTGGCAGGATACGGTCTTCTGCAGAGTAAGAGCTGCTAGCTAATAATGTTGTGCCGGAAAGCTTCTTTGTATATACTATGTTGATTCTCTTAGCTACACTTAAAATAACCCAGTAGGTATGTAGTCTTAATAACGGATATTTTGCTACACTGCTGTCTAATTGAAAAATCAATAGAGTCTAGATAGATTTAGACAGAATACGTAGCTCTAAGAATAGTAAGATAGCCACATACTAAGCGCCTTAGATGTGCTAGGATAGGGTGTACTTAGTACCTTAGAAGCATAGCAGAGAGACGCACTTAGCTTGCAAAACACCTCCTAGGTAAGGCGCAGCTATCACGTTAGGAGACGCAGCAACAACGAATACTACTCTCTTTAAGAAACTATAAGCGCCTAGTACACGTGTTTGGAATCAGAGCATTGTGCGCAGCAGATAAGCTAGTCTGTTCTATTTGTAGTATCTTAGAGTTCTTGCGGCGCAGCGCAGCAGTATAACCCAGCGCGGCTACGTTAGTAACTAAGTTTCTAAACAAAGTATCATGTCTTATCTACATACGTAATTTAGAAGCCATAGCCTCACTCTAACAACTCTCTTACACGCTAGCTGTAAGAGCACGCAAAGGTAGAAGACAAGAAAAAACTAGTAGCGCTTAGTAGGAGGCGTAGCTATTACATATAATAAGATCCAAAGTACATACAGAAGGCAAACACTAGCATTAATCAATCCTACCATCTACACAGTAGGTTTATTACAGTTCTTTATTACGGAACCTTCTTTAATCTAACGCCGTACAGACCTAGCAATATGAAGTGCTACCTAGCCTCTATCCTCCTTGCTGCTAGCAGCACTCTAGCACTCCCCCCTAATAACACAGCTAGCCGTTTTTCAGCAGACTTTACCAACTCTACGATCTCCGGCAATACAACGCGACCTTTAGACAGCACCAATGGCGAAGTGCAGATCCAAGCTCTTGGCAAGGCAAATGAGTATCCTAATCTCGACTGGTGCGCAGAACCTCTACGGCCTGCTTTTTCTCTGGTCTGTGCTGATGTTTGTGTAGCAAGGATAACAAAGGAGGCAATACCCCTACCTATCCCCACAAACCTGTCTGTGGATGTGTGCAGATGGACACTAGTACTGCTTCAATCTATATTGCTACTAGTCCTGGCCAGAAGGTCTTCGCGTATGCTAACAAGGCCTGTAATCCAGGTGTTAACAAGGAAGATTACTTAGGCACTCTTGGAGGCAAATGCCGGAATCTTGGAGAGGAGTTCCCGTATCAGGGCGCTGTTCAAAGCGTGCAATTTTGGACGCCAGTTGCATGTGCTCTACAAGACGTCTTTGTAGACCTGCCTGAGGAGGTCTGGGAGGCCGCAAAGGATATACTAGAAGCTATAGGGTAGACTCGGAGTAGTAGTAGCACACGAAGGGCCCTTATAAGTTGTTTACTGCACTGACAGCTTTGCGATAGTCTTTTATGTACGTTTTCAACACCTGTTTAGATCTGATCAAGAGAGTTGTTATTAATAAAACGCTTACTTGCGCTGCAACCAGGTCAGTCTACATAAAAACCCTCCCAATTTGGGCTCATCTGCTGCGAGAAATGTGACCAAAGCTTACTCTCCTTTGCTGTCTTCCCTGTGTCCCATGCTTTGTCCTTGTCTAGCTGTTCCATCCAGCCGCGCTCTATCTCTTTCCGCTTGTGTTCATCGTCCTCGTTCCAAGCAGCCTTTGTAGCTTTGTAACACCTAACTACATCCTCATCTTCCTTTACTAAATTCGATTGGCACTCCTCAAACGTGGCCTTTAGCGTATCTGGAACAATCTCAAGTTTCCTCCACTCTCGACAATGGTGCTCTGCCGCATGGATGACCCATTCGCCAGGCTTGGTGAAACAAGCATTGCATCCGTGAGAAGGGCAAAACAACACGTTGTCTTGTTTGTATTCAAAGTAATGCTGGCCTACAGCTTCAATCATAAGAAGCCACAGACCTTCTCTGCGGAGCGAGGTCTTGAACAGTCTGTAGTCTAGCTGCTGAAACATGCCTACTGGCCCACTGAACTGCTTTGGGGGCATAAGGACTGTTCTATAAAGCTGACCTAACGAAAGCGCCTCCCACGCGCCACCTGCTCCAGGCCGATACAGTGAGCGCTTCCACTGTGTTAAAGGGAAGACTCGAGGCTCATTCTTGTTTGCTAGCGGGACTTGCTCTTCTAGCACGAGTGCAAAAACCTCGATATCCAGAGGACAGGCGTATGTAAGCACTCGTAGTGGCAGCGGGACAGGTGCAGCGTCCTCCCACCATGGTGGAATCCGTGCGTTCTGATTGAGTATTACTCTCTTGGCGCTTGGGAATCTCTTTCGAAAGGTGGTCCAGAAAGCCTTAATTTGGTTTTGCTGGATTGTTGTTTTCTCGTCTGTCCGCGGGCAGATGATGCGGTCCGTGTCAGAGTTGTATTCGATTTCAACGTTCTGGACATAGTCTTGAAAGCTGGAGTCCCACCATGCGTAGCCTGGGTATCCGCCTTCTGAGAGCCAGCGAGCTGGCACGGTGAAATATGTATTCAAGTCCGCCCAAAACAGCTTAGATGCCTCAACGTAGATAGTAGAGGATGTCTGCCTGGCTTTGAAGAGCGTACTTGGTGCGCAGAACGTAAGTACCCGGACCTGAAGCTCAGCTGGGAGTTTGCTGAACTGCGGAAACAAATATTCTGGTTGCTGCGAGCTAGTCGCCGTAGCGTGATCGTGGATGTGTAGGCAGAATGGGATGCGCCTTTCCCACCCTGATGTTACATGTAAGTTCCAGTCCGAGCACACGCTGTTACCAGCGTCAGATGATGCAGCAGGCAGGTTGCACGCGTATTGGGGAAGCATTTTCGAAATGCTAAATAGAGATACTTAGTCTGTTAGACAGAAAGACAAGCGGCAAGATCAACGGTAGGATACTACAGCTGTTGTGTCGTCGCGGCGCAGTTGCGAGTTGCGTCAAGGTTCAACAGCGTGGCACAGTGCATTTAAACTGCCTTGCAGTTGTTGCGCTAGTCCCGGCTCCGTTCGGCGCTTAAATAACTAGCTTGTTTGGCACTAGGTATCTATCTTACGCTAGTGCTACACTCTAACCGCGCCTCTTGTCTACGCAGAGCACAGCCTGTTCTAATTATGTTAATGTCTCTTTTTGCGCCTTATCCACGCGCCTGGTTGCTTAGCCCCTCCTAGAGCGAATGCTCGTACTGTAAGCGCTGTAGACGCAGGTCCAGATTTCCCTAAGAAATGAGAGCATATAAGTACTACCTAGCGCTGCAACTTTGTGTGTTTCTCATCATTTATCAAGTGGTGAACTAGAGATTGGCGGACATTTCTATAGTCTTCTTATACGATCTATCTCAACTACTTCCGTGCAGAACTACGCAACCCCCTACTACTGTACATGTTTATTTCCCTTCTAGCTTTTTGCTTAGCAATCCCTGCCTACTATGCGTCTATCTATCTCTTCTATCGTCACATCTCTTCTGGCACTCACATTATTCTACGAACGATTACAGTGCAATCGTTCGCTTTTGCACCAAAATATTTAGCGCGTGCACGGACAGTCGAGTGCAATCGTTCGCTTTTTCAGAGTGTAATCGTTCGCTGTTCTAGTACTCTAATACTAATGCAACTTACGCAGGACCTGCAGCCAGCAGTTTCCAATTCTGTATGCAATTTTGAAGTAAAATAATAATAAATTGCGCGTGGAAATTGATGCTAAATTTAGGTAATAGAGTTCGTTAACGTTAGAGGACGCGTATTAATAAGCTCTAGAGGAACACTAACCCTAACTTTAAAGACTATATAGCATAGTAGGCAGATCCTAATTAGGTTGAAAAACGCTTAGTAAAGCAGCTTAGTATTTCTTTTAGATTTTGTATTTTTAGTTCTTTTAGCTTACTACTGCGTAGTGTAGTTAGGAACCCCCTCTTTATAGGAGACTTTCTCTTTACTATTTTATATAGACTATTAGAGGAGTCTAAGTTAAAAAAGATTTATACTAGCATATGTACAAGGGTTGAATATATCTAACATACTAGTAGTACTGTAGTTATATAGAATAAAGCAGTGCAACTGTAGAATAAGTTAGTATAATAGATAGGGCTACGTCTACCTTTATTAGTAACTTAAAGAAAGCTAAGTTACTACTCTCTAACTATACATATAGTTGAAGATTCTAGAGATATTTAGAGACAGTGTTACGCTTAGTAAAGCGTAGCATAAGACTGTCTTATTTTTTAGTACTTAGAGTATGTTTGTGTATACTACTTTATAGCATAATTAGGAACCTCCTCTTCCTTAATTAGCTATAGGCAGAAGAAGTTTAACCCTATCCGCTATGAAGGCGTGACGGCGACAGGGAGTCGTGGCGAAATAGGTATAGCGCTCTGCTTTGGGCCGTTCCCCTGAACTTCTTTTGCGTATCCGTCGCGTTACCCTAACACCTCCCCGTCACACTCTTTTTTAATCTGGACAGACAAACGCCTCATACAAACCTGATTCTTACGTATCTCTTGCAGCGACGCTGAAAGTTTCGCTTATTTATCTCGCGAAACGTTGTGCCGTTAGGGTAAGTAGGGGTAGGGTTTCTGGGTTAGGGTTTCCCCACAATGGAGTTCGTGTGGGACAGCCGGGTACCCACTCAGCAGCAGTCAGATCTTGAGAGCATCAACAAAAGCAACAGCAGCTCTACTCATCAATGGCCCCGGCAGCTTACAATTAGCAATTGCGACGACTTCTTCTGTTTTCTTGAAGAATATAGCGTCTTAGTGTGCAAGCAGCATTGTACAGCAGTTGTTAGTCTTGATGCGCATCTTCGGAAATATCACGCTGTATCTGCTACACTGCGGCGACAGATTATCGAACGATTTAGCTGCTTTGAAACTGTACCGCCAAGCGAAGTTGAGAACCCAGATGAGCCCGCGCAGCCGATAGAAGAGCTAGGGAAACCGCTTAATGGGGTGCAGTGCAAGGCGTGCGGGTGGATTACTACAAACAAAGATCAGATGCGCATGCACTGCAATAAAATTCACCAGCAAGCATGGGTAGGAGAGAAAAGCTTGCTCTATAACACTGTAAAAGTTCAGAGCTTCTTTCGCAGCGGGGGGCTGCAAAAATATTTTATTGTTAATTTGGCAGATGCTCAAATTAACGAAAACGCGGGAGTAGAGAACACTGTTTCTGGGTTGCTCGCTGAGTACAAACTGACACGACAAGAAGTTGAAGAAGAGCTTCAAACACTTGAAGAGGCTGCGAAGACCGACAAAACGGGTTGGTTTAAGCGTACAGGCTGGCTGGAGTTCTTGAAGGACCGAAATCTCGTGCATCTAGCGTATCAAGCCCGCAAGCCCGATCAAAGCGAAGACAAGATCAAGCTAGCTGCTGAGCTGACCGAGCGGCTAGTGGAGAGAAGCGTAAAGGACTGGCTACGCTTCCGCAAGAAGTACGGCGCTGGCTGCGGAGTGCAAAACAGACTGAGGTGGACCCCCGGCCGCTATCTCGATTGCAGAACCCAGAAAGTCAGAGTGTGTACGCGAGCTACATGGTTCGTTTTGTGTGCTTCTATCTACGTGTGATAGAGGACAATGAGCAGCAACTAAAGCGCGCAATAGGGCGAGCGCTTACTCTCCCCAACAGTAGATCTAACAGCAGCTCCGACACAGCGCCGAAAGCAGCTCTGACAGCAGCTCTGACAGCGAGGAGGACAGCGAAGACGGAAGCAACGCTCTGCGGTCCAACGCACAAATACGCAGGCAGGGACCAGTAGACAAGATGAAGGACGCGCGTGAGCTGTTTACATTCACTGCAGAACAACGGAGACGTGCTGACACGCTGTGGGACACGCTTGATGGCGATGACAGGGGAGCTCAGATGGAGGCGCTTATAGCGTCAATCAGCTCGTTTGTCTTCGTGACGTACCATCCAGAACCGCTGTCTACTGGTCTTATTCAGTTTCTTGCGGTGCTTGGGATTGATCCCGAGATGGCGCGCTTGCGGACGGCGAAGAACTACTCGTACATGCTAGCTGGCATGGTGTACTGCACCCGGGTGATTGGAGCAGCTAGGCTGCTTCCAGGCTCGCGACGCGATACACAGACAGAGCAAGACCGCGACTATTTATAGAGATGCGGCGAAAATATTTAGCAGACGGCACATTTACGCCGATGAGTGAGATGCTCAGCTTGCTAGCGTACGGGAAGTTTATTGGTCTTACTGCTGGCAACTCTGGCAACGCGTACTGGTCAGAGGACAAGCAGACGTTCTATCTCAACGGCCGGGCCGATTGTGATCAGCCGCTTCTGCAAGATGGCGCAGGACTTGATAGCAGAAACGTCAGATAAGCTGTGGGAGCTGTGCTGGATGGAGAAGAACGAAGAGCGCGTCGCTATCAATCTGAAGCAAGTAGTTGACGACGTTACGTTCACGAAACGAGGCATGTCTTTTGTCAACACGCCGAGCAACAATCTCCAGGCGGACTTGCGATGCTGACGAGAGCAATGACTACTGACGGTGGACTAC